>JAYKKM010000382.1:875000-1027500 GCA_035772405.1 Chrysogorgia sp. JL179-B06
TTTGTGGAAATAAACTTTCAAGTGCCGGAGAAGAACTCAACAAACTAACATTCTTCTTAATAATTTTGAAAATATCTGGTAGTCTTGGATTAAAATCTACTACCAAGGGATATATTTTCTTCTTATTTCCTCTTCTCTTAGGTTTGAGGAGCTCTTCTCTATCAAGTTCAAGTGCTCTATGAAATTCCCTTTCCACTAGACCCTCCGGATAATTTTGTCGATAAGACGTTTTATAATTTTACTTTTTAACTGATGAAGGCTGAATATGCCGAAACGTTTTAACAAATAAAGGACCAGTAAAGAAGTTGTTTGCCTCTCTTTCCGTATCTACATTCCATATTCTGGAGGTAACTGGGAATCCAATTCTGGATTCTTCTGCTGGAAATCGTCATATATATATATATATGTGATGAAGGACTAAACGCCTGTCGATATTAGCACCATCCGGCATTAGCACCATCCGGCACCACAAGACATCCGGCAATGAGGACATGAGATGAGCCATGCAATTTGCTCCCGCTTAGCTCATATGACAGATGACTAGTGCTTAGTTCCCTTCCTCGCATTTTTGACGCGGCTCAAGATACTCAACTTCAGTGGCGTATATTTTTGATAATTAATAGCCTAATCTTTCAAGTTGTGGCACAAATGTACGCACATGACACCTATTTTGGTCCTAAAAAACTAAAAAACATCGTAACATTCACACACTTTGAGAAAAACGTACCTAAGTAGACCGGTCTGTCAGCTACGTTGCTGGTTTACACGTGAACACAGAAGACCAAATATAACTTCTAGGGGATCCCTGGGTAGGATAAATGTCCGATAAACAAACCCCCCTTGAAACCCCCCCCTTCTTTTTACCTCGTCGGAAGAAATCGACAAAGAAGCCCAAATTTTCACGATATTCGCGGATTTCGACCAAAATTACTAGTTAAAGCTGAACTACATTCAAAATTCTCAAGGGGAATTTAAAGTTTAATCTGTTATTTGAATACGTGGATGGCCAGCAGTTCAAAACAAAGGTAAGAAAGTGCGCTGTAAATCGCAAACTGTTTTGCATAATATCCTTTCATTTGTGTAATTGTGTCAAGCCAATTTTGTTTGCTTGCCTCCTGTGGTGCTTAATTTCAACTCGCCTACACTTTGTTCAAAATGCAATAAAAATAAGTTTCACGTTGGGGAATGTAACTCGGAAAGGCAGGTTAACGCTTTCTGGCTTGTCTGGCTAATTCAGTGTTGTTCAACCACTATTTATCAGGCAAGGCTTGACTGGCTAATAATTTCAGAGTAAGGCGCGGTATTGCAGAATAGACAGTTTAGACATAAGAAGTATATTGTGTATATTTATACAGTGTATACCGTATATAATGTATAGTTATACTGAGTAGACAGGTGGCGTATATTCTGTCAATTCTCCATTGCTTATTATACACTATATACGTCTAATAGACGTCTAGTGTATATTAACGTCTATTGTGTCTATTTACTCACTTATACATAAACTGTGAGTGTCTATTGTGTATATTGTGTATATTAGCGTCTAATTATACACAATATACGTCTAATAGACGTCTAGTGCATATTAACGTCTATTGTGTCTATTTACACATTTGTATACATAAACTGTGAGTGTCTATTGTGTATATTGTGTATATTAGCGTCTAATTATACACTATATACGTCTAATAGACGTCTAGTGTATATTAACGTCTATTGTGTCTATTTACTCACTTATACATAAACTGTGAGTGTCTGTTGTGTATATTGTGTATATTAGCGTCTAATTATACACTATATACGTCTAATAGACGTCTAGTGTATATTAACGTCTATTGTGTCTATTTACACATTTGTATACATAAACTGTGAGTGTCTATTGTGTATATTGTGTATATTAGCGTCTAATTATACACTATATACGTCTAATAGACGTCTAGTGTATATTAACGTCTATTGTGTCTATTTACACACTTGTATACATAAACTGTGAGTGTCTATTGTGTATATTGTGTATATTAGCGTCTAATTATACACTATATACGTCTAATAGACGTCTAGTGTATATTAAACGTCTATTGTGTCTATTTACACACTTGTATACATAAACTGTGAGTGTCTATTGTGTATATTGTGTATATTAGCGTCTAATTATACACTATATACGTCTAATGGACGTCTAGTGTATATTAACGTCTATTGTGTCTATTTACACACTTGTACATAAACTGTGAGTGTCTATTGTGTATATTGTGTATATTAGCGTCTAATTATACACTATATACGTCTAATAGACGTCTAGTGTATATTAACGTCTATTGTGTCTATTTACTCACTTATACATAAACTGTGAGTGTCTATTGTGTATATTGTGTATATTAGCGTCTAATTATACACTATATACTGTACGTCTAATAGACGTCTAGTGTATATTAACGTCTATTGTGTCTATTTATACACACTTGTATACATAAACTGTGAGTGTCTATTGTGTATATTGTGTATATTAGCGTCTAATTATACACTATATACGTCTAATAGACGTCTAGTGTATATTAAGGTCTATTGTGTCTATTTACTCACTTATACATAAACTGTGAGTGTCTATTGTGTATATTGTGTATATTAGCGTCTAATTATACACTATAGTATATACGTCTAATAGACGTCTAGTGTATATTAAAGTCTATTGTGTCTATTTACACACTTATACGTAAGTGTCTATTGTGTATATTGTGCATATTAGCGTCTAATTAAAGACTGCATACGTGCATTGTAGTAGAGGTTTTAGTCAGTATATTTACGTTACGAAATAGAACGATGCAAAAATATTTGTATAACGATATGAGGTTTTTAGCAGTGTGCGTTTTTAAAGAACGAGGCATATGAAATTTGTAACTTTGCCAATATCAGTTTGGAAGAACGAGGCAACAACATATATATGGTATGTGGTTTGGAATACTGAAATACTGAAATACGGTACGGAATACTGAAATGCTATTTATACTCAAATTCAGTCTAAATCGGAAGTTGCGAACACCGCAAACATTCGGTGAAAATAATACTAATATATAGTATATGTAATGTCTAATGATTATACCCGAATACGCAGCTGACTTGGTCACTTGCGAGTGTTTTGACTTTTGATACTTGTCGGGTTGTGGCTTGTGAAAGTATGACAAGATCGGGATGCAATACAATATTTAATATATTCTTATCTGGCAGAATTACATATTGTAATCTATTTGATGCGATTGTATTCTGTTGTATTTCCGTTCTTTAGAAAAGTTACAGTAAATCGTGCATGATATTTAATTTTTACACACGAGCAAGTGTTTTGACAGCTTGTGAATATATTTATCAGCGCCTAGTCGCCGTTTGTGCAATATAAAAATTGCGGGGTTTGAAGGCTCGAATAAAAATGACAAGTTTGGGGAATTACAGTAAGTTCGATTTGGCAAAAAATAATTTTGATTGTTTTAGTGTCGCCGTTTGGCACAAACTACAAGTCCAAAGCAGGCCACGTGCTGACTTTGTCATACACGTTTCTCCGACCATACACAACGCTTGGCCCGTAAATTCGTAAAGTTAACAAACCGCTGAAAAGTTTGTTGTTCCAGGAAAAACCTCGACATAAAAAGCGATGTACTGCAGTTATGTAGTTCCCCAACCAATAACTCAATAAATTGTCTGTGTGTGCAACTCGCCCCGCACCCAAAACCCGAGAGCGCGTGCTTCGCAGGCTAATAGTAATGTAGTGCATTTTGCAGACACACAAACACTATGCGAATGTAGCAGCGTAGTCAGTATAGTTGGCGTAGTTTTTGAAATAGAACGAGGCAACAACATATGATACTGTTCCATTCAATAGCGATATGTTGCGTAGTTTTGAAATAGACTACGGCTATAATATTGTTTAATTCAATAGCGATATGTTGCGTGGTTTTGGGATAGAACGAGGCAACAACATATAATATTGTTTCATTCAATATATATATATATATATATATATATATATAAAGATTGTTTGCTGTTACTATTAGTTTCACGCCCGTAGACGATCTTCAGACAACTGAAAGAAAACTCGTCTTGATTGTCCTTTTATAACGGTGGTTACGTTTGGCAATGGAATGTGGCCACGTCATTGCGGTCCGTTTCAAGTTGCGTATAGTCTGTGTTTTCTTTCGGCCGACGGCATTTTGAAAATATTTCGGATCTTTTGTTTAGGAGGTGGTTTGGCTCGGCTTTCAGAATACACAATTTTTCTTCCAGGCACAAATTACATCGTTTATCCCCACTGCGGTATGATTTCGCGCGTTTCAAAATTGAACATTTCACCGGCCATGTAGTCGCGTTTCTCCATCTTCACTTGATAGGGCCGTTGCCTTTGAATATGCAGCATCACGGATTGATTTCGTATGGTTGTTGTAACGGGTCTTAAAAGAGGTTGCAGTCATGCCAATGTATTTTTTGGTCGTCATGTCATCGGCTGTGGTCACTTCGGCTTGATAAATCAAATTTGCGGTAAGGCAGCTTCCTTGTAGGAGATGGCGTTGACAGTGTTGTTTAGTTTCGAAAAGACACGAGCGTTGTGTTTGAAACGGACCGCAATGACGTCGCCACATGCCATTGCCACAACGTAACCACCGTTATAAAGGGAATTTTCTTTCAGTTGTCTGAAGATCGTCTACGGGCGTGAAACTAATAATAACAGCAAACAATCTTTATATATATATATATATTTATTTCGCTTTAACTCCCAAGATATTGAGCACTCTTGAAATAGCCGATATAATTACATCATTATTCTACTACTGTATATATATTATATACATATATATATATATATATATATACATATATATATATATATATATATATATATATATATATATATATATATATATATATATATATATATATATATATATATATATTATATATATATATTATATATATATATATATATATATATATATATATATATATATATATATATATATATATATATATATATATATATATATATATATATGAATATATTAGAACTGGTGAAGTGACGGCTTGTGAAATAATATGTAATATATATGTGAAGATATGCATCAAGCCTATATACCTCAGAAAAATTTTCTGAGTCCCTGACGGGAATCGAACCCGTAACCTTCTGATTGCCGGTGTATATAACTTGCAGTTAATATTAACTGAACACGATACGTTGAGACTCGAAAGAGTAGGCATATCACACATATCACATCGGACCATTAATTAACCTTCGCTCTCCATCTGAGTTCGTGTGGCTCAATGGTTAGAGCGTCTCACCGGCAATCAGAAGGTTACGGGTTCGATTCCCGTCAGGGACTCAGAAAATTTTTCTGAGGTATATAGGCTTGATGCATATCTTCACATATATATTACATATTATTTCACAAGCCGTCACTTCACCAGTTCTAATATATTCACATATAACTTGCAGTTAATATTAACTGAACACGATACGTTGAGACTCGAAAGAGTAGGCATATCACACATATCACATCGGACCATTAATTAACCTTCGCTCTCCATCTGAGTTCGTGTGGCTCAATGGTTAGAGCGTCTCACCGGCAATCAGAAGGTTACGGGTTCGATTCCCGTCAGGGACTCAGAAAATTTTTCTGAGGTATATAGGCTTGATGCATATCTTCACATATATATTACATATTATTTCACAAGCCGTCACTTCACCAGTTCTAATATATTCACATATAACTTGCAGTTAATATTAACTGAACACGATACGTTGAGACTCGAAAGAGTAGGCATATCACACATATCACATCGGACCATTAATTAACCTTCGCTCTCCATCTGAGTTCGTGTGGCTCAATGGTTAGAGGGTCTCACCGGCAATCAGAAGGTTACGGGTTCGATTCCCGTCAGGGACTCAGAAAATTTTTCTGAGGTATATAGGCTTGATGCATATCTTCACATATATATTACATATATATATATATATATATATATAATAGGTAATATTTGGCATTTCACTCGATCAAACTACATGTTGAAAGGATTTATGGTGAAGGAAAATTTCGAGTGTTGGAATACATACATTTTAAGACCAAACCGGGACCAGTTGCGAAAAATGCAACTTAGCGGCCTTCCGGCTGGAATTGAACCGCGACCCTGCGATTGCTAGTGCAGTGCTCTGACCACTGAGCTACGGAAGCCGTTGCCGAGAGCCTAGTCACGAGTTCTGTATATATGGTGGTAATGCCGGGATAAGATTCTGTATAATATTGTTTTAAAATATTTATATATATATGGACCACTTACAGTATTCTAATATAAATATTAGAACGCTGCTCATAAGTGGCAGGAATCCTGGGATAGTTCTCTTTAATTAGTGGTAACGTTAGCCTAGGGTTAGTTTTATTGAATCAACAACGGCTAACCATAGTGTGTAAATAGACACAATAGACCTTAATATACACTAGACGTCTATTAGACGTATATAGTGTATAATTAGACGCTAATATACACAATATACACAATAGACACTCACAGTTTATGTATAAGTGTGTAAATAGACACAATAGACGTTAATATACACTAGACGTCTATTAGAGTATATAGTGTATAATTAGACGCTAATATACACAATATACACAATATACACAATAGACACTCACAGTTTATGTATAAGTGTGTAAATAGACACAATAGACGTTAATATACACTAGACGTCTATTAGACGTATATAGTGTATAATTAGACGCTAATATACACAATATACACAATAGACACTGACAGTTTATGTATAAGTGTGTAAATAGACACAATAGACGTTAATATACATTAGACGTCTATTAGATGTATATAGTGTCTAATTAGACGCTAATATACACAATATACATGAATAGACAGAATAGACATTTAAATACACGTATAATGTATATTTACGTCTATTGTGTCTATTTACACACTTATCCTACAATGCATTGTAGGATAAGTGTGTAAATAGACAGAATAGACGTAAATATACACTATACGTGTATTAGACGTATATAGTGTATAATTAGTCGCTAATATACACAATATACACAATAGACACACTTATAGTTTATATATAAGTGTGTAAATAGACACAATAGACGTAAATATACACTATACGTGTATTCGACGTATATAGTGTATAATTAGACGCTGATATACACAATATACACAATAGACAATGACAGTTTATGTATATAAAGTGTAAAGTGTGTAAATAGACAGAAATATACACTATACGTCTACTAGACGTATATAGTGTATAATTATAGTATCTAATCTGATATATTGTGTCTATTTATTTAAATATACAGTCTTGTATAATTAGACAGAATATACAGTCGGAATATACAAGTGTATATTCTGTCTATTCTGCAATCCCGCGCCTTAGTGTAATTTCAGCATTGTTCAACCACTATTTATCATGCAAGGCTTGACCGGCTAATTCATTGTTGTTCAACCACTATTTATCAGGCAAGGCTTGACCGGCTAATTCAGTGTTATTCAACCACTATTTATCAGGCAAGGCTTGACCGGCTATGGCTATAAATTCAGTGTTGTTCAACCACTATTCATCAGCCAAGACTTGACTAGCTTGATTTGTTGTTCAACCAGTTTATTGTTGCTCAACCACTTTTCATTAGGCAAGGATTGACATTGAAGCATTGAAAGATTCAGTGTTGTTCAACTACTATTTATCAGGCAAGGCTTGACTGGCTAATTCAATGTTGTTCAACCACTATATATGTATCAGGCTAGGCTTGACTCTCTAATTCAGTGTTGTTCAACCACTATTTATCAGGCAAGGCTTGACCGGCTAATTCAGTGTTGTTCAACCACTATATATGTATCAGCCTAGGTTTGACCGGCTAATTCAGTGTTGTTCAACCACTATTTATCAGGCAAGGCTTGACCGGCTTATTCAGTGTTTTCAACCACTATTTATCAGGCAAGGCTAGACTGGCTAATTCAGTGTTATTCAAGCACTATTCATCAGGCAAGTCTTGACCGGTTAAATCTTGATCAACCACTATTCATCAGCCAAGACTTGACTAGCTTGATTTGTTGTTCAACTGGTTATTTTTGTTCAACCACTATTCACTAGCTAAGGCTTGACCGGCTAATTGTTATTCAAATTCATCAGTCAAGGCATGTTGCCCAAACTCATCTTTTATTCTATTCACTACCTGAATATGAAGTCTGACTGTTTGTATATTTTAAATGTACTAAGCTCTATAAACTGCAAGTTGACTATAAATGAATATTTTGTAGTTGTCCGGCTTCTATCAATAGCTCAAGGCCAGTGGAAAGAAAGTATATAGTAACTAAATAATGTTGATGGATTATTACCACACATCCACACATGAAGATAATGAATGATCAATTTTTCCAAAGAGTTCTTTGAATATTTACTAAGAATAATAGAGAATTAAAAAGACAGTGTGCATATAGTTATTTAAAAATATATATAGTTACTTGTTCACTTAGAACTTTATTATTATTTCTTTGGCATATGTAAATTATATTATTGTAACATGCATGCGATAGCCAGATGTCAACTTTGTCCCTGTGGTTTATTTGATAAAGCCAGCTAACTATTAAACAATGATTATGTTTGAATGACCTGTCTTGGTCGAGTGAAGCTTCACACTAGCGCTGTTTGGTTGTTCTCACAATTAAACAATCGTTAATAAGCAATTATTGAGTATTTATCTTTTAGGTTGTTATCAGTATGTATATTTACTCGTGTGCTTGCACTGATACGTTTCAATGTTATAAAAATTATGTATTATAGTGTGGTTGTTGGTCTGTGCTTATTAAATACTATTTTTAATTTCGTTGATAGTATAATTATGATGTTTGTATAATGAAACTGCGAAAGTTATTGCTGTGAAAGGGAGAGAACGCTTAATAATAATTATGAAGCGTTCTAATTGTAATGTGTATTTCAGTATTTATGTAACTCGTTCCATTTTGAAATGGTGGTAAGGTTTTAGGGTTTATTAAAGAACATTTCTATTGCGATAATTTGGGGTTATCATCTATCTGTTGCTGCGTGCGACTGTAAAACGCCATTCGTTTGCCTTCCTTCTTGTGGTCTAAAATGGCTCCAAGTATCTCGCAACGTTAAACTTAACTTGAATAGGAAATATACCTCTATCGATCTGAACTTCTGAGTTTCCGAATCCGCCATTTTGTATTAGCAAACCAAAACCAAAATTGTCCCACAGAGAAACCGCTGGAAAATCGAAGCCCGCGCTTCCGGGAGCAAAAGCCTTAGCAACCGACCACCGTATACGAATGCACAATCTGTATGACCAGCGGATAACCGTTTATGAGCCTTGCGAGCACACAATCCATATGTACAGCGGATATCCGTTAAAAACAATATGGCCATTTGGAACGAGATTGTTGCTGTTTATTTTCACTGCCAGATTGTTTTACAGAATAAAACGACGGATTAAACCGAAATTGTAAGTTAACTGCGGTTTTAATATACATAATGAGCTTTATTTAAGAAATAAAAAACGTGTCGCGTGTGATTATCGAGTTATAATGGCAAGAGAGATGCGTGTAAAACACGAGGCGATAGCCGAGTGTTTTACTAGCTTCTCGAGTGCCACTATAAATCGATAATCACACAAGACAAAGTTTTTTTATTTCTTTTATAAAAGAACGCGGACATTAAATTAACAATAAAGCCATTAAAAATGTAGATTTACCTGTTATAAATGACGTTGCTACGTGCGTTGCTAGGAGCCTATGATGAAAACACGTTGGCGATTTTAGCGATAAAATTCACTCAACGTTGCAGTTAAAACATTCTGTTGTGTTAGTACCTTGATTAGCTTTGTATCCAGCTATTCTTTGACTTTCTTTTGTGATTTAAACAACTTAAAATCCGTCAAAAACGACAAAATCTACGCGAGAATCACGTCAGCTTATGCTTTATTGAGTTTTGGTATAAATACATTAGGTGATTATAGAAATTTAGTGCGCTGATTAGTCGAGCTACCTCAGATTATTTCTCGATAATCACCTCCAGCGTTTTTTCAAGATGGCCGCCAGCCGATTTGTCAAAGTGACAGGAAAAAAAAGTCAAGAAACTAGTATTTTTGAAGGAAATGTTGTTCCTAAGAGTGGGAAAATGTGTATTTATACTAAAACAATTATTCAGTTCAGGCTCAGTGAATATCGGTGAATAAAAACCTCGACTTCGTCTCGGTTTTTATTCACCGATATTCACCTCGCCTTCGGTGAATAATTGTTAAATAATACACGGTTTTTGAGCTCAGTAACCAATCAGATAGCGTGTACTCGCTCATTTACTTTCGATTATTTTATAACTTAATTTTCATCTTCTTATAAAATATTTCCTCTTTTTTATAGAGTGACCCAAATAAATAATTATTACTCATTTGAAGAGCACTATGAAACAGATTGAATTAATTTTGGAAGAAGATGGAGGGCAACCCCTGGACTATGATTCCTTAGCTTTCAGAGTTGATTATCTTTGCCATATTTTGCTTTGCTGTGAAACTGTGGTTACTATACCGGCAGTTGTTTACGAAATGCTCAACGATTGCCACGATATATTAGCATCATTTAATGAAGATGTAAATGATAGCCACTTCGCTCCGTGTGTCAACAACGCTGCTATGCTTGGCCATCCTGCATATTACGTCATCAAAGAACAGTTGTTGTTCTTGGTTTCTTCGGGCTTTAAAATTCCTCAAATTGCGTCGATGTTGAATGTTGGAAAAAGAACTATCGAAAGGAGACTTAACGAATTTGGGATCTCTATGAGTACAGTGTTTGATAATAACGATGAACTAGAAATACGTATACGCAACAACCCCTCGCCCAATTAGAAATAAATTACTTTTATCACAATATTGATGACTCACGAAATAATCAATGTAGTATTTAGTATATAGACACCAAAGGCTGTTGAAGGAAGAAAGTGCACCTCTATCATACAAAGAGTGTCCTTTAAAAAAATCAAATTCGTTCAAATGTCTATATGCATATAGTGCAAATGTATAGGGGTCCATTCAAATTAGATTTACAAAGACGTATTAGGGATTCTACTCCAATTGTTGGTGTGGATAGATTATATACAGTAAGTTGATAATTCTACCCACATTGGACTACTGTGATGTGGAGCTGGCAGGAATATGGATAACTAAATATTGATGGTCATAATCAGAGGTCTCTGTGTATGTCAGGGAAACTGATCTTTCCTAAGTCGGGACTTGAAACTGATTGGTTAATAGAAATCCTAAGTTTTGTACCTCTTGTATTAGAAGCAAGTTACATTGTGTAATGCTATAGTTAGGAAATTCCACGGCGTTTTAACATCATATCTACCAGTAAAAAGCTATTTCCATGTTTCAATTAATTTGTTCATACATGTTATAGCACCATTATCTATTGCCTTAATTCACAATATGTAAAGGATATACAACTTTTGAGTTAAAATTAGTTTTTGTAACATTGTACTGTACATTTATGAATATGATTGTGTTGAAATTTGTAACAACTGTAATTTGTTAGAAAACAAGACCCCCATATATTGATACCAGTGTTAGCATTGAAGGGCCTATCCTGTATAAATATTATAATATTATTATTATTATTATTGTATTATTATTATTATTATTATTATTATTATTATCATTATTATTATTATTATGAATACTATTAATAATAATGCATTAACAATAATACTAATAATAATAATGCCTTTATGCAGATTGCAGATACCATACAAAGCATATACTGTATATGGCATTGTGTACTATAGTATCTAAATTATATCACCATGCACATATATATTATAACCTATATTCAGGATGCCATGCCTAGTCTGCTTGTCGATAATGATCTAGCTAACACAGTACAGTACTTGTTCAATCCATAACAATCTGCATACATAGTGGTGTCAACATACCCAATGTGAACATAATAATAAGCTGTATTTTACATTGACAGAATAAGTTGTGACCCACTAGGCCAGCTAAGTACTGTAGGTACATGTTCCATAATGGATGGAGTACTGTAAACACAGATTATATATGGAATACATGCCAGTATACAAAACATGGACGTCAAGATCATATCGTCAGAAACACCTTCTTATTGCCAGTGACGGCCTCTAACCATTGAGCCATCGAGATTCAGATGGAGAGAGGTTACAATGAGTAGTAATATATATATATATATATATATATACATGTGTTAGAGACTGGCACTAGCTCTAAGCCAATCAGAATCGAGTATTGATTTGAATGGACCAATCAGAGCAGAGCCAGTCAAAAATTTCCAGAGGGGTGTCGTATTTTTAAGGTGTGGTCACCCTGTATAGAACGACCAAATCAGGGGGGATATGAAGCTGGTCGTATACAAGAGGTTTTTTGTGAATTTTGATATTATTTATCTCATGAAACCTGGTGTTGTTGTACGACCAGTTTTTGGTTTATCCTTGAGTTTGACGACCAGAGAGAGAGGAAGGTCAATCAAGGTGATCGTATTTCATGAGATAGATATTTTAAAATTCAAAAAAAACCTTTATAAACGACCATCATACCTCACCCAATGTGATTTATACTTACCATCAGAAAAACGTCCATATTATTTTTGGAAGAGTTGTACGATATTGAAATAAAAATAATCAAATTTGGGTTTATAGAATTAATCATAGAAATTTCCGCCATGGAGCTCTTACCTCGACGCCATCTTATGGCCGAATGACTGATATTCTTTTGTTACGGTATTTTTAAAAAAAAAAGATAAAATTTGTAGAGGGAAATATCTCCAAAAATTATTTGGTGTTTTTCAAATAGATATATTTTTAAAAATGTACTTTAACACACAATAACTTTTTTTTGAAAAAACAAATCTTTTTATTGTTTTTATTTAATCTAAATACATTTCTTTATTAATAGAACTAAGTATGGAATCATCAGTTATCATAATTGTTGTTAGATATTTATACGGACAAAGATCTCCCCCATCTACCACTTCTAAATATAATTTATACCCAGCTAGCCTACCCAAGGGAGAGTATATACAGTGTCGTAAAATATATTTTTGATTTGGAAAATTCTGTCGAAGAGAATTAATATCACAGCGGGTATATACTTTTTTTTAATGTTGTTTCTATTAAATACTTTTTCTTCCTTTACTTCGTCATCATCACTCCCCAAAAATGTTTTCAAACTATCATCACTATCAGAATCACTATTATCCTGAATAGGTTTGACGGGTTTAAAGTCCTCGAAATTAAACACTTTCGACGTATCCGTATCCCGTACACGTACACCGTACGCGTATCCTTCTCCTTTATCGTTTTAATCCCATATGAGAGGGGAACCAGGCAGGGGTATGGGTTTTCCAGTTTCATTCGTTATTTCTTCTTTCGTAGCCATTTTTTTCTTAAACTAAGTTTGTAGAGGGACAATTACATATAAATGAAAAAGAAAAGTTTCAGCTTATTTATATGAAAGTTTTTTTGAGAAATTTTTTTTTTCATTTCTACAAAACCTGGGGTATAAAAAACGATATCATAAAAAAAATGGATCAGTTATTTTTTGTTGAAGATGGCAGGGTATATACCCAATCGAAAGATTTGGACATTTCAAATGCGTAATCCAGAAAATGCTGAAAAAATGATAGAGGCAGCGAAATTAATCAATTACTCAACTACTGCACAGAATTGTCTTAAATTAAATGAAATATCGTTTTTTGAATGTAGTCGTGAAATTGTAAAAGATAAATAATTGGGATTTCTTCAAGGGGTTGTTTATCTCAGAGAAGCAAGAGGTGATATTTTTGATTGGCTTCCCTATGGGGGAGAAATCATTCGTTCTTATGCTGATGATTTCTACCATTTTAAAGGTAGACTATATGATCCGTCCACGTTATATCAATATGGAAAACGTCAGGGTAAAATGGGGAAATTATGGAATAGTGAAAGAATCAATAAATTAGCTGATTATAAGAACAAACATCGACAAAAAAGAAAAAAACTTTTAGAGTAAAGAAAGAAATTCATGTAATAAAAAATAACATTGTTTTTATTAAATAAATTTATACAAGAGAAGGAATTATTATGTCTTTGTCAGTTTTTATAAACTTAACATTTTTATGTAAAAGATGGGACATATCTTCCTCTGATAATATTTTTAGTGTTTTTCCAGATTCTCCATGATTGATAATTTTCAGGGTTATTTCATACAGTTTAAACATCTTATATGTGTTTCAGAAAAGATATAAAAAAAAAAAACAGAACAGTATAAATAGACGGTTTTTTCTTTTTTTAAACCCTTGCTTGTCGTACTTCAGTTAACATAAAAAAAATGAAGTGTAGGAGTAGGAGATAAAAAAAGCGAAAATAAAAAAACGAATACGAAAACGACGACGTTCTAAAAAAATTCAAAAAGGAGGATGGAAAAAAGATCATCCGAATTATAATCATAAGTTTTATGAATTTTGGAAATGGTAGACAATGTATTTAAAAAAAAAATTTATTAATCCAAATAAGTTTTTTTCCATCTTTGTATTCTATCATCACATTCACATAGTTCAACTATTCTACTATAGATAAGTCGTGAGTAATTCTGTTTACAGGGATAACAATAATGATGGTTTACAAAACATTCTTTACATCTGTAATGCATGAAAAAATGATAGAAAGAATTCACTTCACAACAACAGAAACTGCAATAGACCATCTTGACAATATTTTTTGAACGTTTTGTGAAAATTTTATAGTTTGACAACCTACTTTTATAGATTTTTTGCAAAACTATATAAACAGGGTATCAAATATATTTTTTCAAACATGTGGCTGCGTTCAATGATTGATTTTGGAGAATGTGAATCTCATGCTTATCTTACATTTTATTATCGTGCTCAACCCATACAATTAGTAAATTATGAACCTGTGATTCCCTCGTTGTTAAGATATGGATATTATATATATCTGAAAGATTGGCAAGGACCTCGATATTTCAAATTGATGATAGTAGACGCGTTTGGAGCTCCGGAGGAGAATTTACAGAACCTCTTATTATCATTGAAGGGAAAATATATAAATATTAATAATGATAATGTAAAATTAGCAAAAACTCAAACACCTATATTAAATATTAAACCCTACAATTTCATTAACCATAGGGGTAGAGGGAAACAAATATATTTATCTTTGTAATGTTTTTTAAATAAAAAACCTTTTAGAAACAGAATATCGAGTTTTTATTTTTGTGTAAAAATTTTATTACAAGAAAAATAAATATGTTTATAAATTAATTTGTTGTGGAATTATTGAGTTACCATTTATTAGTTTAATTGTTTTATACACGAGATGATCACTTTTAGTTTCAAGAATTGTTTTTAGGGTTATTCCCTTCTCTTCTCCCTGTATAATAATTTTCAGAGTTAGTTCGTAGACTTGAGGTGGAGAACAAAATGGGGGATTACATTCTTTACATAGTATAGCAGGTTTACAATCCTCTACCAAATATGTATAGTTAGGAAAATGTTTTTGAAGAAAATGACATGAATAATAACGAGGAGTATAATCATAATATGCTATACCCCTATAATTGATACAGGTCACGAGATCTTGTACTTGATTCATCTTGTTATCACTATGATTAAATCAAATATGTATTCTTATATATAAATAAAAAACACGAATTTTTTTTAAAAAAAGTTTTTTATTGAGTATATGCTACAGCTTTCATGAAATTATTAGAATCTATTATTAGTGTAATTTCTTTTTGTAAAAGATCAGAAGCATCATAGTCAACAATTGTTGTTATGTTTTCACCCAGACATGAACAATTCCATTCATCATTTTCATATTCATGTTTCTTTTTAACTGCCAGAGCTAGGTAATATGTTTGAGGCGTTGAGGGTATATCTTCATAGGGTATATCTTCAATACATTCGCATAATACCGTAGGTTGACATTTCTTTACAACATAGGTAAAGTGGTGTAATTCTTTGGCTAGAAAACGACTTGGATAATAGTTACTTTCATCTTCAATTTTCTACGGGTTAAAGACATCAGCAATTATTCTTTGATAACGTCTACCGGTATGTTCATCACAATCACGATACTGTACATGTGAATTCGGCATCATTCACAAATAACGTACCACATGGTGGGTAACGCGTTTATATATAATTTTTTATAAAAAAAAATATAAAAAGAAAAATCAAAATTAAAAAAGACAGATATTCTAAAATAAAAAAGAAATTTTAGTAGGATATAAATAAAAATGTAATACAATGGTTTTTACAAAAATATCATGGAAACCGTGGATGCACGATATAATAGATTATTCTATTCAAAATATCCCTGTGGACAATGTCTTAATGGAAATATGTGTGGGGAAGTGTGCGAATTATATACCGCGGAAAGATCCAAAACAAAAACGTTGTTGTAGATTAAAGAGATGGTTGTTAAAGAAGATACGTTGTTAAAAGATTTAAAGAAGAAAACAGAAATTAAAAAAAAGAAAACAGTATAAATAAGAGTAAAAAAAAAAATTGTTTTTATATTTGTTAGACAATGGAACGTAAAGAAACAACAGATGAACGATTCAACCGATTATATTATAACAAACATCCTTGTGGAAGATGTATTAACAAACACCCGTGTCCGATTCATCCCGATGAATTAAAACTTTCAAGACTAAACAGTTTCAAACGTTGGTGTTAAACAAGTTAAATATACGGTGGAAATATACAGTGAATGTTTCAGTGGAAATAGGTTACGACGAATAGAAGAAAAGACGTTTTTTTTAAAAAGATTTAAATGGCTGAGCGTGATTTTGATGAAATTCTTTACCCCAACATTCAATATTTATTACATGCTGATTTTTTTGAGATAGAAAAAACACGCGATTCAACGTTTTATTTTTTGGAATGGAGAGAGCATCCCTATCAGTTTAGATGTGCTGATTATGATTATAAATATTTTAACATTTATGTGGAAGATAAAAATGAACAATCTATATTTCGGAAACGATATGGTGGAAAAAGATATTATAGATTTTTAATAACCGGTTTTAGCTGGACTATGTCATTTTATGATCAGTTAGTGGGAAAACATGTAGTATTTATTGATAGAGAACCGAGATTACCTACGTTAATTTCAACCCTTGATTGGTTTGAGATAAATAATATCCCATGTTATTCAAAAACGTTTTTATATGGTAAATGTAAGGATTCAAGATTTAGATTAGTAAAATATCAGTTACGTGAAAATTTTGATGGGGAAGAGCTTTATTTAGTGCTTATTAAAGATGAAAATATATTATCTATACTTAATGTGATTTATGGTAGCAGTAATGGAAATTATATTGTAACATTAATAACTAAAATACATTTTGATAAATCTATGTTGCAACAACATGTATATTTAGATTGTTGTGGGGAATTATGTAATAATTTTAATGAATTAAATATTTGAAATAAAACAGTTCAAAATAAATCGAGAAAAGCGTTTTTTATTTAAAAAAAAGAATTTATATACACTTCTTGATCTATGAAATTATGTATACCACAATCTCCTGCCACATGTGTTGTTATATATTGTTTATAATTAAGCTTTTTATTTTTTACATACCCCATAACTTCCAAATTTATATTTAATAGATTCATAGGAAAGCATGGATTTAGGATTTGTTCACATTTACGTACAATAAATATTTGATTTCGACAATTTTCTTTAAGATAGTGAAGATCATACTGTTTGGGTTTTGACATATTGCTTGCATGAGATTCAACTGATGAATGAACCCGAAAACACAATGTTTTTTATTTTATTTAGATTAATGTGTTTATTTAGCTTAATGAATTTGAAAAGCTATATAAAGAGTAAAAAATCTTTCAAAATCACAGCATTATGATTGAAACAATTTTAAGAGTTGTTCTTTATTTTCAATATTTTAACCAAGGAGAAATTGGATATTTATTTTGGATATGTGGATTATTTGATTATTATCGTGGAAAATATGTCACATGTCCCATGATGAAATGTAAAAACACCCACGACGAAGTAAGTTATATAGTCAATATGAAAAAAATCAAAGGAACCCGTGGAATGGACTCCTATTTTATCCTAGAAGATCGTTTCTCTTATATGATCCCGAATTTACAAGCAAGTCAAAGAAAATATTCCTTGAAGAGAACACTCTTTCAACGTACTTTACTAGTTGAATCATCAGACACGTTATGCTGTAGTTTTTTTTCATTTCCCGATTGTTTTAACGTATTATATATTGTATTACCCCTTGAAAGCCATCACTCAGATTTATTTCAATGTTTGAAAACCAAAGATAAGTATCATTATACATATTTTGTACAAAATTTAACCTTTGAAAGAAAATACATATCTTATACCCTGGGTTTTGGAAAAGAAAGTTTAGTAAGCAAATTTAAGCACATACATAGCCTGAAAGGTGATTTTGCTCTTTTTTTAAATATTTATTTGTTAATGGTATCACCTAGTATTTTCAATTCTTATGCTTATTGTAGTTCAATTAAAAATCTTATCATGTTCACTTCATGTTTTATATTTTATTGTCATGAACATAACCCTATAGGAAGTTTTTTCAATAGACAAAAAAAAGGTCTTTCTGAAAAAAATATTAGATATATTTTTTGGGATTTTATACATGATATAAAAAAGGGTAAAGTATCCTTTGATAAATGTCGGTATAAAAATTGTAAGAGTAAAAGTTATTTTTTTTGAGTTCGATCCTTTGAAATTAAGTATTTTAAACAAAAGTAATTATGTTTTAAATGAAAATCACACCCAAGTTAATCATTCTGTGGGTGTTAAGCAAGATTATGGAGGAAGTATAGGAGAATTTAAGTGTAAAGAGAAAATATTTGCATATGTAATAATGCTTGAGGAAGATGTAATAGAATTATTTTATATGATAAAAAAATATATAAAAACAACATTGAATTATGATTTAGCTGCATACAATCCTATGTATGAAATGACTGAATCGAATGTGAATTGGGATAATTTTTATAAAAGTATTAGTGAGCAAACGTGTATGTAGAAAAAATGGAATTAAAAGACTGTATAAAATTTAAAGTGTTTGCGTATGATGTTATACGAATGGAAGAAGACGAAGAAAATGAAAAAGAATTTTGGATGAGATGTGGGAGATTTTGTTTTGCCCTTCGAAAATTTTATATGGAAAAAAATGAAAAATGGAAAATAAGTGAATGTTGTAAAACTATTCATGAAATATCTATGTCCCATTTAACGAATGCTGGACATTACAGTCAAAACAAAAGATTTGTTGGATTTCATGAGGGGATTGATCCCCTAGATATTCAACAATATATGGAACATTTAGATGAATTTTACGTAAAAAACTATCAAAGAAAAAATATATCAGTTTTGATTTATTATATTTTTGAAACCATTCATCCTTTTTCCGATGGAAATGGAAGAATAGGGAAAGCACTTGTTGCATTTCTAGAAAATAAAATAGAATGTAAAATAAAAACAAAAAAACAACATAGAAAGTTATGTAAAATTTTAGGAGTTATGCAACGCAAACACAATAGTTTATTTGATATAATATGTTGTAATCAATTAAACACGTTATTAGTGTAATAAAATTTTTGTGATGGAAATTTTTTTTAATTGTGCGGAGGGTATAAAATAAACACTGTCCCTACAGTGATTCATCATTTACCCTTCACTCGGATTCAAAGATGGTGGAACTTTACGCACGACAACAATATGATCATTTTTATAAAATGCAATCGTATACCGATTTGTCTGCAAAAATAATTGCACAAAAAAAAATCAACGGTAATGCTATTCTCGCCAAAGTATATCCGACAAATAAAAGATGTGACAAGTACACATACAATAGCGCTGTTGAAGTGAAAAATGAGCATATTCCCCCATTGTTGAATGTTCTTAATAAGATTAGCATTCAAGAGAAATCGACGCAGATATTTTTTGAAGTGGTAAGATTTGAAAATTGGAAAAAGCAAACATGCCGTTTGGTTGTTCGTACAGATGCGTGGGGTGGTTTGGAAATTTGTTATCAACATCAAGATAACGAATTAGCCGATGCAATGGAATTTGACGATGATCCAACACCGACAACCAGCAACAACAACAACAACGCAACGCCAAGTGAAATCGTATGGTCTGATGATTGGGGTAGTTTTCATATAAAAAAGAAAGATTCCTTGGATGAATATATTATTGCCCTAAGAAAGTATAATCATGCAACAGGTCATAAATCCCAACCTACCCCAGTCAAAAAACGAGTATTGAAGAAAAAGAAACCCACACTCAATTTTGACGACGATGACGACGACAACGAAAAGATTAAGAAAATAAAAGTAGAAAGTGATGATGATGATGATGATGAGGTTTGTCACCGTTTAAGTCCATCAGTAATTTCAGAAATTTTTTATTATCGTTTTAGATGTTGTAAAAATATACAAGATACATTATGTTTGTACGGTGATACTATAAATAAAGAGTTAGCCTGTAAAAATATAGAAGTTGATTTTATGGGGATATTACGCGACAAAGAACTCGTTGATGAACTTGAAGAATATTATATTAATTTTATTTCTTTATTATAGAAATGAGTAAAAAGAAAAAAACTAAATTTTCTGCTGACTTTATTGAAAAAGCTTCAAGATTATTAAAAGGAGAGACATTAACTGATGAGGATTATTCTAATTATAGATTACATAGTAGTAGTAAAAAAAATATAGACGATTGAAATATGCTGTTAATAAAAATAATGAACAATGGGAAATTGATTTTGCTGAAAATAAAGATTTAGCCCGATATAATAATCAATATCGTTATTGGTTGGTGTGTATTGATATTTTTTCAAGATTTTGTTGGGTGAAATTAATAAAAAAGAAAACGTCTAATAATGTTAAAAATAAATTTGAAAGTATTCTTATTGAAGAAGGAATAGCCCCTCTTAAAATTCAAAGTGATGAAGGAACAGAATTTCAAGATATACGTACGAAATTAAGTAAAAAATATAATTTTGAAGTATTTCATACGTATAATAGAGAAATAAAAGCATCCCATGTGGAACGTGTAATTGGAACTTTAAAAACAATGGTTCGTCGTGTTTTAACAATGACTGGAGAATTTGACTATATTCAGTATTTACCCCTTATTGTTAAGCGTTATAATAATTCCCCACATAAAGCATTAGCTGGTGCAACACCTTTTGAAATTTATCGCGAAGAAAAAAAAGGAAAAATACGTAAAGTAAAAAATAAAATGGTACGTGATCATTTAAATTATCCTATTCCCACTCAAGATCTGATACGAGAAGGTACGCGTGTACGTATTGCGAGAGTAAAAAATAATATTTTTGAAAAAGCAGTCTTCGACGATGGACAAATGAGATATTTTTTATTAAAAAAGTATTTATCACAGATCCCGTTACATATCAATTAGAAGACGAACAACGTGAAGAAATTAAAGGAATTTTTTATCGTGCTGAATTACAAGTTTTAAAAAAAAAAATGAATTTACACATTGCTAGTAATTCAATATCAAGAGGACTTCAAAAGAATTTGATTAATGATTTTGAAATGAAAATTGCACAACCCATTGATGCTTTGAACAATGAATGTTTTTTAGAAGTTTTACAAGTTTGTTATCCTCAAACAACTAAAAATATTGTAGGTGATGAATGTTTTTTTTCATTTATCATAACCTATAAGAATTTTATACCCGAAGAAAATAATAATTCGGTATACGCAAACAGTGAGTTCGTTTTTACATCGGATAAATTTATTATACCCGACGGAATTTATGATTTGTCTTCATTAATTATATTTTTAAATAATATCTTAGAAGGATTTGAAATTTTTTGTACCATCGGATCAAATGGGAAAGTAATTATTAATGTTAATGTTGAGATTGAGTATTGGGTATATGAAAATGCGAGTAAAGCAGTCGATGGGTTACAGGTAAATGAATTTCGATTATCTAACAAGACTACGGTAGAAAAAAAGGGTATTCAATATGCTTCTTTTAATCAAAAGATTAATATATTATTTTCAAAAAAATTAGCTTTTATGCTAGGTTTAAAAAATGAAAAAGGTCTTGAAATCGTACCTCTCTTGTTTGAAATAAAAAAAGATAATCCTACACCTCGAACCCTTTTTTCTAAACATTTTGATTACTTACCTGACGTATCCGACGGATTAAATAAAATGTTTATATATTGTGATGAAATAGAACTGGGGTTAGTTGGTGATAGTTGTTCCGAATTGTTAACAACAGTACCCATTCAATGGCATCGACAAGGTGGTGGGGGGATGGACAATTAGTTTATTATAGTCCCCCAAAATCATTGAGAAAATTAAAAAAAGACATTATAAGAGAAATTCATATTAAAGTTAAAGATACTACAGGAAAATTAGTTCCTTTTGATTCGGGAACGCTTAGTATTGATTGTTTAATACATTCAACATAATGCTTTTGATTGTTCTTGAAGAAAAAAATGGGGAAATGATAATTAAAGAATATAAAATATTTTATCCTTTTTCTCTTTACGTGTTAGTAAATAGTGGGAAAAATTTTTTATGGAATTTAAATTCGATTGAATATAAAAATATCAAAAATTCATTTCGAATTACGTGTGCAAACAAAATGGATTTCAGTGCAATAACACAATCAAAAAAAATAAATAATGGAACGATTTCAGTTTCTTCATCTACTATTATTTCCAATGCAACACAACGTTTTATATATACTATAAAAGAATTATTTTATATTGACGAAAAAAATCCCTATACATCATTAAATGATGAAAAAAAAAAATTCCCCTATTTTTTATTTATGAGTGATAAAGAGGCTAAACAATCACTACAGTTCTTTATTAACTATGAGAATAACGTACCGTTAAAAGGTGAAGAAATTAAGATATATATAAATTTATTTTGAAGAAAAAAATAATGACTGAAAAAATAAATGAACTATCCGTAGAAGATTACACTGAATTGTTAAACGGTAGAAATCGTGGAAAAAATTATTCCTCATCATATTTTGTTGTGAAAAGAAAAAATAAAGAAAATCCAACTAAGAAAGAAATTTTATTAAATGAGGGTGTGGGATTACCCTCAAATTTAAATTTAGATACTTATTATACAAGTGATAATAAAAAAAAGAGAAAAAAAATAGATCCAAATGTAATACGTTTTTTACAAAATAGATAGATTGTGTAAAAAAAAAGTATAAATAAAAAAAAGTTATATAAAAAAATCATAATGTTGTGTATATTATTATTATTTTTATTGTTGTTGTGGTTATTGTTGTTTTTTAAAAATAAAATAAATGACGCGTAAAAAATATATCAAAAAAAGAAAAAACAAAAGAGGAATAAGAAAACGTAGAAGAAAAATACAAAAAGGAGGGTTTGGTGGAGCATTGGCAATGGTATGTTACTTCCTCAAGTGTTGGGAACACTTTCAAATATTCTTAAAATTAACGTTTAAAAAAAATAAAATGAGTAAAAAAATTGAAGATGTGGAAAAAAATGACATATTATTTAGCGAGCCTTTACAATTTTTTACTTCATCACCCTATAATGATACGTTTACGGAATGTCGTGAAACGGAAATTATCGCAACGCCCGTAGATAATCAATCGTCAGTATACACGTTTACAAGACATGGGAACGCCGTGGGATTAATGAAAACAAGCGATGCTAAAATAATGGCTAGAGTATCGATTAGAAATGCTGCTGGACTTATAGCACCTGCAGCATCGGGGTTTGCGATGATTACATTACCCCTTCGCACAATGTGGAAAACAAAATAATTAAAAATAAATGAAAATTTAATTACACCATCAGATAATTTTGCACATTTTGCATCATGGATAGAATTTATAACGCGTCAAATACCGTCGGGATATAAAGATTCTAAAGAGCTTAATATAGCATATTTAGATACAGCCGAACATATGAGCGATATCGTGGGTTTCACGAATGGAACTAATGTCGTAAATGCAGGAGGGAGACAAAAAACACAGGCATTTCAAAATCAATCGCAGAATTTGATAGATGAGATTGATTGTTCATTATTTAGCGAAGGGGGTACTGAAATATATATTCCTACAGCGTATAAAGTTGAATTACGTTTAACGCGGGCATTAAATACAATTGTAATGATGGGTGCCGATCATGCTGATATGCCCGTTGCTGCTACTATAATTACCCTAGACGATTTTAAAATAAAAATTCCTGTATTTAAACCAAAAAAACAATTATCAAATGCTCTTAATATAGGGATGGTGACCAATAATAAAGAAACATTATATTATACAACCAATTATCGTTGTATTACTGAATCAGTAGCTGCAGGACGAAATTCACATCAAGTAATCGATGTGTTTAATGGTAGCGTTCCTACACGTTTATATATTGTATTTTCTCCATTAGCAAATTGGAACGGATCATATACTCATAATATTTTTGAATTTAACTGGCCTAATTATGATAATGTTGAAGTTTCCGTAAATAACGCTGTTGTCGGGAGAATTGAAAATCATGCTGAAGCTTACTCAAAATTACGCGCGGTATTAAATCGCAACTATTCAGAAATGCCAATAACTTATAATGACTTTATAAACGGGTATTCTATATTAGCATTTGATTTAACAGATAATAGAGACTCTCATCTTGCAGTATTACCCATAAGACCGTCGGGAAATGTTAATGTGGATTTTCATTTTTCTCAAAATACAGTTCAAGGGGCGTTAATATTTGTTGGTGAATTTCGAAATGAAATTAGAGTGGGATTAAATACCCCTGCAAGATTATTACACAGCATTTAATTATCAACATTTGTAAGGGGATGTACAAAAAAAATGAAGAACACAAAACCCATTACAACAAAGAATAGAATAAAAAAACCAAAAATAAAAAAACCAGTTATTAACAAAATACCCCTAAATCGTGAACATATTCTTGTATTTCCACCGTTTTCAGTTTACGCATAAAAAAAATGAATGAAGAAAAAAATGATGAATTAAATAAAGAAGAGGAAAAAAAAGACGAAAAAAATGATAATTCAAGAGATGATGATGAAGAGGAGGATGATAGTGAAAATGATAGCGATGTTGTTAGCGATGATGTTAGTGATGAAATGGATAGTGAAAGTTCCGTTACTTCTTCTTCATCAAGTTGCGAAGATGATTTAAAATTTTTAGAAACATTAGTTCAATTAAATAAAATAAAGAAAAAAGCTTTTGAAAAAAAAAAAAAGGATTTTTTACCATCGTTAAAAAAATATCTTAAAGCAGATATTGATAAAAAAAATACGTTGTTAAATTCTCAATTAATTAATAAATTACAATACATTGCTAAAAATATTTTAAATAAAAAAATTTCGATCCAACTTTCCAGTGATAATAAACATATTTTGAATAAGTTTTCAAAGAACAAAATAAAAGAAAAAGATTTAAAAATATTATTATCTGAGGATTTTCGTATAATCAACATATATCAAAAAGCATACAAATTACTTAACCAACAAATAAAAAAAAATGACCGAAGTAAATAAAATGCAATTAATTAATCCGAGTAAATTAAATGAAATTTTAGATTTAATCAAAACTGATCATGAAAACGAAAAATTATTGCAGGGAATTAACAACAAAAATAATTTCGAACTTATTGAAAGTAAAAATAAAATGAAAGAAGAAATGAAAAAAGTTAATAATGATCAACGTGTCGCAGAGAGTATGGTTAGTTTTTTAAAAAGACAACAAAATATGAAAAGAAAAAGTAATGAACTTGAAAATGAGGTGACCAATGATGAATCACCCGGAGTAAGGAAAACACCGACTGTGACAAGTGGGCAACAAATAAAAGAATTTCTCGAAAGGAAAAAAATTAAAACTGGGGGGACAGATATAATAAAACTAAACGGTGTTGCAATAAACCATCATGATTTATTATACGATTTAACGCATAATGTCAGCAAACAAAACATGTTCAATCTTACACAACAAAAGCAGACGGTTGCTTTAAAAGAATTGAAAAAATTACATATGCCCCGCCTATTATATACGAAATATAAAATTACGACAACGTTATATAAATTTGGGAAAAACCCCTTCGGGTCTTTCGAGTCACGAAGAACCATCTACATCACTCACCACACACATTCCTACACCTTCAACACCACCCTATTCAACACAAAGAAAATGGCGACGCAAAAATCCATGAATTTACATTGTTTTTTAACCCAATTTTTATTTACGAACGAGATTAATAAAATTTCAAAAATAAATAAGTTTTTTAAATAAATATTATTTGGGTACATTTCCTGCAAATATTTTTCCTAAAAAAATTTATTATCCCTCGTGTTGGATTTGGAATACGGATGAAGCAGATCAAAACGGTCAACATTGGATTGCTATATGGGTGGATAAAGAAAAACATATGAATTTTTTTGATAGTTTTGCAAAAGATGTCTCGTTTTATAAACGTGAATATTGGTATGATTATAGTGTAAAAAAAGGACTAACATTTCAATATATTCAAAGTAAACAATTACAATCCAAAAATACAGCCGTGTGTGGAAATTGGAGTTTATTATATTTGTACAATCAATGTCGTAATGAATTCGAAAATAATAATAAACAAAAAATATTTAAAAATGAACGTATTAAATTAAAAAACGATATTAAATTAAAAAAAAAATAGAAACAATTTTAGGTCGTGTACTCGTGGGAATATATAATAAAAAATGTAAAAAAAATTGTAAGAGTAATAACAATCAGTCATGTTGTAGTTTTAATAATGCCAATTTTTAATTAAACAAAAAAATTAATTATTTACAGTGATTTATGGATTTTTTAATTAAACCAGCCCTTAACATCGCTCCAATTCATATTACGAGTACCCCCTTTTTGTTTTCTTTTTCGAGCACCCCCTTTTTGTTTTCTTTTTCGAATACCAATTCCCAATTGATTTCCAACTAACGATTCCAAGGGTCCAAAAATATCTAGAGCACTACCCCCTTTTTGTTTATTTTTTCTAAGGATAATTCCCCTCCTGCTTCTATATTTTCTTCTTGCCATGTTGACGTGTTCCTAAGGAATGCCCTACGGCGTTACCAGAGACTCCAATACCCCCCTTTTTGTTTTCTTTTTCTTTTTCTTTTTCGAATACCAATTCCCAATTGATTTCCAACTAACGATCCCAAAGGTCCAAAAATATCTAGAGCACTACCCCCTTTTTGTTTCTTTTTTCTAAGGATAATTCTCCTGCTTCTTCTATATCTTCTTCTTGCCATGATTTTTTAAAAAAAAAATGCATACACAATATACACACCCCATACTATATATACTTTTTTTAAAAATTTCAACAACTCATTTTATTTTTTAACAAACATTTATTTTTTCTTTTTACATTTATTTACAAATCATAGATTATCGTTGATTCATGTGGAAATACATTGGTTCTAATTCTACAATTTTCATACCCTTTTCTACAATTATCAAATACCAAATAACCATAGGGTTTCTCATTAATTTCACTTAATACTTTATTAAATCTATTTCTATTAATTTTTTTATTATCACATATCGTATACATATTATTATAATCGCTTAAATTTTTAAACATAACATAATATTGACTATTGACACGTAAATTTCGCAATTTACCATTACCATATGTTAAATTTTGACATGTAAAAATAACACTAATATTACGATGATGGACATCTTGTGTTGCAATATTATCTATTCTTTCAAGATTTTCCTTCGATGATGTTGCAACTAACATGAGATCATCTAATATTATTAACGTATTTTCACGGGTATTCGTTTGTATATCGGTAATGCGGGGAATACCCTTTTGACAATCGATAAATTCAACACTAATATCTGTTTTTTCCGCAAGAACTTTTTCCATTTCAGCGTACAGAGGTTGATAAATTGAATATAAATAAACAATTTTAACAATGGCTGGTGTAATCATAATGTTAATATTTTTCAATAATTGTAATATCCAATATGTTTTCCCACTTTGACTAGGCCCACATAACGTTAACATAAAAGGGTGTTGAAAGGGTAATGAAACATTGTTCATTTCAGTTATCTAAAAATCCAAACGGAATCGTATTAAAATTATTTTTAACAACACGTTTATTAAATGTAAATGAAATTTTTTTTATTTCATCCTCAATAAAAATATGATTCAGTTTATCTTTACATATTTTATTGTGATATTTAATTTCGATGATCTGATCTTGATTTTTAACACATTGTGTCAAGGATAAAAAATTCAATTTTTCTTTTATTGTTTCATTTTTTAAAGTAAAACCTTTCACATGAATACATTCCTGATTTAAATTAGTTATATACGCGTAACATTTTGGACCCGTTGAACAAAAATTTGTTATCCATTCATTTTCATTTAATTCATTCGTTAAATCTCCTAAATATTTTCCCGTTTTAACATCAGTATAATTATTTTCATCAGATATATAAATAACAGAATCTGTATCAAAATATAAAACGCGATCGTCTAATTTAACGAGTAACTCGTATAATTTCAAACGTGCATATGCAGTAACAAAACACGCAATGATTACATTTCCCGTTTTTAGAGGGGTTGTTGCATCATCAATTTTTTCATATGTACAACGTAATAATGTTTCGTTTATAAATTCTATCGATGTTAATTTTTTACTTTTATCATTGGCAATATTTAATAATTCTTCATAATCGTTTAAAAAACACACTTGTGTATTATTTTCGTTTTGAGCAAATTTTCCCCATAACGAATTTAAAAATGTTTTTGCAATAGTTCTTAATCCGGGATTTTTCTCTATTTTGTCTTTATCTAAAAAAACATTTTCATTTTTTAAATAATCATTACAATACTGTTTAATTTTATCATCATTTTTACTTCCATCTGCGTTCAAACAATCCGTAGGAATTCCTGAAGATTCTTGTTTGATTTTTAAAAATTGATTTACGTATTGTGAAAAGATTTTTTTCTTTGCGTTCAAAATGATATATTTCGTAAAGAGCAATTATTTTATATCCCTTATCTATAGCAACATTAATCTCAACACTAGTCCAAGTACCCGTCAAGTATCGATCGCTTTCATTATGTTCACATTTATTACATTTATCCACAGCACATTTATAACATAATGGAAATAATAATTTCCCATCTATTCTAACGGGTAAAACAGGAAAGTAAATATTTCGAGGAGGTGAAATACAACATTTTACTAAACCAAATATGTCCTTGATTTTTATTTTATTACAATCTTTCCCCAGTAAAATAGTAGGATGACCCACAGGAAAATCATAATTTTTTTGTACATCAGGGTATAGCGATGTAAAATCTATGTAACTTATTCGTTCGTTGGGTTTTGTTTCTTTAAATAAACATACGGGGGAAGTTCGCCCCCCATATAATGCGTCACGTGGTGTTAAAGGAGTAAACGGATTAAATTTTCTTTTCTTTTCAATTAATTGTTTCTGTGTATATTTTTTTTCTTCTAAATAATCACATTCCCACATCTCGATTAATTTGTAACCGGCATTTTTTATTGTCCAAGAAAAACGTTGCGTATTTGCATATAAATTACTAAATTTTTCGTTTGTAAGAACGTTTAATGCATAGGGGTCGAAACATTTGGGACATCCGTGATAAAAACAACCATGAAATTGATATATCGTATCAATATAAAAACCATCGACAAAACGTCCTAGAATGTTTTTCTCCCCATTTTGTGAACAGATATATTCTAAATTTCCTCCTATTTCTCGATTAATTTCATCTAACCAATCAATAGCAATTAAACTCTGTTTTACACCACCCCTATACCCCGAAGCAGGAATAATTCCTACACAATTTTTTTTTAAAAAATTAAGTCTATACACTTTCAAAGCTAAACTAGCAATCGTAATACAATTCTTTGCATAAAAGGGGGTGATATGACCTATGGTCCCGATCATTGTAGAAAATTTAACACATCCCTTTCTTAAAATATCTACATCACTACAACAATAATAATAAATCTCTTTACGAAATATATATTTCTCTTTCTTTTTTTCTAAATACCATTTTTCAAATTCATTAAGTGTTGCTGTATTCATATGTTTCGTATCAAAAAATTTCTAATCTACAATGTCACCCTCATAAGTTAAATCGTAAAATTCATAAGGATGAAATCCCTTACATTCCCCTTGAAGATCCATTGCTTTTGGAATATCCGCTAATTTCATACTAAAAAACAAATAACTATCGAGGATTCTAATATTTTGTTCTTTAATTATTAAACTCATTATTTTAGTACCGTTCATTATAGTATTCGGCATTATCTGTTTTATTTCTAAAAGATATTTTAAAATAAAAATAGTATCAAATCTACCCCCGTTATGAGCTATCCAAACGGAATTTGTTTGTTCAAACATAAATTCACATAAAGTTTCAATAACATTGTTATCAAAAATAAATTGTCTATTCCCACAACAACTAACTTTTTCAATAGTATTATCGATAATTTCTTGATCCTTTTTTTCAAATATTTTTGTTTTTTTAAATTCAATATGTTGACATTTTTTACATACCTTTTGGACGATACAATAAAACGGCACGAGCAATTTAGTTTCGGTTACTTTTGTTTCAAAATCAAAAAAAAATAAAGTGGGTTCACTTTCTTTCCTCTTGTTATATTCAAGTGAAAGGGGTTTCACGTAACAAAAATGAGGTTGTTTCATGTATTTATCACAATGAAAACAAAATCGTTTGCTACAATCATGTTTAACTGTTTTATTAGAAAAAATGAAAAAGAATCGAGGACAAATTTTGTTACAGGTTTTACAATAAAAAATATATTGACACGGTGTTAAACGGTTATAATTACTTTGAGAAGGTTTAAAAATTTTATTTGTTAAATGATTTGTAAAACAATTTTCATCATAAAAAATTATATCACAACTGGCACAAATAAGTTTATTATTTTTATCTTTACACTTATTCGGATATTTATAACATCGTAAACAAGTTAAATTATTTGTAGTACATAGGTGATTATCGACATATTCATGACGTGTAAAATAACTCATACATTTAACACAAAAAGAACTGGTACTGAGTTTAGAAAATTCCTTTATGCTTAAGACTACATCGTAATGATTATTATTTAACCATAAAACATACAATTTCATTAGTCAATTTAATAAGATTACCTGCACTATCAGTTCGTGAATCATAAATTATATTATCGGAATGAGTGTCAGCATACACTAACAAATCAACACCCTGTTTTTTTAAATAATTATTATATACAAAATGAAACTGTGTAGCATCAACATTACCCTCGGGTATCCCACATTCCCGATATACATTTCGAATTTCTTCACACGTAAATAAATCATCCACGGGTTTATTGGGTTTTCTTTTCATTATAAAATATTTATAGTCTTGTTTTAAAAATGATAAACCCACTAATATTGCTAAAGCAAAACAACAATCTTTCACTGTACGAAATAATACATGGCTAAGAATATAAAATACCCCCGTGCGAAATTTACGGCCATATTTTTTTACATTACTTTTCACACCACCTTTATCTGTAGCATTTCCCTCATTCAAACTATTGTAAATACTTTTTTTCCTTAGTACACTATTTTTTTTGTTTATTTGTACTTATTCCTGCTGGAAAAGTTTGAACAATTACTTTACTATTCCAACCATTAGCTATTATTTCTTTATTACTCTGCATAAATTTTTCCATAATATTTAAGAAATATTTAACGTCAAAGTCTTTCACGGGTAAAACGGCTGTAGAGAAAAAACTTTTTGGCGCATTACTAAAGATAAATCTAACATAATCATCATCACTTTTTACATTTGCCCGTGCAATGTTAATTAAATAAGAAAAAACCAACGATAACGATTGAATAAAACTAATAAAATTAACCGTTTTTTCCCGTGAAACATCCAAAGAAAAATGTTGTTCAGTGACTTTAAATTTTTCTCTACTAATAGTTTCTATATGATTAACAGAAAAATAATCGTCTATTTTTTCATTTTTCTTACTTTCTTTTTTCTTATTAAATAAACTTACAATTTTATCTATATCTTTTTGACTATATTTTAATTTTTTCTGATCATCATTCATCTTCTTTTTTTTTTCTAAAACAAGAAAAACATGCTGTTTTATTTTTATTTATGTTTTCGTCTTCACCATCAACACGATCAATAGTAACATCGTATGAATCCTGTATATTAATACATATCAACGTAAGTATAGGAGGGATTTTTTTTGAGAATAAAGAACCCATTTAAAAAAAAACTAAAACAAAAAAAAGAGAGTAAAAAAAAAATATGAGTGAAATTGTGCATATTGAAATTTATTTACAAACGTCTAACTCACCTTATATCGGGTATGAAATTCAAGATAATGATCCCTCAATATTATTTACGCCGTATCTTTTAAGGGAATGTTTACTAAATTTTACAGAAGATAAAGAAAAGATAATACCCATTTCATCAAAGATTTTAAAACAAAGAATAACAAAATTAAAAAAAGAAATATACAACTGTCCCGAAGATATTATCTATAAAGTTGAATGTATGGTAAATTTTATTCAGACACATGAAAAAAATAATGATTATTTAGGAATAAAAACTATATTTTAAAACAAAATGGTAAGAGTTAAGTTACCTCGAAAAAAAAGACGCAATGATAAATCTCAAAGTATACGTCACGTTCTTCAATGTAGAAGTAAAACCTTAAAAAAAATAAGATGTCGTAAACGAACAGCAAAAACAAAAAAATGTTGGATTCATTTAGCAAAACAAAATAACTTACGTATCAAGAAATCAACGATCCCCAATGCGGGTGAAGGATTATTTGCTTGGAAAAAACCTTTTAAACCCGATCGTAATATTTCTTATTACACGGGTCAAAAAACAACACAGTCCAAATTGGATCGTAAATATGGCAAAAACACAAATGCTGTATATAGTATTTGTAACGATGCAAACACGTGTATCGATGCTTATTTGACAACTCACGCTGCAGCACGTTATGCGAATAATGGGAAAACCGGTTCTATATATAAAAATAATTCAGATTTTGTTTACGACCCCAATAATAAAAAAATGTATTTAGAAAGTATAAAACATATAAAAGCCCATGAAGAAATTTTTGCAGACTATGGTGATAACTATTGGGAGAGAAAACAACCTTCATAACAATGGTAGGAAGAATAAGAGAATTACGAGGTGGTGATTTTAAGGGTAAAAAAAGACAACGTGGGGGTGTTTTTAAAGGGAAAAAAAGGCAACGTGGAGGAAATAAAACAGTTAATAAATACAGCAAACTTTTTATAAACGATTTTAAAAAAGAGCTTAAAAAAAAGCTAATGTAGTAAAAATTATTGCAAAACTAGGAACGAAAAAAATCAAAAGACATTTTCAAAAAGGAGGAATTGTATATCATAAACCCAGAAACCATGTTGAAAAGTTTTTAATGTATTAATTTTCAAATAAAAAAAATACATTCAGTGTATTATTTCGTTACATAAGATGTTATTGTCCATTGAATATTTTTCTACATTACAAGCTCTTATTTCATTAAAATTTACACTGATGAAATTAGGGTAATCCACATTACATTCGCATTCTCCTTTACATTTTTTACAAGTGTATTTTATAGTTTTATTATAAACCCAAAAATCATAATATAATGCTATAATACTCCTAAAACACTCATAACTAAAACAATGTTTTCTATCATAATCTAGTATCTTTAAATATTCTCCAATTCTTTTGTCGTTGATACGTGGGGATAAATCATCATTCCATGCTTCACATATTTTACGAAGAAATTCATAACATTCTTCTGGAATATCGTGTTCCTCATGATGCATAACATACATTTTGGGATTTTTTGAACATTCTACTTCCAGTATAAATTTATACCGTACATATGTTTCATAATCAGCAATAGATATTAGTAGATGATATCTTGATTTTTCAATTTCCACACTTCCTACTAATTGCCAAAAAAAAAACGGATTCCACATAACTATATTGTGTTAATTCATGATAAATCTTATATCCCTCTTGATTTTGTACTCGCTGAAAAATAGCCATGACACTTACACACGACCATCTTGAAAAAACGATCTTTATATAGGGGTATATCTACGTATATCCATCGGAATAAACAATAGAAATATCGTATTCATTATAGGGTTTATCCGCCTCACCAATTTTAATACCATATTTTATAACAAAATGATCATCTATAAATTGAATGTTTTGAATCAAAATTAAATCTTCGTCAGCAGGTAAATTATAAGCTAAATCTACAAAACGTTGATCATCGTTAAAGAAATTTTTCTCAGGATCAATAAACAATTGATTAGAGGCAAAATAATATTTACTGGGTTGACCAATCATTGATCCCATTTCACCGTCTGTGAATATCTCTTTTTTAACTTGAACAATACTCCATCCTATTGCATCGTTATATTTTTCTATAATATTATTTTTAAATTTTACATCAATACTATGAATTATTTTTCGTTTATACCAATTTTTTTTTTCTTGCTTCTAATTCTCCCGTACGATAATTCTGTGTATCTGTTTGAAATTTTCTATGGTCACTAAATGTCAATGAAAAATCAGAAAATGGACCTGTAGCTCGATTATTTGTTTTAATTTTAAAACCGTCAAGAAAACTCGTTGGTATTACACCCCGTTGCCAAGGAACTTCTTGAAACTCATATAAATTTGCTGCTGATTTTAAAGCAACTGTCGCGACTTTTCTTGGCCAAAAACGTTCATTGTAATGGATGATTTTTTTCTGACTCATTTTAATTCCAATAAGAGAAAAAAAATTAAGAACGTTTTATTTATACTATACGTACAATGATATCATTTTTTATATATTTAAATGTACAAAGAGTTGCTAAGATCATCTTAATTTTTTTAAAACTTCTCTCTCCTTCTATTTTAACAAAAATAGTATTTTTGATAACATGTACATCTTTAACAAAATAATCCCGTTCTAATGTACGTTTTACTTTTAAAATATAAACATTTCTTAAATGTGCTTTGGATAATTTTTTAAACAATCTTTGTGTTTCTAAAAATAAAAGGAAAATACATTCAATATTTTTTTTTTTAAATCAAAAAGTGTATTTTTTTATTTAGGTAAAATGTTCAGGAGAGAATAAATTTTAAAAATTAAATTCCTTATCATACATAGAGAGTACAGATCGTTCATTATCCCCATCTTCTAATTTACGAAACAAACATGCAGCAAATAAAAGACATTCAAACAAACTACAATGATACAATAAACATGTGGGTTCACTAGTATGATACCAACAATTTCTTGGCTTAAGATTATAAAACGAAAGTAAATAATCGTACTTCTCAATTCCAAAATATTCAATATTCACACAATGTACAATAGTTTTTTCTTGAAGTGTTTTAACTAACGACGATTCTTTATCACCACCTTTATACCCAATAATAGCATTCGGGGGAAAAACATTACGAAATAAATAACTTAATCTATTTATAAGTTCACTTTGACTAAAATAATCTCTTGATTTTTTTTCAGATAAATAGTCTAGTCCATGACATCGATATTGATAGTAGACAGTAGACCGTTCCCTTCGAGTTAGTTCTTTGTAGGGTTTTAACTTCCCATCATAACAATGATAAATAAAATACTTGTTCGTTTGAAGTTCGAGAAGAGTTACTTCACGATAACTGGGTCTCTCTCCCTTAAACTGGTAACATTCACAATCCATTATATGTGTGATACGCGATAAAAATAATTTCTGTCGTTCTGGGGATATTTCTTCTTTACATTTGTTTAATGCACAATTATATTTACCCGCATACAACTCTTCGATAGTCTCTTCATTCTTCTCAGTTGTCTCTAACGGTATGAAATCTTCTTTAATTTCGCTGTTCACGTTCTCAAATATTTTTGCCATCTCTCACTCTCCTACACTCAGACTGATATTAATTATTGTCAACACTACACCGGCTTTTATAATTGTATCCCGCGTTACTATGTGTAACTGGGACTAGATTAGTTTGACCAATCAGAGTTCGTTGATTAAAGCTTTCATGTCATCCCGATGATTTGTGATACTCGTATACAATGAATGTGTGTTTGGGGAATTAGAGACGCGAATCCCTAATTAGCGATTTTCTTCTAAACAAATACACGGGGATTAGTTGCACCAAATGCTGTGTTGTAGATTAATACGAATTCCTAATGTTGTTCTAAAACACACACACGTCTAATCAGTTGATATATTATACATTGTAGTTACAATAATACTTTTTTCAAATTTTTATCGTGTTAAAATCTGTGTGTAGAAATATATATTTAAAGATTGAGAAAATAGTATATATACAAGGCGATTTTTTAAAAAACGTTATCACTTTTGAGAATGTCATTAAACATTGGGAGTAAAAGAACCTATGTGCAAGCTCAAGAAATCAATATTAAGACGATATTGAAAATTGTGTATTATATACAACATTTTCGTAACCGATACATTGGATTATTATTTGCCGTCTGTGACTTATGTGACTATTACTATGGGGGAATTATCGAATGTATGGAATTTGAATCGAGACAACTTGGTCGTGGATATAAAGACTACGCCTATATTGAAAAAATGAAACCTGAAATGCATCAAGATGAATGCATGGATTGGCGAATCTTAACAGATAAACAACACTATATAATACCCGTTGTTCATACACAACGAAAATATTATATTTATGGTGAAAAACTCTGTGAGCGTTATCACAAATTACTATTAATACCCGCTCAAACATTAATGAAATCTATTTTTCATTTGAATGATAATCATTCTGATAATTTTTTTATTGAAATTCAAAACAGTTATTACCCAAGAAATGATATTTACCACTTTATTTCTATTACTATTAATGATGAGCAAACTACAATTCCTAAACCCATAGGGTATGGAGGGTCTTATCTTTGTAATACATTACATAGACTTAATCGTTGTTTTTAGTCATGAATTTACATATTGCTGTATTTATTTATATTTTATAGATCCATTTTATTTGAAGGCTGCTTTTTTTTATCTACATAATTTAGATAATTTTGAGAAAATAGTGTATCAACTTGTATGTTGCTTTATTTTTTTTTGCGAAAATCATAACCCTATATCAAAACTTAAAACTAGTAACGATAGGGTTTATACTTTTAATCTCGATAAGCTTGTTAAGCTGATGCATATGAAAACCCCCCCCTGTACCTGTTGTTATAAAAATTGTCAGAAATACTCTTATTGGTTTAAATTATTCTATAAGACAAGTAAACCCTATAAGTTTAAAGTCAGTTTATTTTCAGATCAAGTTAAAAATAATAGTATTATACAAAATAATAGTCCGCTTAGTTTACAATATTACCCCCCGCATATGGATATAATATATAATTTTTCTATAAGGGTAAGGATTACATCTAATACCTGTACATCAACTACTTTTATTATTAAGAGTATTATAGAATCATATAATATTAACTTTGAAGATCCTGACATTATAATACAGAGTATTGAAAAATTGTATTTAGACTAATTTAAAAAATTCAAAGAATATATTCCACAACCCAAACCACGACGTGTGTTTTTTATCATGAGGGAATAAAATGAATTTAAGATGTGAATTTCTAAAATCTAAAATTGTTTGACGTATACACAATTTTATATTTTCCTCATTATCAATGTGATTATATCTAAAAAAACACAGGATTAAAGCAAAAAATGCTATTATTTGTCCAATTTCATGACGCTCCATGCGATTATAGGCATCTAAAAGTTCACGTGGACATTTTAAATGTGCAATAATATTTTTAAATAAATTCGCATGTTCGTCAAGACATTTCCACACACTTTGTTCCATATTTTTATTGATTTTTATTTCAAAACGTGCCAGTTCTTTTACCATGACATTCCACACCTCCATGTTTTCACATTACTGATATTTTTATTTAGAACAATATCATTTTATACATTTCGGTTTCCTTTTTTTCAAATCAGTCTTTCGTTTCAAATCCTTATTATTATCCATTATATATCGTTTTTCCATAAGGTCACTCGTAAATTTTCTAGAACGCCATTGCAAATATTGTTTATTTATATATAGTTTCTCAATATAGAGACCCTCTAACTCACGATATTTATCGCGTTGTGTACAAATAATATCTTGATCATAATTCGAATAGATTGTCATTCGTTTTTCTTCATGATGTTCATCACCTTTTTTTTCACGTTTCATATATATTAACGAACGTTTATAACATCTTTTCTTCAATGGTGGATCGTTCAATACTTCTCGGTCGTCTTCCTCTTCTTCTTCTTCCTCTTCTTCACATACTGGAAATAATGGCTGGGGCGAATTAGGTGGGGGTGGTAGTTGTGGTGGTGGTGAAAGAGGAATAGGTGATAATGTGGGGGAAAGAGCATTTGCTAATTCATCCACAATTTGTAATAATTGTTTTCCTTGTTGAACGGGTACCATTTCATCACACATTCGTATTAAATTCGCAGGAGAAGGAATAGGGATTTGACCGAAGAAATCAATGGGCATATCGTATATATAATTATCTAATTCATCTTCGGGTCGTGGTGGTGAGATCGTTTGCGGTGGAATAGGAGATGCATTATACTTTGCTTGCGGTGTTTGAAGCGGTATATTATACTGTTCTTGCGATAATAGAGGTGGTGGATGGTTTACTTGCTGGAGTAGAGACGGTACTTGCCGTGGCGACGTGTTATACTTCGCTTGCAGGAGTAGAGGTTGTATGTAACCCTCCTGTTCTTGAGACGATGAATTTACTTGCAGGGGGGGTAGCTTTGCTTGCCGTGGTGACGACTTCGCTTGCCGAGGGGGCATGTGACTGGACGGTGTTATCGGTAGAGCAAAATTTAATGGCAACTGTGCAATGTCTTTAGTTATTTTGATGTTCTTTTTTCTTGTGATTTCTTGGCTGTATGCTTGTTCATCATCTGAAATATTCCGTCCCATTTGACGATATTCTTGTTGCTGATGACGGCGTTGTTTTAACATTTTGGGAATATCTTTTCCCCTACTTTCAATCCGTGCAATGGTTTTTCCACTTTCCAAATTTCTATGCGTCTGTTTCACACGGGCCATGCTGAGATTGTGTCTAAAAATTTTGGAAACAAACGTTTATAAAAAAACACGTTAAAAAAAATAGCGTAACCTGATTGGTTGAACTTAATTCCCCAATAAAATATCGGGGTATTCTCATTGGTCGAATGATAAAATCAATATTATAAGATTACTAATACATGTAAATCTTTTTTAATCTTTTTGTTGACTTAATGCAGTACATATTCCCCTAAATATGTAAGATATAAAAACATACGTTAGAAGTCATATTTTATTAAAACACTTTCAACATGGTTGCAGGGACTAAAGAAAATCCTCTGTTGGTAATAATTACCGATTTAGCAAAGTATTTTTCACACAATGAATATAAAGTGGTTGAATGTCATAAAATGGAAATGTTACCGTTACCCAACAATGCACGTGATAGAATAATATATAAGTTGCTATTGTTAGGTGATGAATATATATATACCTACTCATCAGAGGATTTTACATCATTGATCGGGCTATTTGTGCGTGTAACATGCGACGATCCTCCACCCTATCAGCCATGAATCATGCAAAAATTATATCTATGAGGAGCTTGAGAGATCTATCTCGTGAACGAAATCTACAGTTAATGGGTTCAAGACCCAAACCTGCAGCACCGAAACAGATGTATGAACTTTTCTTTAAAGATGAAGATAACAATTATTTTAAAATCAAATTCGATTCATCCGAACACGATAAGATTGGGAAAAATATATATCTTACCAATCAATATGTATTTATCGTAAAAGACTAATCCCTTTGTATATAAAACCATCTCTAGCTAAAAACATTAATTATTAGACACGATGACAACAACAAGTATAGATATAAACGAAATTAAACTTGCTAACGTGAAGTTATACACTTCTGAATTTCTATATACAATATGCAAAGACTCTGATTTTTATGTGGTGGACTTCATGAGAGAAGATAAAATTTGGTTAGACAACCGGCGCGGGATAATACTAAAGGATTTTAACCTTACCTCTGTTCTTAATACCCGAATGGGAGTCGAAGCTGGAATTATTGTTGCTGTGATTCATCGTCAGGAAAATCAAGAAGATCTCTTGGGCAGACATATCTTCTTTGTAAACTCTTACACGATGAATTGTAACAATCCCAAAGTATTACGTTAAACAATAAAAAACCATTATCATCTATTTTGACATGTGTGAATTAATTAACACGCTCTCCTTATCGCGCTCACGGGTATCTTAAAATATATACTAAAATGTGTGAAAAGTGTAAAATAAAGTATCAAAAAGCATAAAAATATGCTTAAATAAGTATAAAAATGCTTAAATATCTAGAAATAGACGTATTTAAACACGGGAAATATATATTTCACAGGGACTAATCCCTTCAAAATGGCCGCTAATCCCTACAAGTAAATAAGGTTAAAACTCATTAAAAAATGGTACTACCAAAGTACACAAACAAAATGGCCGCTAATCCCCACAAGTAAATTCATTGTCCTTAACCATATTATATATCAAACTGTTTTGACATAAGGGGAGGAATCAGAACAAAACGCTTCGCGTCCTTAAGCTTCATTGTTCCGACCCTATTATTAATCATACTGTTTTGACATAAGGGGTGTGAATAGAACACGACGCGTATTATATATACGGCGTCCTTAAGCGTTTAACAACCCGTATTGTTCCCACCTATAATAATTCACTTGTTTTGACATGAAGGGTTTAATGAACGAACTCTGATTGGATAGATACGGGGGAGGGTTTGATTATAGAAACTCTGATTGGTTAAACCCGTAAACCATTGTAATAGACCGTAGATCGTGATTATAAATTAAATCACGTATGCGTGTCTCACACCACAACGATTTCAAGCTAGAACCAAGCAAAAATAAAAAACTCGAAGATGTCGAACCAAACCAACACGAAACCCATCCAGAAAACAACCGAAGTCAATGTAAGTTAGCGCTAAAATGTTTTTTACTGTCTGTATACAAGCGTTATGTAATTATTATGTTTTTTATATTTTCTCTTAGAACGAAGCCATCCCTCCACCCCCGCTTGAAGACGAAGACCCGAGTGTGGAAGCTATCCCGCTTTACGCGGACAACCCTAAAGAAGAAAATGTAAGATAGCGCTAAAATGTTTTTACTATACAGACGATATGTATTTATTATGTTTTTATATTTTCTCTTAGAAAGAAACCATCCCTCCACCACCGATCGAGGACGAGGATCCTGCCTCCATACCTGGGGTATTGTTGTTACAGGATGGTGAGAGCGAATGGGCATTCCGCGTCCCCCCTGCGGAGTCGGAATACTCATTCGACTCCTACAACCCCCCATCAGAAGATGAAGACGATGACCCCCGTGTGTGGGGATATGTAGACACTCGGGGTGAGTCTTTTTTTTATTTTGAAAAGACGGACACGATGGTCAAAATGCGTCAATGAATTTTTTATTTCTTAATGTAGGTGTTCAACATTTGGAAAAAATGATATGAATTTTTTATATTTTTGTAGGGGTGGTATATCGAGGGGTTTTATACCCAACAAGGAAACCCCTCACTGATATAACAAATTTATTTGTGTAAATATTTTTTATTGTTTTCGTGTGTGAAAATATATTCATTCAAACTTCTCCATCGTGTGTGTGTTTTTACTATAGCTAACTCTTTCATCATATGCTAACGAACAACCCTTGCGTAAAATAAGCAATTCATTGAACAAGGGATGACCAGATTGTCGCTATGGACCTGAGCCAATCTCATTCGAATCGCAAATTCGACTACGGGTTGATCGCGCACCAATGCAATTTAATAAAAAACAGAACATTGGAAGATGTCAGAGTCTTGTACCGAAGCACAACTTACAAGCGAGCAAAACACAACACAACTGATAAAATATGAAATAACATCTGCTTATATACTAAACAAATCTCTTAAAAATTATTTGAGGTTTTTCTCCAAATTTAATAAAACACTTTTACATCTCTAATATTTTTATTTGGGATATTTCATCTAAAATTATTTTGAGGTTTTTTCAAAACTCTATCTCTCTAAAACTTTTTTGGGAAGCACACTCCGAAATAATTTTTATCTTAAAATTTATTTGGATTTTTCTCCAAATTTAATAAAACACTTTTACACCTCTAATATTTTTATTTGGGATATTTCATCTAAAATTATTTTGAGGTTTCTCCAAACTCTATCTCTCTCTAAAACTTTTTTGGGGAATCCGAAATAATTTTTATGAGATATATCCTCTTATAATATTTTGAGATCCTTTTTAAAAATACCGTTACTAAGGAATATCAGTCATTCGGCCATAAGATGGCGTCGAGGTAAGAGCTCCACGACGGAAATTTCTATGATTAATTCAAAATGTGTGTTTAAAAACATTCAAATAAAAATAAAACAGTTTTTCCAAAAACTGTTTATTTTTATTCCCAAAAAACATTACAAGTCTTCAATAAATAATATGGAATTTGGATGGTATACGTAAGTATAAATCACATCGGGTGAGGTATGATGGTTATGTATAATAGAATTTTTTGTATTTTTTTTCAAAATCAAGGTGTCCATGGGTATATATATCACAGTGTGAATGATGATTTGTCTAAGTGCTGGCACGGATGCTATATGTGGTTGAAAGCAATGATGTACAAGGAATAGGATGTTTAGTCGTAGAATTTCGTGTTCCGATTAATTGATGATCAGTGTGGAAAAGTTCATCGAGAAACCAAATACTCTAGATGATTTTTGTGAATTAAAAGACATGTTTGGTTTCTGGGGTTTCACTTTAGACACCCATTCGCAAAAATCATCTCGAGTATTTGGTTTCTCGGTGAACTATTCCATACTGATCTTCAATTGGTCAGAACACTAAATTCTACGACTTAAACCTCCTGTTCCTTGTACACCACTGCTTTCAACCCCGTATAGCAAATGATGTCAGTACTTGCTTAACACTATTCACCTTGAATGACCTTCAATCTCTCTGGTCGTTCAACTCAGGATTATCAAAAAACTGTTCGTACAACAACACGACCTAAGTGATATATATACTCTTGACCGCGACCACCTTATTTTGAATAATTTTAATACAAAAAACCTCTTGTATACGACCAGTTGCATATCCCCCCTGATTTGATCACTGGTCGTTCTATACAGGGTGACCACACCTTAAAAATACGACACCCCCCTGGAAATTTTTGACTGGCTCTGCTCTGATTGGTCCATTCAAATCAATACTTGATTCTGATTGGCTTAGAGCTAGTGCCAGTCTCTAACACATTGATATATATATATATATATATATTACTACTCAATGATGTACTGGATCTAATGATATATGTACTGTCTATGCAGCAGTTACTAAATATATACACTTCTGCATGTATGTAAATGCGAGCTGCATTTAGGCAGACATATATCAATCGAATCAGTACATCAATGTAACCTTTACTCGCCATCTGAGTCTTGGTAGCTCAATGGTCAGTGTCCGGACACAGAATAATTTTTCTGAGGATATGAGCTTGCTTGACAATCATCCATGTACTGTATCGTCTGTTTCCCCCCGAGCTCTCCCTTATTCACTACAGCAGTGTATATATTAACACTGACAAGTTTTCAGTATAATGCTTGTTTATTGCTACAAAATTGTAGGCCAGGTCCAGGTCATATAAACACAGCAATATATAGTATGCATGTTTTTCCACCCTAAACTACTGTATATGTAGGCTAATTATCAAGCATATAGTATTTATAATTTTAATGAAACAATACGCCTGCTAGGCGTTAACTCGGGCTACTTGAGCTAGTGGCTTGAAAGACATTGTAGGCAAATTCAGAGATTTTAATTCAATATACACAAATCTATAGTTGTAGGTACAATGGTGCATATAATGATACAGCTGTTCGTGCCCGGGGTACATATTGTTGGCCAACGGCTTTGATTATATGAAGGTGAGTTGGCTTAGTATCCAAGCTGGCTTACTCAGAAGTATGCCCCGCCAAGCGAGCCATCCTGTTTGCTGACTGCCAATTCAGTTCTAGCTAACGGGGTCAGCCTGGCAGCGAGCTGCAGTAATGGTATGTTGATCTCATGGCAGCTGCTGCCACTACCAGCCTCTAGCATGCGAAATAGTATTATTTCTGACTGCATGAGATGATGGAGGGTAGTACAAATAGTGGTACTGGTCATCACTAAAATGTTCATTTGGTTATGGAGAAAAATAAAGGTACAAATCCCCGTCCGCATAGCTCTCTACATTTACATATACAGGACATCATTGTGGTTCTCATTACCTATTCCAAAACTTAAAAATAACTAATACATGTATAACAAGGATAACTAGTATAAGTAAGATAACAAGTATAACTAAAGATAACTAATATAACTAGAATAACTAAGATACAGTAACTACCTGTAAGTATAACTGAGATAACTAATATAACTTTGAAGATAACTAAGATAACTATGCTAGTAGTATAACTAAGATAACTATGCTAGTAGTATAACTAAGATAACTATGCTAGTAGTATAACTAAGATAACTAGTATAACTAGTATAACTAAGATAACTAGTATAACTAAGATAACTAAGATAACTAGTATAACTGAGATAACTAATATAACTATAATGTAACTAAGATACTGTAACTAGTATAACTAAGATAACTAGTATAACTAATATAACTAAGATAACTAGTATAACTAATATATAGTAACTAGTATAACTAATAACTAAGATAACCCGACAACCCTAGAAGTGTTGACGTAGATGGCCCTGCATAATGGGCAAGGTGGGGATAATCAGGACAATAAGGAAGACTACGTAGGATACATGAAACACCAACTGACCTGGTAACTAATGATGCAACTCACATATACCTGTATACTATATTACCAACTAACTAGAAATACGTGTACGCAACAACCCCTCGCCCGCTTACTGTTTGAGGCTTTAATATTGCCAAACTGAACAGATTTTCAAACTGCATATTTTTTGTGTGCAATTTGTGGGTAGTGTACTGAACAGAACCCAAGTGGGAAAGTCTGCCAACACAATTGTCTCGCAGGCAGGGTTGGAAACCAATTGTGTAACTATTGATTATTGAAATTAATAATTAATTTTAATAATTATTAATTTAAATAATAATTTTATTAATTATATATTACATAATTAAAGTTAATTATGTCAGTTATGCTTTTAATAATAAATTTCAACATGCATGTTTACAGTACACTCATAATTTTACTCAAAGTACAATTGTATTCACGAGACTGCATAACCTTGTACATACATGTACCCTACTGTAATAATGTAATCTGCATGTTCCTTATTGCCTAATTGTCAGTATAAGCAGATACATGTACCCTACTGTAATAATGTAATCTGCATGTTCCTTATTGTCTAATTGTCAGTATAAGCAGATACATGTACCCTACTGTAATAATGTAATCTGCATGTTCCTTATTGTCTAATTGTTAGTTGCAGCTACCAAAAGATTGCATACCTAAATTTATCCTAGACCAAATTGAGTCTGATAAACCTTTTATTCTTTTAGAAGACTTCTGTTTCTTAACTTTTATTAATATTATATAATTATGCACATTCATGTGCCAGTATTTCAATGGTATTCAAGTACCGGTAACACAATTTCAAAAATTGAAATGACAAAAGCCCATAATATACAACAAAGAACGATATTGCTTAATCTAATTATTTCACCAATATATATATTAATTCACGATGAAATTCCTTTCAGCTTCTTCTTGTCAGTGGGGTGATACCACTTGTTTAATCCTAACATGTTCCCCTGACACAGTGAGTGTTAAATTCACGATGAAATTCCTTTCAGCTTCTTCTTGTCAGTGGGGTGATACCACTTGTTTAATCCTAACATGTTCCCCTGACACAGTGAGTGTTAACCTACCCAATTATACATTATACAGTATTTATCCTTCAAAAGCTGTGTAAAAATATACATCGAAAGCCTAGGACTGGCACTGTCCAGGCCTACTATCCGGGACAAAGGTGAATTTAAACAGACACACTAAGCCATTGGCCAGAAGGGCATATGCCATAATATCAGATGAGCGTATAAATGCTGATTGTTACAGCCAGTATGGTGTATGTTTACACTATTAAAGTGAGTAAAATGTAAGCCAGGCCCAAGGTGGCATCCAGCCAGGTTCAGTCCGGTTAGTCCTATAGACTTGCAGTATAAATACAGCTATAATCTGTACTTTTTTACATCCTTACCACCAGTACTGGTACTCACTATATAGGCTAATTATCAAGTATTGCAATTATTCCATTGTGGATGAGGTTGCAAAGTGACCGAGTGAAACAATGGTGATGGATAATTTAAATAAAAGTATAAAATCTGCCATTCAAAATTTGTATTAACATTTGTTATATTCTGCAATATTATAATAAAGCACATCATTTATTGGTATATCGTGTGTAAGGACTATTCAATTTCGAGCGAAAGCCCTTCAAAGAGTGATTTCTTTATGTCTGATTGGCGCTTTCTCGATATATCAACAAACCGAAATTCAAATAATCGCTAACCTTAATCCTAATCCAAATCCTAAAACTGACTTGGGTTGATGTTATAATAATTTCAAATTTCGGTTGCCATGACGACATGCCAAAAGTGAAATGTTCCGACCGCAAATCAATATCTTTTCAAGTACTAACTCTAAGAACTCATTCTACATATCTAATGAAAGCTTGATTAACAGCCTCTGACATACCTACAAAAATATTTTTGTAACTGATAGCTAACAGTTTGAAAAAAGCGACGACGCTTGGATTGGATTGACAAACTCCGACTAAATATTTTAGATATTTCAGACGACGATATCTTTTGAACTAATATAATTATATAAACTGATCCTAGATCTAGGAACGGCTTGGATCTCGCGTGATAAGGGACTAAACGCCGGTCGATATTAGCACCCTCGGCCTTCGGCCGGCGCTTCGCGCCGGGCGAGGGGATAAACACCCTCAGTGACAATTTGTATTTGACGAAGTCCAAGCTATACTACAAAGATTGAGAACAAACATTCCACCTACAACGGCCCTTCCACCCTATGCTCATGGCATGACGAGTTGGACTTTCCCAAACAAACAACACTTTGGTAAGCAATCACTTTTTTCTTTCCATACAGTTACTGAGTTACACACATATTTTGTTTACTCCACACATTATTATTTATTTTCCAACAAAACAATCATCAACTGTCAACCCAATACCCTGCTGAAGAGACCAATGAAGGTCAAAATGCGTAAATGGTTATCCCGCATGTTATGCTATACAATATACAATTATACACATCTTTACTCTCTGTTTCTGTGTTTTATTCTTACATTTTATTCAGTTGCACTGCGTGTCCAGCCTGCGCTGCAATATGATACACATTATAGCTAGTGGCTAAATGTGCTTATTATTCTAATCCCCGTCGCCATAGCTCTCTACATTTACATACATAGGGCATCATTGTGGTTCTCATTACCTGCTCCAAAACCCTAACAACAATATTTAAAATAAACATCTACATGACTTGTACAGTATTCATTCATATGACTGAATTTCCTTGATTCCGACTGTACATCTCATTGCCTTAGTGTATATTGTCATTAATTTTTAATGTTGGACAGCATTTCAGGAGACGGGTCCTCATTAGAAACAGCACCAGCAATATTATCTTCACCCAGTAATGGTATATTGATCTTATGGCAGATGCTGCCACTACCAGTCTCTAGCATGCCAAATAATATTATTTCTGACTGCATGAGATGATGGAGGGTAGTACAAATGGTAGTAATGGTCATCACTAAAATGTTCATTTAGTTATGGAGCAAAAATAAAGGTTCACTAGTCGACCCAATGATTGATATCTTTCTATTTTATTTTATTTGACACTTACTGTAAGTGGTATAAAATAAATACTTATTGACTGGGACCTTGGGAAACAGTACTGTAATAGTTTTGTGGTCTCTTTATACCTTGATGTTTCATTGGCGGTCTTGGGTGGATAAAACATACTGTCTCCCTCATTCCCAGTCAACAAGTCTTAATTATGTTTATATATATATATACATTTTACTTATTCCCAACTGTATAGTACAATGTCTCTCTAAGACTCAAACATCAATTTTGTTCTTGTGTCTTCATTTATAACTTTGACATAATTATACTGTTGTTTTACACAGTACACAGCTATGGATACAATGTACAGTACTATAATAACTTTGATGACAGTCTTTTTACTAAAAGTTGTGATTATTATTTTTATTACCAGGCAGGATTCTAAAAAGGGGAAAACTGTTAAAAATAAAATCATTTTTGGCACATGAGGCAAATGCTGTTTGGAACGAATTTAATCAGGCTTTTTCAGCCCTTGTCAATGAAATAATTGATGAGGTATGTATGTTTGGTACTACCCGGTAACTGCAAAGGCCTAATTCAATACTGTTAATTATGTTAAATCTTACTTCACTTTGAACTTTGTTGAACTCGCTATCTGATTTTTCTTCGTTTTACTCTAGAGTCTTTACAATGACTTCCCTTAATTATAGAAGATTGTTGTTACTCTATTGTTATTATGTGGCTCTTACATGTACGTGCAGGTACATGTACATTATGTTTTTGTTGTTGATATTTGCTGGTGGATGAAAGCCATTATGGTCCGGTCCATTACAGGAAAGTAACGACTGCCAATCAGAACATGCCATTTTCACTGGTAGTGCTTGCCATATCATACTGTGGTTTAAAGTGTTTATGAAACGAAAAATGGGATGAATTTTTTATTGATTTATTTGAAAGAGCTCCTCAAAAGTTAAATAATGGCGTTTGTAGTTCTTCCATAACTTACTGTATCTCGATCTCGAGTTATTCAAGATTGTGTAATATGACCTATGACGTCACCAGTTGTACCCACCAATACGACAAATCAGAAAATGAAGCGTATCTTCAAAACTATTGAACAAACTTCCTTTAAACTTCGCACGGTATACAGGTCACTAAATTGAATAACCACACGTAAACTTTATCATTGCCATGGTGACAGATTAGTTCCCAGACTCATTTATTCCTTTCATAAACTTATTTGTATTCTGCCTTTTCTAAACCAATATTTAACTGTTGATCAGTGAGGTATATTTTCAATAGTATTGCCAACACAACAGAGCAACTTGAGAACGAGATAAGATATTAAAAAACTACAAACGCCATTATTTATCGTTTGAGGAGTTCTCTCGAGTAAATCAATAAAAAAGTCACCTAAATTTCATAAACACTTTATTAAACAGCAGCAACGCAAAACAAATGGAGGTTCATAATGAATTATTTTACAATGATATAAAATCTTGATTCTTTCACAATATATTATATAGTTTCAAGGAACAAATTCCCTGAGGTAAAATTATGGAACAACTGCAGATCAGGCTTTCCAGAACAACACAATTGTCTCTTCAATAACGAAACACCCTTGCTTAAAGGCTTTCATGGAAAGTCGTTTTGACATTCCTGGACACGGCTACGTCACCTTTGATGCAAAACTAGTGCAGATATTTTGTGGAAATAAACTAACACACCAGCGAAAACAGTGTAAGGTACAGTATATTCATAAAATAACATAACCCAAACATATATCCCCTGGAATGTTTTTCAAAACCTTCAAATAATCTACATGATCTATTTGTTTCAATGCATTTTTATGTTTTATATAGAAACAACCCAAAAGGAAGGTGCTTGAGGTTAGAATTCTCACTCATTTTAATTTGAATTAATTAGTTATTAGTTTTGTTATATTTATCAGAATATCTAATAAGATATTCTAATTGAAGGTCATTATTTTCAGGAGGTGTTTGGCATTATTACAGGCGGCACAATACGGCCATAACAATATATAAAACTAGTATTCTTTTAAAAATTCCTCGAAGTAGACGGTGGTGAATGAAAATCACCTGAAATTATGTCAATTGAACTTCATTTACATAATTTATTTGTGTTAATATATACATTCCTGTAGTGAATGTGGGAGAGCTTGGAGTAGACAGACGATACAATGGACTATAGTCAAGCTCGGACAGGAATCGAACCTCTCTAACCAAGCTCTCCCACATTCACTACAGCAGTGTATATATTACAACCAAACATTACCGATATGACAGTATATAGTGACTGCTACATAGGCAGTACATATATCAATCGAACCAGTACTGTATATCATTGTAACCTTCTCTCTCCATCTGAGTCTTGGTGACTCAATGGTTAGAGCGTCTCACGGGCAATCAGAAGGTTACAGGTTCGATTCCTGTGCGGGACTCATTTTTCTGAGGATACGAGCTTGGCAATCGTCCATGTATCCTATAATTTATTTAGTTGATTCACAAAGGTGTAGCCATCACAGAGATAAAAAACAACACCCTCAAATTACATGTAAATTCTAACACTTGAACACAGACTTACCCTGTACTGTAAATTTATATTTTAGAATGACCCAATTAAGTAATTCCTTAAGTGAAGGTGAAAAAACCCAAGTGGTAGCAGTGATTCTGGTAGCAGTGATTCTGGCAGCAGTGATTATGGTAGCAGTGATTATGGTAGCACTGAAGAACAGGTTAGGTGATTAATTGTTGCAATTTTAATGTACTGGTGGGTAGTTTGGTGGTACAGGTTAACTAAAACAATGAAACTAAAATAAGAAATGAGATTGTTTTACATATTATTTTGCATATAAATTATAGAAGTGACAATTTTTCCTATAGATATGTAGCCAAACTCAATATGAAAATCTTCATGTATAACCTGCGGTCCCCTTTTTAACCTACAGTACATTAGGTGAAACATTATTATATTACATGATGTACACAGTACAGTACTATTGAAATGCACCCAAGTCAGTGATTTTTCACTGACATTATCTCGCTTTCTCGGTATATGCACAACCAAATTACTAAGGGATATGTTACATGTATTATAAAGTAATTATCACACACTGGTTTCACCTAATTTGTGTTATTTCCTTAGGATGATTGAAACAGCAGATACATGATTTCACATGTTTCTTACCTTGGTTGTTTTATTAAGGTATTTTAATGCCAAAGCCTTAACGAACACTAATTCTGGCCGTCTGAACCAGGCAGTAAAAGAGGCAGTCTTAGTTCCTTTCAAGGAACTCCGAACCAAAACAAAGGAACAACTGGCAGAGTTGTTAGGGTTATACCTTTATAAAAATGAAAAGGTTATAAAAATTGTTACACATAAATGCATATCTTTGGTAATTTGAAGGTTGCTTCTCAGTAATAACATTATGCAGCAGCCTGATTGAATAGTTTCATGATTATTATATTTTATTTTATATGGAAAAACATTAAAATATTATACTGTACAAGAAATTATATATAGTATGCAGTTTTTACATGCATGCATAATACATTTAAATGAAAGAAAAGAATAAAAGTTGAATAATATTTGCTGTATTTTGTTGTTATTTTATATTTTTGTGTTTACGATATTGATATTATTTTGTTATTAGGTGTATTGTGTTCAGTGTATACAACCTATGTGCATACAGATACAAACTATTACCAGACAATATCCATGTTAACTGCAACCACTATCCATGCTACTATATCCAGTGTCCCAATGCTATTATGGCATAATAATATTAGTATTACCTTCATTGTACTATATTCCCATAATTCCATACCTCCATAGTGTTTCCTGCATTGATGCACACCAAGATAAGCACAGACAGATTGTGCTAGTAAATTGCGAAAACGTTGCTCAAAAAAATGCCAAAAAGTTGCTACAAAAGGCCGAAAATTTGCTAAACAATTTGCTCAAAATGACAAAAGTTGCTGGCAAATTCGGAAAAAATCCTCTCAAAATTCAGTGTCTTCCGCACAGAAATTGATTGATTGTCTGCTTCATTTGCTTATTTTTACAACAATACACATTTGACAGCGTGAATCACTGTATTTCAAACTTCAACGAGTTGTATTAAGTGTTATACCACTGTCCTCTTTGGTTGGCGAAAGGATGACCAGGGAACTATTTTATTCTGTCCCAAACAGACGTCGAATTATTACTCGGCTTGCCTTGTATTTCCCAGTATTTACAGCTATTTTTCGTTTCCTCGAAATAGAGGCTCTCTCAAGTTCGGATATATTGGCTCCCTCATTTATCGCCAGTTGAATAGGGTTTAAAACAACGTCACTTGACTCACTTTCCTCGCTTGAATTGCTTGATGATGATTCGTCCGCCATTTTTTAAATATTAATTTTGTGATTGTCAGATTGTGAATGCTGGAATAAATTAAATCTGCTTCATCATGGAGCCCAGGGCCTGGGCTCCGGTCGGCTAGCCACCAGACACAAAGCTTAGCTTTTTAACTTTTATAAAGCCTGTTTATAATGTGAAAAGAACAATATCAAACGGACTGGCACAATGGGGGAAATGTTCAAAAACAACAAAACGTAGAAATTCTTGATGAATGAGCTCAAAGTTGCCAAAATAATGCTAATTTTAGGAAAAGTTGCTCGAAGTTGCTCGTTTGCAAAAAAGTTGCTCAAAATCCTAAAAGTTGCCAAAAAGTTGCCGAGCACAATCTGTCTGTGCCTACACCAAGAGGGTTTCCATACTATATGTATACAGGTATAGTATTTCCATAGTCTATACTATATGCAATATTTCCATACCGTATTAATTACCTCATACTATATGCAGTATTTCCATACTATATCCATAGTATTTCCAATACTATATCCATAGTGATTCCATACTATATCCATAATATTTCCATACTATATCCATAGTATTTCCATACTATATCCATATTATTACACGATTTCCATACTATATCCATGGTTTTTCCATACTATATCCATATTATTTCCATACTATATCCATAGTATTTCACTATTTCCATACTATTTCCATAGTATTTCCATACTATATCCACAGTATTTCCATACTATATCCATATTATTTCCATACTATATCCATATTATTTCCATACTATATCCATATTATTTCCATACTATATCCACAGTATTTCCATACTATATCCATAGTATTTCCACACTATATGCAATATTTCCATACTATATCCATATTACTTACATACTATATCCATAGTATTTCACTATTTCCATACTATTTCCATAGTATTTCCATACTATATCCACAGTATTTCCATACTATATCCACAGTATTTCCATACGATATCCATATTATTTCCATACTATATCCATATTATTTCCATACTATAAACACAGTATTTCCATACTATATCCATAGTATTTCCACACTATATGCAATATTTCCATACTATATCCATAATATTTCCATACTAATATCCATATTATTTCCGTACTATATCCACAGTGTTTCCATACTATATCCATAGTATTTCCACACTATACCCATATTATGGAAATGTAAATTAGTATGGAAATTGGATTTCCATACTATTTCCAACTAGGATCCATACTATTTCCATAGTCTGCATTTTGAATAAAATTTCCAGTGATACTTAGAACACATTGAGGCTGTCGCTGATAAGAGAAACCGATCACGAAAAGAAGGAGAGTTATTTTACAAAAAGGAAAGAAAGGGATTCGTATACCTTTTGTATTCGCTCCTGTCTTGGAACAATTTGCGAGCTTTCTGACCAAATAATGGAACATGTCAAAAGACTGGTTATGGACCCTGAACACATAGCTACAAAGAAACCATTGGTTCTTCAACTTACTGCTCAAGTTAACCAGTTGGACTCGGAAATGGACAGTTTGATGCAACATCAAGATGTAACACAAGACAATAAATTGAAGTTGTATAATCAGACCTTTCATCGTTATCTCAATTATTATAACAAACGAATGCATCGGCCTGTTCCTGTAAGTGTTACCCACATCCAGCATATCGCAACATCAGCAGAAACAGTCCCCGAACATTCAACGGAGACAACGCCTGAATCACCTGGTGAAATCGAGAGTGATATCATAGAAAGTGTACCATCCACGGTGAAATCAAGTCAGAGCTATACGTCATTGACTTAGTCAACTACACTATGCGTCAAAGAAAGAATTTCAACCCTACATGATCACAACTGAAAAAAGGCTTTAGGACGTTTGAATGTATCCGAAGGAATCTTCAGAAACAAAGATCGTCTAAATTTAGTGATGTAGTATAGGAACAAGCCTTCATCCTTAGCGATCTCCCTCTGACGCCATAACTACAGCCTCCATCGGCACCATTGAAACCAAGAAAGAAACGCAGAGACAAAAATCCATAACAATGATATTCATAATATTTTTTGTAAACATTTTATTGAATAAATATTCTTACAATTACAACGTGTCGTACGTTACGTATAAATAACGAACTAATTTATCGTTCCACTCCTGTTCATCCGTAAACATAGTAACAATAGTTGACATGGGAATATTTCTACTACGATGTAAAGCATATACAATAAACAGTATTGTACACACATACAAGACCATCGTGAAAGTAGAGTATTTTTATTCCAAGTAAATGTGCTGCTATGATCTTGTAGAAAGGTTTGAAAGTATCAGCTGTAAAATTCTGGGCGTTGGCCATAAGAGTCGAACAATTCGCCTTTTCCATCCGAGGTGATGTAAACAGCTAACCAGTGTGTACCAGGTCCATCGCTGGGATCCACGTTTATAATAAATCCTTTAAGTATTTTCTGTATCTTACTTGGTTAAAATCAATCTCTGGCATCAATCTCGGGAAGCGATTTGCCACCGGCGTAGAGGGAGGCCGAATCCGCGGTACTACAGCGGTTTAACACAAAAATTTTGAAAACATTAAATCACATCCTCTAAGAGCAGCCGTTCCTCACGTTGTAAGCCATGTACAAACTACCGAAATTGTTAAAGCATTGTTAGCAGTAAATTATTGGATTGTAACCAACCCCAAAACAACAAAGATCCTAACCCTAACCGCACGCCTAACGAGTTTTCTAACCCTAACCCGCCGCCTAACGAGTTTTTTAACCCTAATACTAATTCCCTAATAATAACACTAATAGTAATACGAACCCTACTAACTAACACTAACCCTTATACTAACGTAACCAACCGTAATACTAACTCTAATACTAACCAGCTAATAATAACCCTAACAATAATATTAACCTTCTTTTCAAATCCTCAGAGGTTGTGATTGTGGCGAGCGTAATTTAATATTCATCAACATTTTTTAGTTAAACCGCTGTAGTACCGCGGATTCGGCCTCCCTCTACGCCCGTGGCAAATCGTTTCCCATCAACTCGATACGATTTGGAGATTTGGAGAGCTTTAGATGAAGTGGTTTTCCAGGCCGGTGTTCTCCATTCACGGATAATGCAAGAAATGTCGTGTTGTATTTCTTAAAATTAAAAGGATTCTTGTTATAAACTCCGTTGTAAGCATCCGCGTCCACCATTTCAATCACAACTCTATCTGAAAGAAGTCCTTTCAATATATTCTGTTGATCTGCAGACATGTTTCCCAATTGGTAGGGAGAACACTTTGCCGTTTACACGATTGATAGGATACTTGGCTGAGATGTTTTGAAGGGCCTGGGTATGACCTATCATTGTTCGGACGAAACGTTAACACGGCAAAAGCGAAACGCCCATTCTTCTAGAACCACTTTAAAAGCAGGCTATTTCTCTAAATACCGAAAAACCACAGTGCCGTACAGATTTGTTGTCTAAGATGTTATTTTATTAAGAATGAATTAATGCGGTGGTTAGAACTTGTTATTCACTATGCATCCACTGAGTATTTACTAAATACAATTTTGATATATTTTCAAATACCACTCGGTATTGTAAATCTTTATTTGCACTAATTTCATATTAATACCCATACTAATAAGCTATTTTGTGTCTTTTATCCAAAAAGAAAAAACTGTCCAGGATTGGCACTTTAAAAAGTACGGTTTTTCTCCTCTTCAAAGAACATCTGTCATTCAGCATTATTAAAGACGATAAAACAATGATTACTCACTTTCCGAGTCAATATCGCCAACACGCTCGTACTCGTCAACTTTTCCTGCCACCAAATATACAGTAAATAATGCAAGAATGACAGTGGTAGCAATAGAGTTATAAAACAGAGTTTGTTTTGCTCCAATTAAATTGAAAAATAATCCCATAGCTGTACCGCCGACTCCAAGTCCAAAGGCAAAAGACAACTCTGCCAGTCCTTATAAAATAAAAAAATTAATAAATAAATAAAATTAAAAAAAAATAATAAATAAATAAAAAAGAAACAGATCAGAAACAATCGAGACAATGCTGTATCCCATTTACAACTGAATCAAAAGTAATTTCATTTGTTTTTTATTCCTGAATTATTGATATATTATAAAGACCGGAAGTAAATGCGTGACTACACACGCGCTGATTGGTTACTGAGCCTGTAATTCGGTAAAGCATAAGCCGTCACCGTGTTGTCGTTTTTTGACGAATTTTCAGTCGTTTTAATTACAAAAAGACGTCAGAAAGTTAAATGAACGTGTCGACATCAAGAAATGTTTTACCTGCAAGGGAGTTTTCATCGCCGAAATCGCGAACGTGTTGTTGAGAAAAGGTACGTCCTAGCAACGCCACATAGCCATGCCTTTTGGACAGGTAAATATTCATTTTTCTTTACTTTTCTGATGATATAATGATGTTATTTTATAAAAGAAATGAACTCAAACCGTCTCTCAATGAGAACATCTCTTCCATGGCGCTTTCTCTATTTTAATTGTGTGTTGTTATTTATGTCACCTTCTGTTTGTCACCTCGTTTCCTCATTGGTTAGCCGTCTAATTAATTATTCTCTTTTGTAAATATAGACTTATTCACTCTGAAGATGTTGTAAGTTCGCAACGAAACGTCAGTAAAATGTTTTAAAACTTTACTTGTTTCCATGTTATTATGGCAATACATTTACGTATATTGAGCTGAGCTCTTATCTTTATACTCCGATTACGCTTTCCGCCCGGAAAATCTATAGCCAAAATAAAAAGCCGTTCTCGCTGTGATATTATGTCTTTATAATGGCACACGAGAGGCTAGCAACACACTTCCTTATACACATGGTATAACGACATAATATCACGCGACACGTTTTTTATTTCTTAAATTAATATTTCCAAAACTTTTCGCGGAGGCCATCTTGGAGAGACCATCTGCTCTCCGTAGTATCTGTCGCGGAGGAGTGGTAATTTGTATGCTAAAGTACACGAATATCTTCCACCATTGATTCATTTTGGCATATTAATAAAAAAAGACAAATATTCTCTGTCGGCTACAGTAAAACTATATAGCGTGGTCGCAAAAAGTCATTCCGAAGGTGGTCTCTCCAATATGGCGGTCGTGACCTACTTCCAGCTTTAATTTCAGAACAATAGATGTTCTAACTAGTTTCTTATGCAGGTTATAGAGGTATTATAGTAATATAGTCTTCAATCTCGCAAATCATCAACACAGTGCGCATGATCAGGACTAAATTAATCCCACAAGCGTTATGTCTTACGTCAATCTATCAGTTCAAACAATCTCAAATATGTGAAAGGCTCCCATCGCAGATTTAGTTCTAACCCTAATCCACGCCTAGAGTTCACTCCTAACGCAACCCTAGCACCCTGCCTAGAATTGCTTAAACCTTTGCCTACGAAAGACAAACGCGTTCCAAACTAATTTGGGAAATTCCAAATAAGGAAATTCCGCATAAATCAATGGAAAAGCGTCATATTTGTCATTCTGTATTTACGTTTTAGACAATAACAATTAGTTTTGGAGAAAAAAATATTTTTATAGTACTTTTTAAAATATATATACAAATTTGCGGAAAATATTATTAAAAAGCTGTTTGCATAAACTGGGCGTTAGGTAATGGTGAATGAAAACATCAAGGTTATAGATATGTAGCTCGACAATTATTTGCATTTTATGCAAACTGTCTATTTGTCACTGCGCTAGTTTACATAGATACCTACTCACTAACGATATTTTGAATAATTTACAAATTTAAAAGTGAATATTATTGTGATTTTTAAAAAACTTCTGCACAAATAGTTCAAAATATTCATTTACATACTGAGAGACTAAGCATATCCATATTTTAATGAAATTTATAAAACCGACTGCTTAAAGCTATGTCTATTTAGTGTCAATTACATCCAAAAATTGGAATCAGAAAATCTAATTCCCAAACTTTCCCCAGAAATACGGCCTTTTAGACGCACATCAATTCGGAATCAGAATTTAATTCGGAATCAGAATTTCTGATCCCAAAATGTCCTGCAGAAATACGGCTGTTTTGACGGACGTCAATTCGGAATCAGAATTTCTGATTCCAAATTAAACTTCCCGCACAAATACGGTTATTTCGACGGACGTCAATTCGGAATCAGAATTTCTGATCCTAAAACTTGCTGCAGCTATACTGCTATTTTGACGGACGTCAATTCGGAATCAGAATTTCTGATTCCAAAACTTCCCACATTTATTCCGAGATTATTGCCACAGACGACAAAAAGGACACTTGCCTGCTTCGCTACTGGCACTGTTGACACTTGACCTGACATGCACTTGGCCTGACAATGCATTTGGCCTGCTTTGCCACTGTTGACGCTTGGCCTGCTTTGCCACGCGCGCACTTGGATTGCTCAATATCAATTTTCAGGTGAAAGTGATAAAGTTGGCACTCTCTTTGAAAAGTTGTGTACTCCCTCATGATTTTATAGTATATATTGCATGGCGGTAGTTATTAGAGAATTACTCGCAGATTTAGGATCGCCTGGCCAAAGCGCCACGTGCCGATATATAAAACGGAAATTGACAATACACATGTCAAAAGCTCTGGATTTTTACGTTATTATTTTATAGTTCACATACAGTAAGAGAAAACAGTTACATATATGACTCATATATGTAACTGTTTGCTATGAGACGCATGTCGGATGGCAATGCCAATGATATAGTTCATCAAACAATATGATTTAATTAACGTAGTACGGATTTGGAGTTTTTAAACCTGTCAATGGTCCATCATCGCTGAAGTGAATATTACTCCCTTTTAAAGTTTTTGCCTTGTGTTCGGGTTTGTGAACTCATAAATGAACAATTATTTTAATGTCAAAACGCGTTTAGGCCCGTTTCAAACGTCGAGTTTATTATGATCGGTATCGAATGCAATACTTCGCAGTTCGCATTATATATACGCGTGTGTTCGACGTTTTTAATTGCGATCGACCGCAATCGATCAAAGTGCGACTTAATTTCAAACGTCGAATTTATCATGTATCTAGGTTCGACACATGATAAGTTCGACGTTTGAAACGGGCCTGAGTATAATATAATATACCAGGAGTTAAAGGAACATGCGACAGCAAAACATACCGTTGCCGTTGGGTCAATAAACGGCTTGACAGTAATAACATAATCGTAAATCGTATCAGGATGCCCGTTAAATTTCTTCTCCTAAAATGCTTTCACGCAAATAGTTATTTGGTAAGACTGTTTCGGGAGATGTTATTGTTAACGTTATTTGATAAATTCCAACATAACAGGCTTTGTGCATTTATGGCAACGCCGCCGTCGTCGTACTGTTAGGAGTTCAACCAGGAAATCGTTATACATTGTATGCAGAATACAGAGACTAATAAGAATGACTTCAAAACTACTCCAATGATTACTAGTTAATAATTTCCTTAGTTTTGAACTTGCCACGGGAAGTTAATTGACGTCCGCATCATGTCTTTTCGCTGCCGGCTTTTGGTCGGAGGAACTCGGGACCCGAAGCGTTAAGTCGACCGTTTCGGTGAGATGTGTAGACCGCTACATCACCGCAACCTCACCGCAACCTCACCGCAACCTCACCGCTACCTCACCGCTTCTCCACCGCAACCTCACCGCTTCTCCACCGCAACCTCACCGCAACCGCAGTGTTAGGTTACTTCTGACTGGTACTGTAAATCGTCTTGGTTGCGTTTACAACGGAATCAATTGTTTTATTAAGACAAGCTAGATGCTTGCTTGGACTGCTCGTTAATATTCGATTATTATATTTACTGATTTACACAATTCGAAATACTATCTCAGCACAGTAACAATCTCAAAGCGTCCTCGCGCGTGCTGAGATTGTATTACCGAGCCCGAGGTTTATAAACAACTAATTGACCAATGTCGGTTCAATAACTTTCTTATTTAATGATTGAGGAGGTTTTCTAACAAGTTTTGTCCATTTTTCTACCTTGGACAAAGATTTTCCTAGTTTTTCTTCATTTCTTATCTAATGTGAATATACAATCTCAGCACGCCACACGGGCTATATTATAACCATATAACGAAGTCCTTTTGCTATTTGTACTGGAGTCAAAATATTTCCACCAATTTTCTAATAAGTACTTGTTTCAAATGATTTTCATTACTCTACCTTTGTTAAAGTACTATTAGCGATTCCGACAAGCGTTCCCATCGTTCGTAAAACGAATTTCTAAACTCTCTACTTACTACAGTTTATCGACACTTGTCTCATATTTACGCTGGAAAATAACACGCTGGAAAATAACACGCGGGCTCGCACGCGGGAACCAACGCCGATATTGTTATGTTGTAAAGATTTACATTGATTAATGACATGCAAAAAGCAAACAAATATCCGTAAACTTACTCATTGGAACTCGAAGAGTTTTTGTCGGCTTTCTATACATTTTCCTTGCGAGCATGTAGAAATTCGTTTTACGAACGATGGGAACGCTTGTCGGAATCGCTATAAATACTAAATGAAAATATCATAATTAAAATAATTTGAAACAAGTACTTATTAGAAATCAGTACGAATAGCCACTTCGATATTATAAACAACGCCGTGGATACAAAAAAGCATCAAGGCATATTCCTAACACTAAATATCCCGTAAATATCCCTACAAATTGTGTGTGATGGACACTGTGTGAGTGTGTGGCCATGATTATTCGTCCGACAATTTTAAAAATAACTTGTCAGTGTCAAGTTGCTAAAATGATCCTTTAAATTCTTACCGCTACTCGACGATATATCATTTTTGGACAAACCAAGATCGAGAATCGGATATGATTTCTGTCGACATATTTGTTGATTTGGATGGTGACGCAGATATCACATAATGAATGGCAACGCAGATATCTCATCACAAATGGCGACGCAGATATCAAACCCAGAGCGAGAATTGACTTTGAGACGATTCAATCCCGACTTGGGAATTTCCTGGTCGAAAACAAGGCGATGACAGTTCCCCATAAAGCCGAAGGGAAAACAGCACTGGCGAACTCGCGACATCAGATCCACTTGTTAAACCAAAGGCTAGCACTGGCGAACAATCATTGTCGTCTTGCTTTAAGGCGAAGAAAACACAGCCGCTTCTTGTGTGTTATTACTTATTGTTGTCACTAGTCCACAACCAGAGGTTGGACAGCAACGCGCAAAGGATCACGGTTAGCGGGCTTGTTTTTCCGCGCGGTTGTCATTTGTGCTTGGACTGCTTCGAAGGTAACATCTCCCGAAGATGGACGCTTTTGATACTCAAGGATGTCAGGCTGGAATTTTTGCTGAAGAGAGCGTGATATACCTCTATTGTTGCGATTCTGCTTACGAATTTTCTTTCACTATGCGTAGTTCGCCATTTTAAACTGTTGGAACGGGAAATTCTGTCAACATTTTGGTTTTCTAAATTCTGTCTGAGAGACGAAATGTGTGTGTTTATATCGAGCGTTTATATACAGCGAATGTATGTAAAACAAGTATGTTATTCAAGTGTGTTATTAAATTTTTGTTATTAAATGTGTGTTATTCAAAGTGAAACAAGTGTATTATTTTTAGTATTTTCAGATTAAATTGTATTCCTAAATAAAAATGGTAGGTAATATCTGGACTCTAGTACTCCACCATAATAATATAAACATATGCACTTGTACATACTCTGGCTTATAAAATGTGTTGATCATGAACAAGTATTATGATAGTCTTAATGTTTATAATTGGTATCTAATCATTGTGGTACATCCCAACCGCAGGTGATTTATATGTGGTAATGTACCTGTATTTCTTAATTAAATGTTGCATAAATGCAGTGTATATGCAAAAAGTAATATTAAATGCACTTTATTAATTTGTTTTGAGATTACATGACCAATGATTAATTACCAATCAATTCTGCAAGCATATTACTTTGTTAACTTGTTCGACTCTAAAATCCTCTTTTGGTAATAGTATGCACTAGGAATTGAACCTTCAAGGCTCCAACCATGGCATACCGAAAAGGCCTTAGCCGCCTTATAGCATGAAAAGCATTCCTGAGATAAGAATAACAATTATGTACAATAATTATAGTAAAGCAACATATACCAAATGTTGATACCAGATGTTGATATACCAAATGTTGATACCAAATCTTGATACTTTACTTACCAGTATACCTTTAGAAAAGCAAGCAAAATTATATTATGTTTGGTATAGATCTAGCGGCAAGTTATAGTAAACAATAGGCATAACTCATAAACATAGAAAATAGAAATGGTGTGAGAGGTAGATACTGCATGCAAAGTCAAGTAGAACTATCCAAAAGCTAAAAAGAAACCTCGAAAGGAACTTCATAAACCCAAACCAAATTTTCCCAAAGCCTACAGCAGGTCTTCGTTTTGGTATTTTGACAAATTGGTGGAGCATGATCCCATGAGATTTGTTACAATGGTTAATCACTCGGAGTTTTCCGAACTCGGTAATAGCTTCCGACAAAATTTCCATCTCAATCGAAACGGCTCCGGAACGCGTTCCGGTACGCGTTCGGAACGCGTTCTGGAACGCGTTCGGAACGCGTTCTGGAACGCGTTCTGGACGAGAACGCAGCGTTAGGTTACTTCTGAGCAGTACTGTATATATATATATATATATATATATATATATATATATATATATATATATATATATATATATATATATATAGCAAAGTGAAAAGGTGGTAAACTGCCAAGAATTTAGTGACGAGATACTGACGTTTCGAGCGGAGCCCTTTAGACAGACAGACAGACAGACAGACAGACAGACAGACAGACAGACAGACAGACAGACAGACAGACAGACAGACAGACAGACAGACAGACAGACAGACAGACAGACAGACAGACAGACAGACAGACAGACAGGCAGAGAGACAGACAGACAGACAGACAGACAGACAGACAGACAGACAGACAGACAGACAGACAGACAGACAGACAGACAGACAGACAGACAGACAGACAGACAGACAGACAGACAGACAGACAGACAGACAGACAGACAGACAGACAGACAGACAGACAGACAGACAGACAGACAGACAGACAGACAGACAGACAGACAGACAGACAGGCAGACAGACAGACAGACATGAGATAGACAGACATATACATACATAGACAGATAGACAGACATAGACATACATAGACAGATAGACATACATAGACAGACAGACAGACAGACAGACTATCTATCTATGTAAACTGCCAAGAATTTAGTGACGAGATACTGACGTTTCGAGCGGAGCCCTTCATTTACTACTTTTTTACTTATATATATATATATATTATATATATATATATATATATATATATATATATATATATATATATATATATATATATATATATATAATATATATATATATATATATATATATTTATATATATATGGACAAACAGACTATCTATCTATAGACAGACAGACTATCTATCTATCTATAGATAGATAGATAGATAGATCTAAAAACTTAAATTTTTGTTGTTACTCGGAGTTTCACGCCGTTTGACGATCTTCACACAACCGATTATGATTTGGTGCGACTATTCATTTATATTGTGCGTGACGTCATGTGTTTTGCGTGTAATGATGCGTTTCAGGCCGTTAATTTGAAATTTAATCTTGTGTCGGCACTTAGAAAATATCTCAGTTCTTTTGTTGAGTCTAGGTGTTCTTTATCTGCTTTCATGATACACAACGTTTCTTCAGACAAAGGTTGCAGCGTTTGGCTCCACTTTCGTATGCGCGTCCACGTCTTAAGACTGACCATTTCACAATAAATTCGCGATTTTTTTCCTTTAAGTCCTAAATGTAGTGTGTAAGTGCGGTCTCCTTTGAGTATTTCGGGTCACGAAAAGACTTTGAGTGGTTATTGTACCGCTGTTTAAACTGATATGCTACCATACCGATATAGAGTTTCTTCTCCATAATGTCGGTTGCGGTGACCTCGGCGTTGTACACGACATTTGCGACCAAGCAGTTTCCTGATAGGGGCGTTTTCCTTATTAATCTAGTTCGATGAGGAAGTTTCGTCCTACGTTGGTTTTTACGCTCTTACTAAAAGGTGGGTTGAACCAAATTATGTTTCTGCATCGCCTTTTCTTGTGGCTTGCCGTTGAACAGGAGGGTTCGCTTGGGATGTATTCGATGTTCGTGTTAAAACCACTAAGTTTAAGGGCGTCATTGTAGGTTAGTGCTGGAGTCTGGAAAGAAGGGGGTCTGAGGAGAGGTTGGGCATTTTTTTGCTGATCGATTTGGGTGTCTGATGATGGATTGTGGATGGTTGGAATGGCTGTTGATGTAGAGTGTATCGTCATTAGGCTTTCGGAATGGGTGGAGTTTTCCGTCGCCTAGGTCGAGTATGATGTCCAGGAAATTGAAATTTTTTTAGTTGGCTGTGGCTGTGATCTTCAGCTGGAATTGTTCAAAGAATTTGATCAAATATATTTGTTCGCTCTTTCTGCGAGCCGGCCGGTGGTGTTTTTCAGGAGGATAAGTCCGTTATCTCTGTAGAGACCCACGTTGTTCTTGCCAAATTTGTTTGCGACGACTTCTAGGTTATACAAACCGATGAACTCGCACACTTCCGCCCCATCGCTGCTTCCCAATGGTCACATCAACATGTTTTGGTTATCGCGTTTTGTCCATGCTTGATGTTGGCTATTTCTTGTGCAGAAATTGCGGTACGATGGCTGGCCCAGAAGATGGCTTTGTCCAGAAGCGATTTTTTATGGCTTTGTCTGCAAAAATCGCGAATATACTGTGAAGTGGTAGGTCTTAAGACGTGCACGTGCATATGAAAGTGGAGGCAAACGCTGCAACATTTGTCTTAAAGAAAAGTTGTGTATCATGAAAGCAGATAACAAGATTAAACTTCAAATTAACTGCCTAAAAACGCATCATTACGCGCCAAACACATGACTTCACGCACCATATAAATGAATAGACACATTGAATCTTAATCAGTAATATATATGAACGATTTTCCCACTTGTCTGAATTGGTTTTGGATATAAATTGTTTGGAAGGTATGCATTGTATACAGTATTACTGTATCTATAATAATACATACATACTGTCTTACTCTAGATGCAGTGGCCAGGTACATGTTGTCCTTGTAAAAGGGCCATTCAAAAGTTCATAGAATGCTGATTTGGTCAAAATAAATTGTATTCATGCAGATCCACTTTCTCTTTTTTTTAGTAAATGGAATAATTGCTGCTCTTATAGTTGTCAGCGCAATGTTGTGTGCTTTTTGACAACTGACGATGAGATGTTCGTTGTCCTGTCAGAGAATCGCCTATCATAAAAAAACTTTGGACAAGGTTGAAAAGAAAGACAACTTGACACAAGATGAGGACAATTCAACACTAGAAAATTAAGTTGATTTATTGTTATTTCATGTTTGCTAGCACTTTGATCTGGAATCAGAATTTTTGTTTCGACTCTGCAGTAGTTATTTATAAATTTATTACTTTATGCAAACTGGTTTGTAGATTCATCATCAGAAATTCTGATTCTACTCTAATATTGTACGATTCCACTTTAATATTATATGATTTCATCGCTTTTTGCAAACTGATTTGTTGATTCAGAATCAGAAATTCTGATCCACTTTAATATTGCATGATTTTATTACCTAGTGCAACAGTTTCCACAAGGTGATAAAATCATGCAATATTAAAATGGAATGAGAATTTCTGTTTCCAATCAACAAACCAGTTTGCACAAAGCAATGAAATCACGTAATATTAAAGTGGATCACAATTTCTGTTTCCAAATCAACAAACCAGTTTACACAATTTTCCAAATTAAACTTCCTACAGAAATACGGCTATTTTGATGGACGTCAATTCGGAATCCTGATTCCAAAACTTCCCGCAGAAATATGGCTATTTTGACGGACGTCAATTCGGAATCAGAATTTCTGATTCCAAAACTTTCTGCAGAAGTACGGCTATTTTGACGAAACGTCAAATCAGAATTTCTGATTCAAAATTAAATTTTCCGCAGAAATACGGCTATTTTGATGGTCGTGAATTCGGAATCAGAATTTCTGATTCCAAAAACTTTCTGCAGAGATACATCTATTTTGATGGACGTCAATTCGGAATCAGAATTTCTGATTCCAAAACTTTCTACAGAAATGCGGCTATTTTGACGAAACGTCAATTCGGAATCAGAAATTCTGATTCCAAATTAAATTTTCCGGAGAAATACGGCTATTTTGATGGACGTCAATTCGGAATCAGAATTTCTGATTCCAAAATTTCCTGCAGAAATACCGCTATTTTGATGGACGTCAATTCGGAATCAGAATTTCTGATCCCAAAACTTTCTGCAGAAATACGGCTATTTTGACGGACGTCAATTTGGAATCAGAATTTTTGATTCCACTTTAATATTATATGATTTCATCGCTTTGTACAGACTGGTTTGTTGACTCGGAATCAGAAATTCTGATTCCATTTTAATATTATATGGAGCGTTTAATCACTGTGTACAAACTGGTTTGTTGATTCGGAATCAGAAATTCTGATAACACTTTAATATTATATGATTTCATCGCTTTGTGCAAACTGGTTTGTTGATTGGGAATCAGAAATTCTGATCCACTTTAATATTATATGATTTCGTCGCTTTGTGCAAACTGGTTTGTTGACTCGGAATCAGAAATTCTGATTCCATTTTAATATTATATGGAGCGTTTAATCAATTTGTGCAAACTGGTTTGTTGATTCGGAATCAGAAATTCTGATACCACTTTAATATTATATGATTTCATCGCTTTGTGCCAACTGGTTTGTTGATTCGGAATCAGAAATTCTGATTCCATTTTAATATTTTATGATTTCATCACTTTGTGCAAACTGGTTTGTTGATTGGGAATCAGAAATTCTGATCCACTTTAATATTATATGATTTCGTCGCTTTGTGCAAACTGGTTTGTTGACTCGGAATCAGAAATTCTGATTCCATTTTAATATTATATGGAGCGTTTAATCAATTTGTGCAAACTGGTTTGTTGATTCGGAATCAGAAATTCTGATACCACTTTAATATTATATGATTTCATCGCTTTGTGCCAACTGGTTTGTTGATTCGGAATCAGAAATTCTGATTCCATTTTAATATTTTATGATTTCATCGCTTTGTGCAAACTGGTTTGTTGATTGGGAATCAGAAATTCTGATCCACTTTAATATTATATAATTTCATTGCTTTGTGCATACTGGTTTGTTAATTCGGAATCAGAAATTCTGATCCACTTTAATATTATATGATTTCATCGCTTTGTGCCAACTGGTTTGTTGATTCGGAATCAGAAATTCTGATTCCATTTTAATATTTTATGATTTCATCGCTTTGTGCAAACTGGTTTGTTGATTGGGAATCAGAAATTCTGATCCACTTTAATATTATATAATTTCATTGCTTTGTGCATACTGGTTTGTTAATTCGGAATCAGAAATTCTGATCCACTTTAATATTATATGATTTCATCGCTTTGTGCAAACTAGTTTGTTGATTCGGAATCATAAATTCTGATCCACTTTAATATTATATGGTTTAATCACTTTGTGCAAACTGATTTGTTGATTCGGGATCAGAAATTCTGATTTCACTTTAATATTATATGATTTCATTGCTTTTTGCAAAGTGGTTTGTTAATTCGGAATCAGAATTTCTGATTCCACATTAATATTATATGATTTCATCACTTTGTGCAAACTGGTTTGTTGATTCGGAATAAGAAATTCTGATTCCATTTTAATATTATATGATTTCATTGCTTTTTTAAAACTGGTTTGTTGATTCGGAATCAGAAATTCTGAATCCACTTTAATATTATAAGATTTCATTGCTTTGTGCAAACTGGTTTGTTGATTCGGAATCAGAAATTCCGATCCACGTTAATATTATATGGTTTAATCACTTTGTGCAAACTGGTTTGTTGATTCGGAATCAGAAATTCTGATCCACTTTAATATTATATGATTTCATAGCTTTGTGCAAACTAGTTTGTTGATTCGGAATTAGAAATTCTGATCCACTTTGATATTATATGGTTTAATCACTTTGTGCAAACTGATTTGTTGATTCGGGATCAGAAATTCTGATTTCACTTTAATATTATATGATTTCATTGCTTTTTGCAAAGTGGTTTGTTAATTCGGTATCAGAATTTCTGATTCCACATTAATATTATATGATTTCATCACTTTGTGCAAATTGGTTTGTTGATTCGGAATAAGAAATTCTGATTCCATTTTAATATTATATGATTTCATTGCTTTTTTAAAAACTGGTTTGTTGATTCGGAATCAGAAATTCAGATCCGCTTTAATATTATATGGTTTAATCACTTTGTGCAAACTGGTTTGTTGATTCGGAATCAGAAATTCTGATCCACTTTAATATTATAAGGTTTCATTGCTTTATGCAAACTAGTTTGTTGATTCCGAATCAGAAATTTTGATCCACTTTGATATTATATGGTTTAATCACTTTGTGCAAACTGGTTTGTTGATTCGGAATCAGAAATTCTGATCCACTTTAATATTATATGGTTTAATCACTTTGTGCAAACTGGTTTGTTGATTCGGAATCAGAAATTCTGAATCCACTTTAATATTATAAGATTTCATTGCTTTGTGCAGACTGGTTTGTTGATTCGGAATCAGAATTTCTTATTCCACTTTAATATTATATGATTTCATCGTTTTTTGCAAACTGGTTTGTTAATTCGGAATCAGAAATTCTGATTCCATTTTAATATTATATGATTTCATTGTTTTTTTTAAAACTGGTTTGTTTATTCGGAATCAGAAATTCTGATCCACTTTAATATTATATGATTTCATCGTTTTTTGCAAACTGGTTTGTTGATTCGGAATCAGAAATTCTGATTCCATTTTAATATTATATGATTTCATTGCTTTTTTTAAAACTGGTTTGTTGATTCGGAATCAGAAATTCTGATTCACTTTAATATTATATGATTTAATCACTTTGTGCAAACTGGTTTGTTGATTCGGAATCAGAAATTCTGATCCACTTTAATATTATATGATTTAATCGCTTTGTGCAAACTAGTTTGTTGATTCGGAATCAGAAATTCTGATTCCATTTTAATATTATATGATTTCATTGCTTTTTGCAAACTGGTTTGTTGATTCGGAATCAGAAATTCTGATCCACTTTAATATTATAAGATTTCATTGCTTTGTGCAGACTGGTTTGTTGATTCGGAATCAGAATTTCTTATTCCACTTTAATATTATATGATTTCATCGCTTTGTGCAAACTGGTTTGTTGATTCGGAATCAGAATTTCTTATTCCATTTTAATATTATAAGATTTCATTGCTTTGTGCAGACTGGTTTGTTGATTCGGAATCAGAATTTCTTATCCCCTCGCCCGGCGCGAAGCGCCGGCCGAAGGCCGAAGGCCTGAGGGCGAGGGTGATAATATCGACCGGCGTTTAGTCCCTCATCACGGATTCCAGGCGTAATGTAAAGTCACTTTCAGTTTCCTTGTATATATATATTTAGTATCAACCAACTAGTGGTCTATTACAAATTCGGCATTCTGATTGGCTGAGCTACTCACTGTCTATTGGTGATAGACGGTGAGTAGCGTTACCCAATCACAAACCTTCTTATGCTGGAATAATCCTAATCTGACCAATCAGAAGCCACGACATATTCAAGCTGCACGGCCAAACCTGGAATCTAGTCCAAACATGGCGTCCGCGAAATTTTATATACGAGTGATGAAATCATGAAAACATTGGCCCGAAAGTAATGGGAAATTGTTCAGTTTGACATTTTCGAACAAGAAAATGAATTCGCTTATGCCTATGGAGTATATCTATTCCAAATGTGAAGCAAAGTAATTACAATCTCGTTTTTTGTGAGCGATTGTTTATCATGTGTCATCGAGCAACTCTACATTTTGAATGGGGAGATTTCTACAAACAAAAAGGTAAAACTATCTGAAAATGTGGAACAATGTTAGAAAGGTTGTTTATGGTTGATACTAAAACAATTAGACAACTCGCCCTCGTTGTCTATGAGCAGATAGTCAAGTCGGGCTTCGCCCTCGTTGACTATCTGCTCATAGACAACTCGTTCTCGTTGTCTAATTGTTAAATATTCAGGATCAACGTCGTCGATCATGCGCGACATCGGAAAATTTTGCCCTGGTAACTAGATATGGTAAATACTACGTGTTTTGTCGGGTTATACGGTGAATGAAGATTTGTGTTCAAAAAGATCGTGAAAAGGCAGTGAAAATGCAATATATCGTCGTCGGAAGATGTCAAGTTCGTAAATCAAGTTTTATACTTTTATACGTGGCGTCAAACTAAAGGTAAACCCGTTTTCGTTTTTTTAAACCTGTTAATCAGTTACAAAGATCGTTTTGCAAACATGTTCGAGTATGTTATTCAGGCTTTTATTTGATGTATAGCATGATTTTCTAGAGTTAGTAGTTCAAAAGATATGGTCGTCTGAATATCTAAAAATATTTACTCGGAGTTTGTCAAATCCAATCCAAGCGTCGTCGCTTTTTTCAAGCTGTTAGCTATCAGTTACAAAAATATTTTTGTAGGTATGTGAGAGGCTGTTAATCAAGCTTTCATTAGATATGTAGAATGAGTTCTTAGAGTTAGTACTTCAAAAGATATTGTGGTCGGAACATTTCACTTTTGGCATGTCGTCATGGCAACCGAAATTTAAAATTATTATAACATCAACCCAAGTCAGTTTTAGGGTTAGGATTTGGATTAGCGATTATTTGAATTTCGGTTTGTTCATATATCGAGAAAGCGCCAATCAGACCTCACAAAATCACTCTTTGAAGGGCTTTCGCTCGAAATTGAATAGTCCTTACACACGATATACCAATAAATTATGTGCTTTAATTTAAATTATCCATCACCATTGTTTCACTCGGTCACTTTGCAACCTCATCCACAATGGAATAATTGCAATACTTGATAATTAGCCTATATAGTGAGTACCAGTACTGGTGGTAAGGATGTAAAAAAGTACGGATTATAGTTGTGTTTATACTGCAAGTCTATAGGACTAACCAGGCCCCAACCTGGCTGAATGCCACCTTGGGCCTGGCTTACATTTTACTGACTTTAATAGTCTATAAACATGCACCACACTGGTTATAACAATCAGTGTTTATACACTCATCTGATGGCATGCTGGTCTGGCCAATGGCTTAGTGTGTTTGTGTAAACAACTTTGTCCTGTATTAGGCCTAGACAATGCCAGTCCTAGGCTTGCAATGTATATATTTACACAGCTTTTGTAGGATATATACTGTATATAGATACTGTATAATTGGGTAGGTTATAACACTCACTGTGTCAGGGGAACACATTAAGGATTAAACAACTGGTCATCATCTCACTGACAACAAGCAGCTGAAGGGAATTTCATCTTGAATTAATGATATATTGGTGAAATAATTATATTAAGCAATGTTCTTTGTTGCATATTATGGACTAGCTTTTGTCATTTCATCTTTTTGAAATGTGTTACCAGTACTTGAATACCATTGAAATACCGGTACATGCATGCATAATTATATAATATAATAAGATTATATATTAATAAAAGCATCGAGCTTATCAATATATAGTCAGACAACACTCATTGCAAAACTCAAAAATTAGCTGATATAGAGTATATACTGGTGTCTTGTAGTAAGGATGTACAAAATTACAGACTTTAGCTGTGTTTACATATATTGCAAGTCTATAGGACCAAGCTGCCAGCCACGACCTGGGCCTGGCTTACATTTTATTGACTTTAATAGTGTAAACATACACCATACTGGCTATAACAATCAGCATTTACACTCATCTGATATTATGGCATATGCCCTTCTGGCCAATGGCTTAGTGTGTGTGTTTAAATTCACCTTTGTTCTGGATAGTAGGCCTGGACAGTGCCAGTCCTAGGCTTTCAATGTATATTTTTACACAGCTTTTGAAGGATAAATACTGTATAATGTATAATTCATGGGTAGGTAATTAACACTCACTGTGTCAGGGGAACATGTTATAGGGATTAAACAAGTGGTATCATCTCACTGACAAGAAGCAGCTGAAAGGAATTTCATCCTGAATTAATATATATATATTGGTGAAATAATTAGATTAAGCAATATCGTTCTTTGTTGTATATTATGGGCTTTTGTCATTTCATTTTTTGAAATTTTGTTACCGGTACTTGAATACCATTGAAATACTGGTACATGAAACTGTTACTGTAAACATGCATGTTGAAATTTATTATTAAAAGGATAACTGACATAATTAACTTAATTATGTAATATATAATTAATACAATTATTATTTAAATTAATAATTATTAAAATTAATTATTAATTTCAATAATCAATAGTTACACAATTGGTTTCTAACCCTGCCTGCAAGACAATTTAGTGTTGGCAGACTTTCCCACTTGGGTACTTTCTTCTCCATAATGTCGGTTGCGGTGACCTCGGCGTTGTACACGACATTTGCGACCAAGCAGTTTCCTGATAGGGGCGTTTTCCTTATTAATCTAGTTCGATGAGGAAGTTTCGTCCTACGTTGGTTTTTACGCTCTTACTAAAAGGTGGGTTGAACCAAATTATGTTTCTGCATCGCCTTTTCTTGTGGCTTGCCGTTGAACAGGAGGGTTCGCTTGGGATGTATTCGATGTTCGTGTTAAAACCACTAAGTTTAAGGGCGTCATTGTAGGTTAGTGCTGGAGTCTGGAAAGAAGGGGGTCTGAGGAGAGGTTGGGCATTTTTTTGCTGATCGATTTGGGTGTCTGATGATGGATTGTGGATGGTTGGAATGGCTGTTGATGTAGAGTGTATCGTCATTAGGCTTTCGGAATGGGTGGAGTTTTCCGTCGCCTAGGTCGAGTATGATGTCCAGGAAATTGAAATTTTTTTAGTTGGCTGTGGCTGTGATCTTCAGCTGGAATTGTTCAAAGAATTTGATCAAATATATTTGTTCGCTCTTTCTGCGAGCCGGCCGGTGGTGTTTTTCAGGAGGATAAGTCCGTTATCTCTGTAGAGACCCACGTTGTTCTTGCCAAATTTGTTTGCGACGACTTCTAGGTTATACAAACCGATGAACTCGCACACTTCCGCCCCATCGCTGCTTCCCAATGGTCACATCAACATGTTTTGGTTATCGCGTTTTGTCCATGCTTGATGTTGGCTATTTCTTGTGCAGAAATTGCGGTACGATGGCTGGCCCAGAAGATGGCTTTGTCCAGAAGCGATTTTTTATGGCTTTGTCTGCAAAAATCGCGAATATACTGTGAAGTGGTAGGTCTTAAGACGTGCACGTGCATATGAAAGTGGAGGCAAACGCTGCAACATTTGTCTTAAAGAAAAGTTGTGTATCATGAAAGCAGATAACAAGATTAAACTTCAAATTAACTGCCTAAAACGCATCATTACGCGCCAAACACATGACTTCACGCACCATATAAATGAATAGACACATTGAATCTTAATCAGTAATATATATGAACGATTTTCCCACTTGTCTGAATTGGTTTTGGATATAAATTGTTTGGAAGGTATGCATTGTATACAGTATTACTGTATCTATAATAATACATACATACTGTCTTACTCTAGATGCAGTGGCCAGGTACATGTTGTCCTTGTAAAAGGGCCATTCAAAAGTTCATAGAATGCTGATTTGGTCAAAATAAATTGTATTCATGCAGATCCACTTTCTCTTTTTTTTAGTAAATGGAATAATTGCTGCTCTTATAGTTGTCAGCGCAATGTTGTGTGCTTTTTGACAACTGACGATGAGATGTTCGTTGTCCTGTCAGAGAATCGCCTATCATAAAAAAACTTTGGACAAGGTTGAAAAGAAAGACAACTTGACACAAGATGAGGACAATTCAACACTAGAAAATTAAGTTGATTTATTGTTATTTCATGTTTGCTAGCACTTTGATCTGGAATCAGAATTTTTGTTTCGACTCTGCAGTAGTTATTTATAAATTTATTACTTTATGCAAACTGGTTTGTAGATTCATCATCAGAAATTCTGATTCTACTCTAATATTGTACGATTCCACTTTAATATTATATGATTTCATCGCTTTTTGCAAACTGATTTGTTGATTCAGAATCAGAAATTCTGATCCACTTTAATATTGCATGATTTTATTACCTAGTGCAACAGTTTCCACAAGGTGATAAAATCATGCAATATTAAAATGGAATGAGAATTTCTGTTTCCAATCAACAAACCAGTTTGCACAAAGCAATGAAATCACGTAATATTAAAGTGGATCACAATTTCTGTTTCCAAATCAACAAACCAGTTTACACAATTTTCCAAATTAAACTTCCTACAGAAATACGGCTATTTTGATGGACGTCAATTCGGAATCAGAATTTCTGATTCCAAATTAAACTTCCCGCAGAAATACGGCTATTTTGACGGACGTCAATTCGGAATCAGAATTTCTGATTCCAAAACTTTCTACAGAAATACGGCTATTTTGACGAAACGTCAATTCGGAATCAGAATTTCTGATTCCAAATTAAATTTTCCGCAGAAATACGGCTATTTTGATGGTCGTGAATTCGGAATCAGAATTTCTGATTCCAAAACTTTCTGCAGAGATACATCTATTTTGATGGACGTCAATTCGGAATCAGAATTTCTGATTCCAAAACTTTCTACAGAAATGCGGCTATTTTGACGAAACGTCAATTCGGAATCAGAAATTCTGATTCCAAATTAAATTTTCCGGAGAAATACGGCTATTTTGATGGACGTCAATTCGGAATCAGAATTTCTGATTCCAAAATTTCCTGCAGAAATACCGCTATTTTGATGGACGTCAATTCGGAATCAGAATTTCTGATCCCAAAACTTTCTGCAGAAATACGGCTATTTTGACGGACGTCAATTTGGAATCAGAATTTTTGATTCCACTTTAATATTATATGATTTCATCGCTTTGTACAGACTGGTTTGTTGACTCGGAATCAGAAATTCTGATTCCATTTTAATATTATATGGAGCGTTTAATCACTGTGTACAAACTGGTTTGTTGATTCGGAATCAGAAATTCTGATAACACTTTAATATTATATGATTTCATCGCTTTGTGCAAACTGGTTTGTTGATTGGGAATCAGAAATTCTGATCCACTTTAATATTATATGATTTCGTCGCTTTGTGCAAACTGGTTTGTTGACTCGGAATCAGAAATTCTGATTCCATTTTAATATTATATGGAGCGTTTTAATCAATTTGTGCAAACTGGTTTGTTGATTCGGAATCAGAAATTCTGATACCACTTTAATATTATATGATTTCATCGCTTTGTGCCAACTGGTTTGTTGATTCGGAATCAGAAATTCTGATTCCATTTTAATATTTTATGATTTCATCACTTTGTGCAAACTGGTTTGTTGATTGGGAATCAGAAATTCTGATCCACTTTAATATTATATGATTTCGTCGCTTTGTGCAAACTGGTTTGTTGACTCGGAATCAGAAATTCTGATTCCATTTTAATATTATATGGAGCGTTTAATCAATTTGTGCAAACTGGTTTGTTGATTCGGAATCAGAAATTCTGATACCACTTTAATATTATATGATTTCATCGCTTTGTGCCAACTGGTTTGTTGATTCGGAATCAGAAATTCTGATTCCATTTTAATATTTTATGATTTCATCGCTTTGTGCAAACTGGTTTGTTGATTGGGAATCAGAAATTCTGATCCACTTTAATATTATATAATTTCATTGCTTTGTGCATACTGGTTTGTTAATTCGGAATCAGAAATTCTGATCCACTTTAATATTATATGATTTCATCGCTTTGTGCCAACTGGTTTGTTGATTCGGAATCAGAAATTCTGATTCCATTTTAATATTTTATGATTTCATCGCTTTGTGCAAACTGGTTTGTTGATTGGGAATCAGAAATTCTGATCCACTTTAATATTATATAATTTCATTGCTTTGTGCATACTGGTTTGTTAATTCGGAATCAGAAATTCTGATCCACTTTAATATTATATGATTTCATCGCTTTGTGCAAACTAGTTTGTTGATTCGGAATCATAAATTCTGATCCACTTTAATATTATATGGTTTAATCACTTTGTGCAAACTGATTTGTTGATTCGGGATCAGAAATTCTGATTTCACTTTAATATTATATGATTTCATTGCTTTTTGCAAAGTGGTTTGTTAATTCGGAATCAGAATTTCTGATTCCACATTAATATTATATGATTTCATCACTTTGTGCAAACTGGTTTGTTGATTCGGAATAAGAAATTCTGATTCCATTTTAATATTATATGATTTCATTGCTTTTTTAAAACTGGTTTGTTGATTCGGAATCAGAAATTCTGAATCCACTTTAATATTATAAGATTTCATTGCTTTGTGCAAACTGGTTTGTTGATTCGGAATCAGAAATTCCGATCCACGTTAATATTATATGGTTTAATCACTTTGTGCAAACTGGTTTGTTGATTCGGAATCAGAAATTCTGATCCACTTTAATATTATATGATTTCATAGCTTTGTGCAAACTAGTTTGTTGATTCGGAATTAGAAATTCTGATCCACTTTGATATTATATGGTTTAATCACTTTGTGCAAACTGATTTGTTGATTCGGGATCAGAAATTCTGATTTCACTTTAATATTATATGATTTCATTGCTTTTTGCAAAGTGGTTTGTTAATTCGGTATCAGAATTTCTGATTCCACATTAATATTATATGATTTCATCACTTTGTGCAAATTGGTTTGTTGATTCGGAATAAGAAATTCTGATTCCATTTTAATATTATATGATTTCATTGCTTTTTTAAAAACTGGTTTGTTGATTCGGAATCAGAAATTCAGATCCGCTTTAATATTATATGGTTTAATCACTTTGTGCAAACTGGTTTGTTGATTCGGAATCAGAAATTCTGATCCACTTTAATATTATAAGGTTTCATTGCTTTATGCAAACTAGTTTGTTGATTCCGAATCAGAAATTTTGATCCACTTTGATATTATATGGTTTAATCACTTTGTGCAAACTGGTTTGTTGATTCGGAATCAGAAATTCTGATCCACTTTAATATTATATGGTTTAATCACTTTGTGCAAACTGGTTTGTTGATTCGGAATCAGAAATTCTGAATCCACTTTAATATTATAAGATTTCATTGCTTTGTGCAGACTGGTTTGTTGATTCGGAATCAGAATTTCTTATTCCACTTTAATATTATATGATTTCATCGTTTTTTGCAAACTGGTTTGTTAATTCGGAATCAGAAATTCTGATTCCATTTTAATATTATATGATTTCATTGTTTTTTTTAAAACTGGTTTGTTTATTCGGAATCAGAAATTCTGATCCACTTTAATATTATATGATTTCATCGTTTTTTGCAAACTGGTTTGTTGATTCGGAATCAGAAATTCTGATTCCATTTTAATATTATATGATTTCATTGCTTTTTTTAAAACTGGTTTGTTGATTCGGAATCAGAAATTCTGATTCACTTTAATATTATATGATTTAATCACTTTGTGCAAACTGGTTTGTTGATTCGGAATCAGAAATTCTGATCCACTTTAATATTATATGATTTAATCGCTTTGTGCAAACTAGTTTGTTGATTCGGAATCAGAAATTCTGATTCCATTTTAATATTATATGATTTCATTGCTTTTTGCAAACTGGTTTGTTGATTCGGAATCAGAAATTCTGATCCACTTTAATATTATAAGATTTCATTGCTTTGTGCAGACTGGTTTGTTGATTCGGAATCAGAATTTCTTATTCCACTTTAATATTATATGATTTCATCGCTTTGTGCAAACTGGTTTGTTGATTCGGAATCAGAATTTCTTATTCCATTTTAATATTATAAGATTTCATTGCTTTGTGCAGACTGGTTTGTTGATTCGGAATCAGAATTTCTTATCCCCTCGCCCGGCGCGAAGCGCCGGCCGAAGGCCGAAGGCCTGAGGGCGAGGGTGATAATATCGACCGGCGTTTAGTCCCTCATCACGGATTCCAGGCGTAATGTAAAGTCACTTTCAGTTTCCTTGTATATATATATTTAGTATCAACCAACTAGTGGTCTATTACAAATTCGGCATTCTGATTGGCTGAGCTACTCACTGTCTATTGGTGATAGACGGTGAGTAGCGTTACCCAATCACAAACCTTCTTATGCTGGAATAATCCTAATCTGACCAATCAGAAGCCACGACATATTCAAGCTGCACGGCCAAACCTGGAATCTAGTCCAAACATGGCGTCCGCGAAATTTTATATACGAGTGATGAAATCATGAAAACATTGGCCCGAAAGTAATGGGAAATTGTTCAGTTTGACATTTTCGAACAAGAAAATGAATTCGCTTATGCCTATGGAGTATATCTATTCCAAATGTGAAGCAAAGTAATTACAATCTCGTTTTTTGTGAGCGATTGTTTATCATGTGTCATCGAGCAACTCTACATTTTGAATGGGGAGATTTCTACAAACAAAAAGGTAAAACTATCTGAAAATGTGGAACAATGTTAGAAAGGTTGTTTATGGTTGATACTAAAACAATTAGACAACTCGCCCTCGTTGTCTATGAGCAGATAGTCAAGTCGGGCTTCGCCCTCGTTGACTATCTGCTCATAGACAACTCGTTCTCGTTGTCTAATTGTTAAATATTCAGGATCAACGTCGTCGATCATGCGCGACATCGGAAAATTTTGCCCTGGTAACTAGATATGGTAAATACTACGTGTTTTGTCGGGTTATACGGTGAATGAAGATTTGTGTTCAAAAAGATCGTGAAAAGGCAGTGAAAATGCAATATATCGTCGTCGGAAGATGTCAAGTTCGTAAATCAAGTTTTATACTTTTATACGTGGCGTCAAACTAAAGGTAAACCCGTTTTCGTTTTTTTAAACCTGTTAATCAGTTACAAAGATCGTTTTGCAAACATGTTCGAGTATGTTATTCAGGCTTTTATTTGATGTATAGCATGATTTTCTAGAGTTAGTAGTTCAAAAGATATGGTCGTCTGAATATCTAAAATATTTACTCGGAGTTTGTCAAATCCAATCCAAGCGTCGTCGCTTTTTTCAAGCTGTTAGCTATCAGTTACAAAAATATTTTTGTAGGTATGTGAGAGGCTGTTAATCAAGCTTTCATTAGATATGTAGAATGAGTTCTTAGAGTTAGTACTTCAAAAGATATTGTGGTCGGAACATTTCACTTTTGGCATGTCGTCATGGCAACCGAAATTTAAAATTATTATAACATCAACCCAAGTCAGTTTTAGGGTTAGGATTTGGATTAGCGATTATTTGAATTTCGGTTTGTTCATATATCGAGAAAGCGCCAATCAGACCTCACAAAATCACTCTTTGAAGGGCTTTCGCTCGAAATTGAATAGTCCTTACACACGATATACCAATAAATTATGTGCTTTAATTTAAATTATCCATCACCATTGTTTCACTCGGTCACTTTGCAACCTCATCCACAATGGAATAATTGCAATACTTGATAATTAGCCTATATAGTGAGTACCAGTACTGGTGGTAAGGATGTAAAAAAGTACGGATTATAGTTGTGTTTATACTGCAAGTCTATAGGACTAACCAGGCCCCAACCTGGCTGAATGCCACCTTGGGCCTGGCTTACATTTTACTGACTTTAATAGTCTATAAACATGCACCACACTGGTTATAACAATCAGTGTTTATACACTCATCTGATGGCATGCTGGTCTGGCCAATGGCTTAGTGTGTTTGTGTAAACAACTTTGTCCTGTATTAGGCCTAGACAATGCCAGTCCTAGGCTTGCAATGTATATATTTACACAGCTTTTGTAGGATATATACTGTATATAGATACTGTATAATTGGGTAGGTTATAACACTCACTGTGTCAGGGGAACACATTAAGGATTAAACAACTGGTCATCATCTCACTGACAACAAGCAGCTGAAGGGAATTTCATCTTGAATTAATGATATATTGGTGAAATAATTATATTAAGCAATGTTCTTTGTTGCATATTATGGACTAGCTTTTGTCATTTCATCTTTTTGAAATGTGTTACCAGTACTTGAATACCATTGAAATACCGGTACATGCATGCATAATTATATAATATAATAAGATTATATATTAATAAAAGCATCGAGCTTATCAATATATAGTCAGACAACACTCATTGCAAAACTCAAAAATTAGCTGATATAGAGTATATACTGGTGTCTTGTAGTAAGGATGTACAAAATTACAGACTTTAGCTGTGTTTACATATATTGCAAGTCTATAGGACCAAGCTGCCAGCCACGACCTGGGCCTGGCTTACATTTTATTGACTTTAATAGTGTAAACATACACCATACTGGCTATAACAATCAGCATTTACACTCATCTGATATTATGGCATATGCCCTTCTGGCCAATGGCTTAGTGTGTGTGTTTAAATTCACCTTTGTTCTGGATAGTAGGCCTGGACAGTGCCAGTCCTAGGCTTTCAATGTATATTTTTACACAGCTTTTGAAGGATAAATACTGTATAATGTATAATTCATGGGTAGGTAATTAACACTCACTGTGTCAGGGGAACATGTTATAGGGATTAAACAAGTGGTATCATCTCACTGACAAGAAGCAGCTGAAAGGAATTTCATCCTGAATTAATATATATATATTGGTGAAATAATTAGATTAAGCAATATCGTTCTTTGTTGTATATTATGGGCTTTTGTCATTTCATTTTTTGAAATTTTGTTACCGGTACTTGAATACCATTGAAATACTGGTACATGAAACTGTTACTGTAAACATGCATGTTGAAATTTATTATTAAAAGGATAACTGACATAATTAACTTAATTATGTAATATATAATTAATACAATTATTATTTAAATTAATAATTATTAAAATTAATTATTAATTTCAATAATCAATAGTTACACAATTGGTTTCTAACCCTGCCTGCAAGACAATTTAGTGTTGGCAGACTTTCCCACTTGGGTACTGTTCAGTACACTACCCACAAATTGCACCCAAAAAATAAGCAGTTTGAAAATCTGTTCAGTTTGGCAATATTAATTAAGCCTCAAACAGTAAGCGGGCGAGGGTTGTTGCGTACACGTATTTCTAGTATTATATGATTTCATTGCTTTTTGCAAACTGGTTTGTTGATTCGGAATCAGAAATTCTGATTCCATTTTAATATTATATTCATTTCGTTGTGGAAGCTGCTGTGTCGATTCGGAATCAGAAATTCTACATATTACACTACCTTTTTTACCTGTGAGACATAAAAGTTAAATAAATATCAAAATATAAATCATATCTTTTTGATAAATAGTTTGCAAAATTCAATATATATTTTCCTTTATAAACACGCAAAAGAATTTTCCAGCTAATTACCCTAATTTCGTCTGAAAATTCCTACTTTGGAATTTCCCAAAATAGTTTGGAACGCGTTTTAGTCCTGCTCATGCGCACTCGGTGGTTTATTTGCGTGGTTGAAGACTATATTTCTGCCACTATAATACCTCGAACATAACGTCGGCGTATGATTGATTATTTTATGTTTGCATCATAAGCATTGACCAATTTCTCGATAGCATTAATAATTTTTACTTCCTTACCTAATACTACAGCAGAAGAGGCCTTTGATCCGGTTTTTGAAAAATGGACATTTATCGCTGAATACGAAAAAGCAAATGCTGCCGGATGGAAAAAATCGATAACCAGGATTAGCCAGGGTAGTTGAAGAAACGACAAAGAAATCTCGCAAACGGCGAAGATAAATAGGGCTATCGCAATGGTTCGAAGATCACCAAGTCTGTTTATAACCTTTCCTGCTAAAAGAAACCAGATTACCGCAAGAGTTCGACGAATTAAGCCTGCAAACGCCATGACTTTCGGGCTTCCAGAAAGATTAGCGATGTACCAATACTCCCAGTAATATTGAAATGAATAACAGCAGCCAACATAAAAATTAATGAATAGTATGAACATATAGTGTCTGCTAAATACAACGCTTTTCACTTCGGCCCAGTTGATTACACGATGTTCGAGATATTCAAAATAGATCCACGGGAGAGCAACGAGCGACAAACTCGTAGTAATGGCTACGAATGGAAAGACTACGAAGTAGCCATACATGACCTTACCACAAACTGTGTTCTTTACGTACGACGCGATCATGCCGACTGCAAACAAAGATATACAGCTTCCAATTTGTCCACAACCAATGTACGAACCGTATTTCGCTCTCTCTTTCTTGAGGTGAGTCATGACAGCCACGTTATAAAGCGACATAGTGGATATATGCAGGATGAGGTATAGCCCTCTAATCAAAACCATCAGCAGAAACATGAATGAATAACTCGAGACATTCCCATTCAATGGGTTCCGCGTTCGGTTCATGAGGGAAGACTGATTATCTGAGACTGAGAGGACTGAATACTCTTCTGGTAATTTCAAACTTGGAGTATTCTTGTGTGTTTTGAGCGACAAATCGGAGATATTTTTAACCCACGAGGTTGTGTTCAAGAAGTTGTTGGTCCCATTATTTAAATAATCACTTTGTGGTGTATCACAGGTGCCGTGTATGATCTTGGGCAGCATTGTAAGAGGCGCCAACGACAGCAGAATAAGTACAAGAAGGCATACAAATAAAACCAATTTTCTTGCTCGATATCGATCAGCTAAAACTGCAATGAGAGGTACAAATATAACATGCGCTCCGCCGAGAGTTGTGAACCCGATTTGTTTTGCAGTGAAGCCTAATTGCTGCAGGTATAACGCATAATATTCCTGATAGGTCGCCAAACTTGACAAAAGGAAGAAAATCATCCATCTCAGCGCAACGGTTTTCAACGACCACGAGAAAGATACCATGTCAGGCTTATATCAAAGATACCTTGTTATGCTGAAATTTTGTAGGAGATTCCTTTCCAAAGAAATAATATGTTGTCTTCAGATTTTATATAAACTTACCGTACGTATTGCATATATGGAAGGTGGGAGGTTCCATGAAGAACACGTACATTGCCCTAACAAGCATATATGTTGCCCTGACGAGCAAATACAATGTATGTACGCAATTACTGAGCGCATGCGTCTAACAGTCAATTTATAATCCCACATCCTATAGTCTACTATTCTAGCACCCCAAATAGCGGAGTGGATATGGTGAGGGCTATGGGTCGAGTTAGGGTTAGAATCTTTGTTATTTTGGGGTCGGTTATAATCCAATTAACTGGGAGACTGGACGAGGGTAATGTATTTGCTCGTCATGGCAACGTATATGCTCGTTAGGGCAATGTTATGCTCTTCCATATATGGAAAAGTACGGTAAGTCCCTATCTCAGATTTGCATAAATATCTTGTCACAACTGAATGCGTAACTGATAGCGTCATTCGCCCATATCAAGAAATGATCCTCGCTGGGTAACTGTAAATTTGTGAAACGACAACGAAAATCTATATAATATCTCGGCTATATTTTGGTGCGAGATTTTTTCCATATCAAACTTAATATTGAGACATCTCATCAATTCTTGCTTCACGTGTTCAAAATATCAACTTCAGGTCATTAAAAGCGTATTGTGGCGATAAGGACCTACCGTGCGTATTCCATATATGGAAGAGCATATACATTGCCCTAACGTGCATATACGTTGCCTTGACGAGAAAATACATTGCCCTAACGAGCATAGAGCTAAATGAATTAACGTTGTCCTCGACAAAGCTAAAGGCTAAAAATTGAAAGTCAAGCGCGAAATGTACGATTTCCTTCAAACTTTTAGCTCTTGGCTGCAAGTCTCCCCTGTATTTCAATTTTCAATGGCGAATTTCGACACAGGTAAATTAAAACTTGTCGCTATTCGGCTATTATCGTACTTTTCGCGCTTGGCTTTGGCCTTTTTAGCTTTTAGCTTTGTCGTGCCCTTACGAGCAAGTACATTACTGTCGTACGCTAATTCCAAATCTGTTTTCAGAATTGAAATCGAGCAAATATTGGTCGAGATAACGTTCAAAATCTTATCGATAAAGACTGCAAATACAAATACGCGGTCTGGGGACCATGGATGGAGTAGTGGTAGAAATGGCGAGCGAGGGGATTCTTGCGGATTCGTATTTATAGTATCTTTATTGTTTTGGGATCGGTTAAAATCCAATTAACTAGGAAGATGGTAGTCTAAATCCATAACACACGTACCTGTATAATATAGGGTATCCATCTCTATAAATAATTAAGAAAAAAAATTTACGGTAATGTAGCAATAAAATAAAATGAGCAGTGGCGTGCCTGAAATCAGCGCCTTAGACAACTCGCCACGCTACCAATTTGTAAAAGCTTATCAACTATAGTTATCTCTCCTCCGCAGAGGCTTCCAATGCGGTAGAGGGGGTAAATGGTGGGTTGGAATAGGGAATACGGTAGAGGGTAATGGGATAAGAAATACGTTTGACAATCCCAACCCATTACCCATACCGCGCATTGGAAGCCTCTTTAGAGAAGAGAGCGGTTTATCTATATAATAATATGCTTGTCTGTCTGTCTGTGTGTAACGCTCTTTCCCAAACTTCATTTGCACCGTGGAACTCTTACTCCACGGTTGGTTGGAGCAAATGAAAGAGCATTACGTCCAGACGAACAATTGTGTTATATTATAGAGTATACTAGAAATACGAATTCGCAATAATCCCCTCGCCCGCCTTTTCTACCCCCCACCCCCCTACGGGAATTTCTCCATCCATGGTGCCCAGACCTCGCACGCCGTGGCCGTGTATTTCTGTTTTGCAAAAATTCACAATTTCCAAAAGCCCGTTTCGTCGAAGAAATGTTTGAACGTTATCTCGGGCAATATTTAACCGATTTAAACTCTGAAAACAGATTTGGAATTAGCGAGTCAACATACATAACATACGCGTTTACTATATTACGAGAACGTGAGTACCCTTCGTAAAAACGGTTTATGTACTTCGAAATTAGTCGATTATAAACTGGTCACTTCATGGTATATTATTTTGAACGTTATCTCGATCAATATTTAACCGTTTTCAATTCTGAAAACAGATTTGGAATTAGCGAGTCAAAATACATAACATATGTGTCTACTATATTACGAGAACGTGAATACCCTTCGTAAAAATGGTTTATGTACTTCGAAAGTTAGTCGGCTTTGTCGGCTATGATTATCTCGATCAATATATAAACGTTTTCAATTCTGAAAACAGATTTGGAATTAGCGAGTCAAAATACATAACATATGTGTCTACTATATTACGAGAACGTGAATACCCTTCGTAAAAATGGTTTATGTACTTAGAAATTAGTCCGGGCTTGGTCGACTATGATAATCTCGATCAATAGACAATATATAACCGTTTTCAATTCTGAAAACAGATTTGGAATTAGCGAGTCAAAATACATACTCGGACTCGGATTTCTATTTCCTCAAAAAACTATGTCTCTTGTGACGGTTCAATTTAATCTGAGTATCTAGTTACCAGTGCCACATTTTCCGATGCCGCGCATGAGGACGGTTGATGCATATATATATATATATATAAACCTATAAACTGATTCTAGATCTAGGAACGGCTTGGATCTCGCGTGATAAGGGACTAAACGCCGGTCGATATTAACACCCTCGCCCTCAGGCCTTCGGCCGGCGCTTCGCGCCGGGCGAGGCGATTATTTTATTTTATTGGGTGTTTTAATTTTACCGACTTTCCCTTGTTTGCATGTTTGAACAAATAGATATACTATGTTTACTCGATCTTCAGTCTTCACTATATAATTGCTAATTAACGCAAACATCTTATATTTTTGTTCTTTATCATTTACTTTGAAGTAAATTCATAATAAATGTCTATATTTGGTTTCAATTTGCGCTTGGTGTTAAATTTAATAAGGTAAAAACGGTATCCACTCCTAGTTTACTAGCTTAATAAATCCAATACAAACATCAAATACGATTCCTGATCAAACATGAGTAAATATTTATATATATTTACTTCATTTTCACTACATTTGCAAATACAGGTATAGGCAAACACAACATTTGACAATATTTACCACTTGCTTAAATGAGCGCAAATATGGTTTTTACTTCGCATGTTCTTTGAAGTAAATTCATAACAAATGTCTACATTTGGTTTGGATTTGCACTTGGTGTTAAATTTAGCGTAAATGCGGTATACACCTCGTTTACAAGCGAAGTAAATCCAATGCAAACACTAAATCCGATTTTGAGCAAATTATTCACGATACATTTACATCGCATTTGCTGCTGTCGTAAATCCATTTTTTCGTGCAGTGTTTAGGGTGAGTTATTTATCTGCGTTAATACCTAACATTTAAATCCGTATTCCCATCATGTAATTAGTACACGTTCTTTCTTCGTTTATATAAAATTTAAACCCTTATTCGCATCATGTAATCCATTTCATTCCATCTCTAGAATTGATTAAGGCTAGTCACGAGGCTACTCATGTCATCTTGCAATAAAATAAAATGAGTAATGGCAAGCCATCGAAAATGGCTGCAGCCACCATACCAATTATTTAAAAAGAATGCATAATAGCTCATATGACAATGCTATATTGTATACTATGAGTTCGTTCTACGTTTACATAACATATAAACCCGTATTCGCATAATGTCATACATTTTATTCCATATCTATAGGATAATTAAGAAAGTGATAATTGTGGGAACGGATGTCTCGTACTTCAGTAGTCTGTCATCATTTTTCATCTCAGATCGTATTTCTTCGAGTCTCTGCTCCGATTCCGGTAAGTGGATGAGAACAGCATTCACATAAGTCTGCTTCTTCATACAGATGGTTGTCCTGCCTTGTTATCTCTGACTTTTCGTTATCCAAAGGGCAACGCGACAATGTATCAGCGGTGTACAGTTCCTTGCCTGGAAGATACTTGATAGTGAAATAAAATCTCATCAGCCTCATTCTAAAGCGCTGGATTCGTATTGGAAGCTCGTCTATCAGCTTTAGTTAGTTTAGAACAGGGGAACAAGTGGCTTATGTTCGGTTTCAACTGCAAACTTCATGCCTATGAGAAAGTCAGATCATCGCTCTAATGCCCATGCATTAAGTTGCCAATGCTTCTTTCTCGATTTGGGCGTATCTGCATTCTGTGTTGGTCATAGATCTGCTTGCATATGCTGCTGGATGCATCTCGCCTGAAGGTTGTTTCTGCACAAGGACTGCCCCAAGACCAAAGCTGATTGCCTCTGTGCTGAAACCACCGTCTCTCTTTCTGGGTTGTAGAGTGCAAGGATTCTTTCGGATGCCAATTCAGTCTTCAGGTCAAGAAATACCTCTTGCTGGTCTTTTCCACATAATCAGGGATTGCCCTTTTTCAGCAGGTCTGACAGTGGCTGTGTTTTCTCTGCTAAATTCGGACAGAACTTCATTAGTTCATTAACCATTCCGAGAAATCTCCTGAGACTTGGAATCTTCTGGCTCTTTCATGTCAAGGATGGCTTTGACCTTCGCTGGTTCTTCCTGATGCCTTCATCTTCGATTACCTATCCAAGATGTTCTGTGAGAACATGCATTTGTCTGCATGGGTTGAGAGTAAGACCACATTTCTCTATTCGGTCCAGTGTACTTATTAATTACTGGCCATGTTCAGCTTGGTTTCGACCAACTACAAGGATGTCATCCATCTGGCAAACCACTCCTTCAGGCGCAGAGGAAATACCATATGGTATATAAGCCTCGGAACATGAACCGTCCAAACGGAGTGATGAAGGTAGTTAGTTTCGCACTCTTGTCGCTGAGGGAAACTTGATGGAAGCCTGAGTTGGCATCGAGCTTAGAATACACAGATCCCTTGGCTATACTACCAAGTGTTTCTTCTACCTTTGGCATTTGGTAGACTTCCCTTCGAACTTCTTTGTTAAGCTTGGTGAGGTCTACACATATTCGAACATCTCCGTTTGTCTTGAGCACCACCACTATCGGAGCACACCAATCTGTTGTTCACCATACATTCGATTTCTTCTTTTACCTTTATCTGCAGGGGGAGTGGTACTCGTCTAGGTACTGTCAGGCAGAATGGCTTAGCTCCCTCTTTAAGGCGGATGGTATATTCTCCATTGAGCTTGCCCAATCCATGGAAGAGGTTGGGGTATACTATTGTTGAAACACTTTTACTTTTGTGTCTTGTTGTTGCTCTTGACTGTGTTTGCAGGAAACAGCCGTGACGATGTAAGTATTGGGGATGTTGTATATCAATCCAAAGTTGCGTATCGCAGCAATGCCTAGTAAAGCTTAGTCGCTCCTCCAACAACGTAGACACGCTCGTTGATCTCTCTTTCCCCAAGTTTGAGATTCATGGTTGTCTGGCCAATTGTTTCGAGTGGCATTTCCCCAGCCCCCACAAGTTTTCCGTCTGGCTGAGAAAGTTTACCAAATGATATACTTGCTCAGTCATAACAGAGACTTCCGCACCGTGTCAATACACCAAATCATCTCTTGTCTGTCGACCTTTAGCTTGATGTAACATCCCGGGTCGCTTGTTGCTGCTGCTGGGATCTGGTCAACATTTGGCTGTGGTATTTGGGATGGATTGATATTCTCTACGTTATGTTGGATGGAGCTCACATCTTGGTTATCAAAGTTGCTTTTAGGCTGTCCCTCTATGTTGATTTTGCCTACAAATGTGGGGATGTTTGAAGTGGATAACTAGACTTGTCCTGGATTGGTTTACTATATTACTGGGTTTGCTTCTACAAACAGATACGAAATGTCCAGTTATTTTACAGTTATCACAACGAGAATTTGCTGCTGGGCAGTGGCTTTTGCCACGTGGATGGTTCTTTCCGAAGTACTCACACTTTTCAGGTTTCTTTGGACCTGTGTATTTATATCTCTGGTTTCTAAAGGATGAAATGTTAATACTTTCGATCGTTGCTGTTTTCGATTCTTGCAATTCATGATTGATAGCTTACTTCTTGGATATAATTGTTATTGCGTTATCGAAGAGTTCTGCCCCCTCGCTATAAATCTTAAGCTTTGTATGGTCATCAGTGCATTAAAATGTTAGTTTATCTCTTACTGCTTGATCGAGAAATTCTGCGGCAGATTTACATTCTGAAGCTATTTATTTAATGGTAACTACCCATAAATCGAAGATTTGTGTGGGCTCTCTGTGGAGCTGATACCAGAATTTATCTCTTCATCGACTGCGGGTCTCTTTCAGTGAAATTTTTCGATAACTGCATGTTTTATAATTATCTGGGCTCTCTGCTGTAAGACGATCTTCTCCTCCAGGGTTGTCACGCTCGGGAAGGAACTGGAAATTTGTGAAAATTTCGAGACACTGGTCGCCAATGTGATTTAATAACAAGCCTACCTTGATTTCATCACTCTTCTTGGATGATCCAGTGGCTTTGATCCAGTGGCTTTCACAAATGGAATATTTTCTGCCATTTCCGTTCTATTTTCTTCATTGATGGTTTAGATCTCACTTCTGACACCACGTGGGAACGGATGTCTCGTACTTCACTATGCCACAGGTAGCCCAATACTACAATAATTTACGGTAATCGTGCAATAAAATAAAACGAGTAGTGGTGCAGTATGGCGTACCATTTTCTCACTTTCAACTCTGAACTTCCATTTTTTCACAACTTTTCATTTTACGTCCAATTTTTTGCATTTGACACAACTTTTCAAATCTCACACTATACATTTCCTATTTAACTTACAACTTTGTCAATTTTATATACAACTCCGTTTGCGACACAACTTTTCATATTCGACATTCAAGTTCTCCTTCGACATCCAACCGCAATCCAGTAAAAAATGTATCGATCGCAGGCTCGCTTGTGAGGTTATATGTGAGGTATTAAAGTGGAACCACGGACCACATCCACTTTATAGTAGATTACACCAAGTCCTCAATATACGTTGTAGTGATTTATAGGTTATAGTAATTATAGTTAGTATATTAGTATTATCAGTATTAGGGTTATTTTTGAAGTTTCCTGCACTTAAACAGGTTTGCTAAACGAAACAAAAATTTGCCTGAGGTGGATAATAATAACCGACCCCAAAGCAACAAAGATCCTAACCCTAACCCCACGCCTAACGAGTTTTCTAATTAACAATTAGACAACGAGCCCGAGTTTTCTATTTAACAATTAGACAACGAGTCCGAGTTGTCTATGAGCGAATATTCAACGAAGGCGAAGCCTGAGTTGACTATTCGCTCATAGACAACAAGGACGAGTTTTTTTAGTATACACCCTGTACCTAAATATATTAATTTCGGGAAAATAATCCATACACCGTGTAATTTTTAAATTATTTCATTCAATTTTAATTTATACGCATGCGCGAACTCACGCGACATCACATTACATGTGTTTACGTGTCAGACGTCAGTCAGTGTCAAAAGCAAACCGTTTGGTGTTAAAATGTCCATAAAACATTCGTAAGAAAGAATTTCTTCTTAAAAGTTATCAAAGAAACGACTACCAAGGGAACAACAGTTCAACTGGAAACAATCATGTCTGACTGGTGTAGTTGTTAAAGATTGACACTGTGCAGCCATGGAAATTGAACGATTGTTTGCTCGCAGCTGGATATTTGTGGCTTGGTTTTCAACGCGAAGCTGGGCATCAGAGTTAGCCTGATCAGTTGTTTCAAGTGCCGAAGACGTTGGGGGTAATGATTGCATAAGGTCTGGTTAGCTGTAAGTAGAGCTGCAGCGACTAGACTGAATGGAAGGATTGCTCTCGCCCGAGACGAAGCGACTTCGAATATTCGACATGTTTTCCTTCTGCTGGAAAGAAGCCCTCGAACTGTACGACTTTATGGAGAGATCAGATTTGTGACCAGCCGGACAGCCTTGGTGTGCCAGCCTCTGTCGTGGTCGGACAAAACTGTGACACACGTTTTTCTAGAGAGTTTTTCTAGTGCAAACTGACGAATATGTTGTGTTATTTAATCACTCGTGAGCGGCAAGTAAAAACAGTTTCTATTTCGTACCTTACCATTAAAAATCTTCATGCCATATTTTGTGGCCGTTTTATTTTTCTCAGCGATAGAATTTTCTATCAAACTCTCCAAAAATTCCTCAGAAACGTCTGCAAAACGAGAGTTTACTGCCATATTTTTTCAGATTTGTTTTAATTTTTCCCAAACGTTGTCTATCACGAATAGACAACGGTTGAGTAGCCAATCAGAATGCGGCATTTGTAATAGACAATGGTTGGGTGTATACTAAGAGCAGATAGTCAACGAGGGCGAAGCCCGAGTTGACTATCGCTCATAGAAAACGAGGGCGAGTTGTCTAATTGTTTTAGTATAAATTTACAAGTTTCTAACACATACAAAAAATTATTTCGCATTTTTCATAAAATAAATATGTAAATAACGTTAACCTTACTTGAAACACGCGTCCGATTGTTGTCCGACTTTTGCCGATTGATGAGCTAGTGAAAGCATCACGTGTTCGACAGATCAAACGAACATCAATTGATCAGACAACAGATCAAGGCATCAAGCTGTCAAATCTTGAACAAAATTACAAACAAAGGCAGAGTCAAAACAAAGGCAGAGTCTCAAGTCTAAAGAAACTTTTCAACACTTGTTAAGAAAACCAAATATTTCAAAGATTCGAAATAACAGAAATTGCAAGGATAAGTACACATGGGCGATCCAAAGTAATTGTTGTTGACGATATTCACCGAACAACCTTGAAACTGGAAATTTGGAGCTAATAATAATAATCGCATCGGACTTGTGGCCAGTGACACATTTTATATGGCGGGTTTCAACATCTGCATTTGACAAAACTGTCACAGACGTTGCTCGTATGCAATGATTGCTCAACGGGGGATTTATATTGGCATTTTTGGACATGGTACGCATCATGGAGTTGAGAGAATTCTGACCAAGAGGCGAATTACAAAACCAAACAGATTCCACTTCTCGGTTGGACTTTGAAGAGTTATCTCTTGGCCTCTGGAAAAGGAAATCTGCAGCTGGATGGAGATGACTGAGGAAATTTTTTACAGTTTCCACAGGGCATTTTGGAGACTCACGGACTTCAAACATTTTGCCATCTGACTCATCTTCTTCGTCGACGAGACCGCCTTGATGATTTTTCGTGGCTAATATAGCACCCGGAACGTCGCTCAAAATAGCGTTTTCCACCAGGGATTTCTCTTAATACCAACATCTCTTTTTTCATTTTCCTTTGGTTCTCACGACCTCTTTTACCAAAGTAAAAAGTGAGTTGTGCGGGACATTTTGAATTCGCCACACCAAGCTGTTCTTCTTGAAACAACTTTTCAACCTCTTCCTTTGTTATGGGATGTTTGTGGACAACACCTGCAATTTTTCCTTCTCTTCGCAAGGATTTTGCAAATGCGTCAAGAGCATCATTGGCTTGTTTGAATTGAGGGTCGTTTATTATCGACCAAGGCTTGTTGTTTGGGGCGCCTCTAACAAATCTTTCGACTGCTGCACGGATGGATTTTAGTGACGATAATTTGAAGAAAGAACCGTCTTTCTTGCGAACACAAAGGTAAAACTTTTTTAAGCAATTTGCCAACTCTTCTTTTGACATTTCTTGTATTAAAACTGTGTGTTCAGGTCGAGTTTCTAGCCATTCTGTTTAAAACAAGGCGGAAACTTCACATGAAAAATGTTTTAGGAAATATATTTTTGGTAGCTAAAAAGCGTTTTCAAAACTTGTTTGTTATAATGTTTGAAGTTAACAAAGACACTATTATCTTATAATTAATAATTTTCATTCCATATTTTGTTGCAGTTTGGGTTCTTTTTGGAACTGATGCCTCAATTAAATTTTCAATTTCTTCATTTGAAATGTCAGCAAATCTCGACGCCATTGTTGTGAAATAAATTAAAGAGCTTTGTTAAAAGCATATTATAAGACGCCCAGGGATTGGTCAATTTCTTTAAAAGGATAGTTTTCATTGGCTTATTCCAGAGGTTTATATCAGCGGATAGTAACTCCTGTAATAGCCAATGAAAATTGAGGATTTTTGATAGAAACTTGTAAATTTATACTGAACCTAAATAGAAAACTCGTTTGGTGGCGGGTTAGGATCTTTGTTGTTTTGGGGTTCGTTATTACTATCCACCTTGTTAGACAACTTGTTTCGTTTCGCAAACCTGTTTAAGTACAGCAAACCTCAAAAATAACCCTGATACTGATAATACTAATATACCTCCATTTTTGCCTTCCAAAATTCCCAACATGTAACCTCACAAGCGAGCCTGCGATCGATACATTTTTTACTGGATTGCGGTTGGATGTCGAAGGAGAACTTGAATGTCGAATATGAAAAGTTGTGTTGCAAACGGAGTTGTATATAAAATTGACAAAGTAGGAAATGTATAGTGTGAGATTTGAAAAGTTGTGTGTCAAATGCAAAAAATTGTATGTCAAATGAAAAGTTGTGTATAAAATGGGAAGTTCGATTTTTGGCGGAAATGGTACGCGCCATATTGCAGCGGTGGGATTCGAACCCGCGCCACACGTAGCGCCGAGGGCTGTATATCGCGGACTAAGCTTTAGAATACCTGGCCAATTTTGTTTTGATCTTCTGGAAATTGTTCCCACATTGGATGTTAGAGTGAGTGATCACGCGGTCCTGTAATCATTACGCGTTTGTTTGGCGTTATCAAGTTGCACCTGACTGGTTTCAATGATAATTTGGTATGCGATTTGAGTGGCATATTTAAATCCGGAGTTTTGTTGATAAGATCTTTAAATCCGATTACAAAGAGGAAAATAACTATGAAGTGAGATCTTGCTTACCGGCCTTGCTCGCCTCCCATACAAACACCCCCTATGCTTACGGTAAAAGATCGGCTGGTAAAATTTGCAGGTTGCAGGTTGACACAGACCACCCAATCTAAACCTAAAATAGATTTAGGTACTTTGCACCTGCCGTCTATAATTGTCATGGAGGACATTATGGAAAGACCAGCAGCTAGAGACAGGAATGGAGCCGACTCCATATTGGTCAATACAACACAGCTGGGAGTTAGGGTGGGAAAACTTGTTAGCCGGATAGGGGTATCTAGTACGTATTCCTTATAAGGAAGCGCAAATAGAAGGCATTGACGAGCAAATAGAGTGAATTAACGAGCAAATAGCTGACACGTTCAACCCTCGTACCAGCCTCCTTGTTAATTGGATTGTAACCGACCCCAAAACAACAAAGGTCCTAACCCTTTGGCAAACGTTTTCTTGAGAAATAAACCACCCCCAAAGCTATAGAATATATCAAAGGGAAGTTAAATGATCTATTTACAACATACGTACAGCTTTATCCCGGTAGCTAACTTAGTTCTCTTTAAAAGCGCGGATAATGGAACATGCCCAAAATATAATTTTCCTAATACGGATACCATTGTAAACAAAAACACGGCTGTCTTCGACGAACGTTTTCTTGAGAAATAATCAACTCCCAATGCTACAATATATATTAAAACAAAGATAAATTATCTGTTTACAATATGCGTATACAGCTTATCCTGCCAGTGAACGTAGTTTTCTTAAAAAGAGCGGATAATCGAATATATCGTAACGTGTTAATAATCCCACATCCAGTGGGCTGGTACGAGTGCCATGTATTTGTTCGTTAATGCCTTCTATTTGCTCGTCGGTCACTTCCTTATATGGAATACGTACTAGAAGTACATATGGTTAGCCGGGGTTATGTTTAGGACCTTTGTTGTTTTGGGGTGGTTAGATAGTTAGTTTAATAAAAAAAAATGTCACATTGCAGTCCGTAGACTGAATTGCGTAACATACAAAATAATAACATAATAAATATGTTACATTTATATATACAAAAATTGAAAAGTTGTTAAGTAAAATTATGTACAAGAGCTCCGTATATAGTAATTCGATTAAAAACTAGTCCAAACTTTTATGCTTTAAGTACACATTGGGGGAGGATTGTCAATTGGGACGTCAGTCCTGTTTTCCTCTCCTGTAACTTTGTCTCGTGTTATCGTTAGTTTAGGTGTTTGTATGCAAGTACCCTGTATTTATATTTGTAATTTGTAATGTGACATATTTCATTAAACTAAACTAAACTAAACACATGCTTGGAATAAAAGTGTTCTTGAAACGGTTCGTATGAATACGGGGCATGGCATAGGTCCTGGAGTGTCTTAGATTGTAACTCTGTTTACTCTTGGGAGGTAACACAGACGAAAGTTTGTGATCCGGGCATGACGTGATAGAATCAAAAAGCTTGTGACATGATGCAACGCGTCTGGCATACAGTGTAACCAGACCGAACCTAGCTAAGCAGTCTGAGTAGGATGCATGAGGACAAATGATAGAGAGCACTCTCTTTTGTACTCTCTCAATGTCCGCGCTAAGATATTGCGGAAGCGCGTGATGAAAAACAGGCGCACAGTACTCTAAAACTGGTCTTATGACAGTGCAGTAAAAAGTAACAATGTCACAGCATGGAACATTGGCACGCTTCAAAGCACAATAAAATAGAGGCGCTTATTTGCTTTCTTGATACTCTGATATGTGTTCGTTCCATTTTAAATCTGAGCATACTGTGACTCCTAAGATTTTGACACTGTTCGATACTGATAATACTTTGTCATAGACTACTGCTGGTGAGAAATTATGGGTGTTCTTCTTAAAATCAATGTACATCTCCTTGCATTTGTCAGTGTTCAATATCATCTTATTTTCGTTCGACCACGCCTCAACAGCGGAGACAGCATTTTGTACATCACCGCTGGAGCCTCGAGGTATAGTCTGGGCAATAGTCGTGTCGTCCACGTATTTCCATGTAAGCGCATCAACTTTGAGATCGTTAATCATTAACAAAAACAACCAGGGACCAAGTTTGGTCCCCTGGGGAACCCCAGCGGGGACTGAGCCCCACTCCGACTGACAGTCAGCTGATAGTTTGACTCGTTGTTTCCGGTCAGTCAGAAAGTCCAACACCCAAACGGCGACGCTTCGTGGAATGTTCAGACCTAAGATCTTAGTGGCCAACAAATTGTGATCAATAAGATCGAAGGCCTTGCGATAATCAAAAAGCACAATTCTGACAGCCGCGCCCGTGGCGTCGGTGGCTTTGGACCAGTGGTGTATCATAGATATCAGAGCGTGCAAGGTGGAAGATCTTGGGATACCACCGTATTGATTAGGGTCGATAATCTGCAACACCGCAGGACCAACATGTGCAGAAACCACAAACTCCTCCGCAAGCTTGGAGATGGCGGGCGTCAACGAGATAGGACGCAGGTGTTTACTGGCATCTAACACAGGTTTCTGTTTTGGAAGGGGTACCACATCAGCAAGCTTCCATGAGGCGGGAAGACATTGTTCTCTAAAGCTAGCGTTCAGTATGTTACAGTCCTCTCTCCACATTTCAGTAGGTTACAGTCCTCTCTCCACATTTCGACCTTTTGGGTATACTAAAAAGCCACGACCCTATTTGTATTGACCAATAGAGTCGGGGCCATTCCTGTCTCTAGTTGCAAGTATGGAGTCGTTACTGCCAAAAGTCGATGAACTTTTAAATTTACAGTTCAGTCATGTACACTGCAAAAAATAAAATTCTTGTTTTAAGAAAAAAAAACTTGTTTCAAGAAAATAAGTCTTAAAATAAGAAATATTTTCTTGTCCCATACACATGATAATTTATCTTGTCAAGATTATCCTAATAAGATTATTTTTCTTAAATTAAGAAAAAAAATCTTGTCTAAACAAGAAAATAAATCTTAGCAAGATTTTTCTACTTTTTGTCCCATACAGATGATAATTTATCTTGGTAAGAAAACTTATCTTAAATGAAGAAAATTAATCTTGCAAGACAAGTAAAAAAATCTTATCAAGATTGTCCCAAATAGTAATTTTTTTCTTGGTAAGAAAATTAATCTTAAATTAAGGGGGAAATATTATCAAAACAAGAAAAATAATCTTACAAAAAGTTTCTTTTACTCTGTCCAATACAGACAAGTTTCACTTTAAATAATTTATTTTGAAATATACACTGCTAAAAATGAAATTATTGTTTTAAGAAGAAAATATATCTTAAAATAAGTCTTGGCCAATATTGAATTGTCAACTTAAATAATTTGTAATATTGGGCTCAGATTAATCCAATAAGAAATATTATTTTCTGCATGCACAGAATTGTTGTTAAACATACAAATCGCCATCTCTTCTAATAAGGTCAATTGAGAACTATATACAGTAGTTTATGCTAAAACAGACAAAATCTATGGTTCATTGTACTTGACATCTAATTCCTTCAGTGCCTTGGAAATTTCCTCTTGGCAAAACGGGTGAAACATGTTATCTGCCAATTGCCAAAACATTTGCTTGCAACAAAGACAAGGAGATCAGCCAGTTTGCAGGGCAGTCCAAATCCATTAAGTAAAAGGTTTCGTGAAAGGCCGCAACAGATTTCAACACCTCAGTTCCATCAAATGATAGGAAAATTTCTTTCCCTAATTTAAGGACAATTGCCCAGCAGCATAACCTTGATGACAAGCCCAGGAGCATAACCTTGTCGTCTTGGTCTGGCTGCTCATATCCTAAAGGATTAAGTAATAATTTTGCAAGAGCATCCAGATACACTGCAAACAATCCTGTATCATGATGAAGTTGAAATTTGGAACCCACTGGGAAGACATGTGGGAAAACACATATTCCTAGCATTCAGTCAAAACTTTGTGCCACCCGACTACTGCTATTGTGAGGGCAAAATATGTCTCGAAATATGGTCAAAATAAAATCTTAACACCAATAGTAAATGATCTTCAGAAATTGGCAGATGGATATTCATTCACCATAAATGAAGGTGATACAGTGTACTATCTAGTATGGGACCTCGTGTCCTTTTGTAGTTGCACCTGCCTTTGGGCAAATTTTTTTAAATAAAAAATAAATAAAAATGAAAGACAGTGAAATTGTTTGGTGCTGTAGTGAGTTGCTTGGGTTACACAGAAGTTCAACATCTGTGGAGTGGATTTAAAGTGAAGGTTGGTTGGGCTCTTCAGAAATATCACAATCGCTGATGCACCTTCAACAACATGCAAGTAAACTTAGGGGACAGTTGCTCAATAAGCAGTGTACATAACTGCAGTTAATTGCAAGCAATAAATGTTTTGATTGAATTGAACAACACTTGTTTGTTTTGTCATCATTCATTGTTAAAAAGCATCCACTGATTGTGTTCAAACAAACCAGCTTGGGCCAGACAGGACACAATTAATGACTCAAGAGACTGCCATTTTGATCATTGTTTTAACGCTTTCCCTTTACGTACAGACTAAACTACACCATTTGTAGACTTTTGTATATATGGAAACAATGCACCATAAAAGCCCTGAAGATGAAAAGACCATAAACTGAAAATGGTACCTGTATTTAGTATTTATGCAACCTGATGCAGACACAAGAGTATGTTTGGTAGAATGTTAAAGTTTTTAAGAGCATGAGCTGCATGAACTAAGCTGAGTGTTTATCTAAGTATGGCGTACTTTCAAATTCTCACAAATTCACTAGAGTGTTTGCAGCAGGTTATATAGAGTGCCCAGGCCATTTTCTATTTATTTTATAGAACAATGCTAAGAAAATTGTCTGAAAATGCAAATGCGATACCATATATCCATGTTTATGTATCAGTCAAATCCAAGCATGCATGCCCATCCCCAGGATATACTTCATGGTAACAATACATATAGTCTCCCACCGTATTTTACGGTTATTGTTAGGGTTATGGTTAGGATTAGAGTTACGGTTAGGGTTAGGATTTGGGTTACGGTTGGGGTTAGGGGTATAAAAAACAGATGGAAACCCGGTCTAGTGTTACCATGAAGTATATACCCCAACTACGGGCATTTGACATTTTTTCCCCGGTCATTCAAAAATTCTGCTAATTCCCCGCAGTGGGGATGAAACGTAAGGTGCAAATGCCCCGCGGTGGGACAAAAATATGTGGCAATTACCCAGCCCGGGGAAAACATGAAAGCAACAACAGCAATATTCAGTGTTTTCAAATATCAAATTATTATAAGTAATACAATGGTTTTTAAGAATATAGTGATCAAATCTCCCGCAAACCGAGGAATGTTTGTGAAAGTCCCGAGGGAAAGCATGAGGGCGAAGCCCGAAGGCGTCCCGAGGGACTTTCACAAACATTCCGCGGTTTGCGGGAGATTTGATCACTATATTCTTAAAAACCATTGTATTAGTTTGTAATACCATGATGACCGAGGTGAAACTAGTGTTTTCATTGTACAAAACTAATTGATAGTAGGAGTATTGTGTAATACAATGCATGATCAGTGATGTATTCAACAATTTTCCATTGTAGGAAATTTGTTTGGGAATAAGCAATTCTGACGCGTGTGCATGCATGTAAAACGTATTAAGAAAACTCTTTGTCGTGTCTTTGAATTTTGGCTCATGAATTTTAATCAGGGAGAAATTAGAAATCTGCCCGGCTTTGCCGGGAGATTTAGAGATCTCCCCGCTAAAGCCGGGAATATCGTGATTAAACCACCCGGCGAGAACAAAAGAACCCGAGGTCATCATGGTATTATTATATAAATACTATTTACCCTTTACCTCCTAGGTATGTCACTCTGCTAAATTTGTCTACTGTAGACTGCCTTTTGCTGCCCAAAGGGAACGAGGCTCAGATTACTGTACAGTATTATCTAATGCCCGACCCCCGAGCAAATGTTTGGGTTCAAACTCCCCAGGCTGCAGTGTCCTAGGGGGTGTGCACAGTTGGATTTGACTGATACATTTACATTTACATAACCTCATGCATGCTTGCATCTGAAACCAGCTGCAGAGCTGGATATATATATGGCAAATTATTTTATAAAAACTTAATACAAACACTCAGAACATTCACTTACTTCTGAAACCAATGCAGAGCTAGGTAAATAACCATAAACAGTCACAATGGCAGCTGGACTGGAGCAGTGCTATTTGTGGCATGTGAGCAAACTAAGGTCAATCAGGTAAATTGAGGCACACAGATCTGAAAAATCAATTATAAAATACTCATTACTTCAATTATTATTTCACTAGAAAACTATTATTTCAAACCTGTTGTGAAGAGTCGCAGCCGCCATCTTGAAAGCAACATATCAATACGCAACTTATGGAAATTAAAACCATCAAAAGCACAAGTAACATACTCTCTCATATAAACATACAACTTACAAGGGAGAATCTTAACAGGTTCTTACGACGTTAAGTAGAGGGAAATCAGCGATGACCATACAAAAGCAAAGCAAATTCAAAGGTTTTATCATGACATATTATTTACCTCGTCTTGCTTGACATCGGTAAAGATTCAAACAGCTCAGAACAAAATATCTTAACGATAAATGAAAACGCGTGTTAATACAATAAATATATACAAATACAAAGCCAGGCAGATTACAGAATGCTATATCTATTGAATTCTAGCTTCTTTCGCAGACGAACGTCTTAATCTTCAAACAACGACTGCGAAGGAAGGTTGCCAGGAAGCAAAACGTGAACCAGCATTGAATACATTATCAATTATTGTTCCATATAAATCTAACTAACGTAATTACCGTTGATATAGAATCCATCTTTTAGTTTCTTGGTAAATAAACTCGCCAAAACGTCGAATAATTCTTTAAAAAACCAAACAGCTCCTCTGTCAAAGTCAAACCAGTCAAACTCTCGCGCCTTGTAAATTGTAATCTAAAAATGCTACACGTGACCGACGACGTCATACAAGATAAATGTCTACCAACGGTACTCCCCCAAGTAGATAGAGTGACAAATTATTTTTCTCATTTTAATAATTATTAATTTAATAATAATTTCTTGTTTTGAGAAATCAACGAAAGAGCCGAAAAATATTTATTTTCAAATGAAGAAAAGTAATTTGGGAACATGCATTATATGTTATAATAACTTTAATATATCCTAAGAAAATTTTTCTTATTTAACAGGCGGGGGGGCTGGGTACCAATCCTAAAATTGCCTGGTTATTATATAGTTTCTCCATTTGATAAATATGCGAACAATGCGGAAGGACAAAAAACTCTCGGTTTGGTATTTTCCTGATCTAAATGATGCAACTTAATTTTTTAAACACGTAAGGGCTAAAGCCCCCCCCGCCTCCCCCTCTTCCGCTGACCCTTTTTCAAGAAAACATTTCTTGATTTAAGAAACAAGGCCAAAAAAACACCTGAGATAACATAGTAAAACAGCTCTCGTGTTATGTATTGGCTCTTGTTTGGACCAAAAACTCAGCTATCTTAAAAAGACAACTAATTGTTATCCAAGGGGCTTGGCCAGAATAGTTCCCGTGATAACAAAACAGCTCTCGTATTCTGTTTATTTGAAAAAGCAATAAAGGGCTGCTAGGTGTGAGTATTATCCCCTTTTTTCCAGTTAATATATTTACTCTTAAATAAAGATTTACAATTGTGAAACAAGATTTCATTCAAAGAAGACATCTGTAGAAGATAATAAAACAAGAAAAACTATTACAACTTGTTTCCAATGAAGATAATTGTTCTTTAAGATTTAAAATCTGTATATATATAGATCTGGTTTTTCTTAGATTTTAAATATAATGGAACAAGAAAATTTGTCCCGATTTCTTCTTTTCTAATCATTATTTTTTTTCTTGAAACAAGAAATAAAATCTTGGAACCAGATATAAATCTTAAAGTAAGAAAATCGGTCATTTCTTAAGTTCTAATCAGGATTTTTTTCTCGAAACAAGAAATAAAATCTTGAACATAGATATAAAATCTTAAAACAAGAAAACTGGTCATTTCTTAATTTCTAACTCACGATCGTTTTTCTTGAAACAAGAAATAAAATCTTGAACCTAGATATAAAATCTCACAACAAGAAAATTGGTCATTTCTTTGATTTCTGATCAAGATCTTTTTTCTTGAAACAAGAAATAAAATCTTGTAACTGGATATAAAATCTTAAAACAAGAAAATTGGTAATTTCTTGATTTCTAATCAAGATCTTTTTCTTGAAACAAGAAATAGAATCTTGAATCAAGATATAAAATCTTAAATCAAGATATAAAATCTTAAAATAAGTATAAATATCTTGCCTAGTTTTTCATTTTTTGCAGTGTAAATATATAGCTGCATGAGTTGTCTTTTTACAAACCGAGTTTCAGAAATTGGACGTTTGAATAATTAGTTATTCCTATCTATTCCTATCATATTTATTTTATTTTCCGTAAATATAAATAACAAGACGCCTGTCCAGGCGTTTACTCGGGCTACTGAATCGTGATTTCCGTAATCAGGCATTGAAGGCGTTGAGCAGCGCTCGTTTAAAAAGTGGGAATCTTTTAGAAGGAATGTATAAGTTACTTAGAGTTGGGTAGAACTGTGAGAACTATTTTGATTGTACGTATAGGCAAGATTGATGAGGGGACGATGCTATTTTTTCTAATGTCTGTTCGATTGAAAGTCTTCGTGTGTCAAAATGTATAAAAAAATCAACGGCAAGGTATACGAAACATATCTGCATTACGAAATTACATCGGTTTAATGGACATAAAAGCGTTAAATCATCGGGTAAACGACGAATAGATCATGAAGCATGTCCTTTGATTTTAAAGACGAGATTTAGGTACTTTAATCGCTTACGCATTTTCTCATATAACCTCTGATCTTCTCATTTTAAGTAGAGAAACCTACAGCGTTCGATTCGCCAGATTCAAGTGATCATTTCGATCTATAATTGATTTAAATCGGATAAAAACACAAGATAAACACAAGAGTTTCACGAGATAAATGTCAACACAGCATAATCATATTTTCCTGTCCTTCGGAAGCTGTCCATTCCATCTTCATGATTGATCTCTAATCTGTGTTTCTGTCATGAGAGAATATTTGCAATGGTTTGCGGGTTTACAGGTCTCGGTAAACGTTTCCAACTGTGATTCATTGCCAACAAAACGAAAGTTCGAAATCGCTTAATGAGTATAGGCTCTGTGAAACTGTGATGCATGTGCATGTTGACGTTTCGTCCACGGTTCTGCCGTGAGTTCGTTCGTTTGCACAAGATTTACGTTTGGGTGAGAGTTGGTAGGTTTTGTAAGTGGTTACTTTATTTAAATTGACCAGTAAATCGTTCATCAGTGACCTTACGCTCAAATGCGGTAGGCCTGTGGGAGTGTTCCTTTACTTACTTAATGATAAAACTGACTCGTGAACTGCAGGACTGTGGGAGCGTCGCTTTACTTACTTAATGATAAAAAGACTCGTGATCTGTGAGACTGCGGGACTGTGAGAGCGTCCCTTTACTTACTTAATGATAAAAAGACTCGTGATCTGTGAGACTTCGGGACTGTGAGAGCGTTCCTTTACTTGCTTAATGATAAAACTGAATCGTGAACTGTGGACTGCGGGACTGTGGGAGCGTCGCTTTACTTACTTAATGATAAAAAGACTCGTGATCTGTGAGACTGTGGGAGCGTCGCTTTACTTACTTAATGATAAAAAGACTCGTGATCTGTGAGACTGCGGGACTGTGAGAGCGTTCCTTTACTTACTTAATGATAAAAATACTCGTGATCTGTGAGACTGTGGGAGCGTTCCTTTACTTACTTAATGATAAAACTGACTCGTGATGTGTGGGGCATCGGGACTGTGGGAGCATTCATTTACTTACTTAATGATAAAACTGACTCGTGAACTGTGGGACTGTGGGAGCGTCCCTTTACTTACTTAATAATAAAACTGACTCGTGAACTGTGAGAAATCGGGACTGCGGGACTGTGGTAGCGTTCCTTTACTCGCTTAATGATCAAAATAATTTATTAACTGTGGGACTGCAGGAGCATTGATTTACTGACTTGAAGGTAAAAATTACTTACTAATTGCGAGACTGTGGGAGCGTCCCTTTACTTATACTTAATGATAATTTGCTTACTGACAGTGGGACATCGGGTCTGCAGGAATGTGGGAGCGTTCCTTTACTTACTTAATGATAAAACTGACTCATGGCCTGTGAGATATCGGGACTGCGGGAGTGTTTTTTTACTCACTCAATGATAAAAACGATTTATTAACTGCGGGACTGCGCAACAAGTAAAAAATTCATACGTTTGAAAATGGCCGGGTATTCTAAAGTTGCTCCATATCGCGTACATCCCGACGTTCGAGGTAATTAACGGACCTATTTCATGATTGAGGAGGTTTTCTAACAAAGTCCATTCCACCTTGGACAAAGATTTTCCTAGTTTTTTCTTCATTTCTTAGTATTCATAGGGTTATATGCTATATACATCCTGCGGTGCATCAAAGAAAACTGACTCAATCATGAATAATATGAATTATTTCCTCATTTTCAAATTCAAGTTAAATGGTTTAGTAGGATTCAAAGTTAATTTTAACACCCATTCCATCTTTTCTTCATCATGTCTTCTAGCCTCAATTTCATATTTCTGCAGCAAACGAATCAGAAACAAGCCAACTTCCAATTCTGCAACTCTCTTACCAAGACACATTATTGGACCAAACCCAAAACGTGTCCATGCAAAAGGATAGATCTTCTTTGAAGGACGCAACCAACGCTCTGGGTAATCCTCCCCAAAAATGGCCTTTCGCATAGACGAAGACGAAAAAAATTCCAGGCCGATAACTGTTTGTGGTGGTACTTCATAACCGCTAAGGATAATGGGTTCTTTAAGTTGGCGAATTGTACAAGGTGCTGAGGGGTGTAGTCTGCTATCTTCTTTTATTGCAGCTTTCAAATAAGGCAACATTTTCCTGAAAAAAGTTACAGAGGGATGAAATTATTCACCACAAATTCACCAAAAATTCCAGGGAATTTTCATGAGTAAAATTTAAAATTTATTTAATTAATTAAGCCCTGCAGGCACTGTTTTGATCGCTATATACCAGAGCTCATCAGCGTGCTTAGGAAACCTGAATATACAAATGGCTGTTAAATTATGTGTATTTGTATTATGATCAATATAAAGTGAGTTAGTATCCTGCTATAAAACATGAATGGCATACATAGCTAGAACAAGTTCATTTGTGATTGATGGTTTTCATATTGTTACAAACCAAATTTGAGCGCACCGACCAGAAGAGAATGGTTATTATGTTTTTGAATTACATATTGGATAAAACTCTCAGTAATTGCATGGATAGAAGTTCATTTGTGATTGACTCTTTAGACAATATTGATCACTTAGTTTTGGGATACCACATATTACATTGGATTAAAATAAAACTCTTCTAAAAGAAAATTATTATGCACAAAGCTAAAGTAAATATTTGCAGGAATATATTTTCAGCATAATTCATGAAGAAATCACAAAATGGAGCACATCATAGTACTCCTGTTGTATTTTTGTACGTAAAGCTGAAATCTACATTCACAATAAGTAACGGGAAGAGTTTCCAAGATTCTAAGAGCATACAACCTTAATGTTTTGAAATACAGTGTCAGCCAGCCAAGCCTTATAGCTTTCTGCATCCAAATATTTCAGCCACAATTCCCAACTCTTCATGATCTAAAGGTAAAAGGATTTTGTAAATTGTCAACATAGAAATATTTGAAAATATTTAAATTTTTGCTTCCAACAAGGTTTATGGCTTATTCACTAGATATATCATATTCACATGAATATTTTATTATATTCTATAACATTCGAAATTTTCCTTCACCATAAATCCTTGGAACATGTAGTTTAATCGAGTGAAATGCCAAATATTACCTGTAATATACCCATAATCTTATCCCGGCATTACCACCACTATATATACAGAACTCGTGACTAGGCTCTCGGCAACGGCTTCCGAGCTCAGTGGTCAGAGCACTGCATTAACATCGCAGGGTCGCTGGTTCAATTCCAGTCGGAAGGCCTTGAAGTTGCATTTTTCGCAAATGGTCCCTGTTTGGTTTTAACTTTTAAAATCTTTTATGTACTATTTAAAACACGAGTAGCAGTGTTTTATCAGGTATAAAATCCCGACGCGCAGCCGAGGAATTTTATACCTGATAAAACACGTGCTACGAGTGTTTTGAATAGCTTAAAATACTCATTAATATTCAATAGACGTTTTGACCAATCGAGATGGAGAAAACATGAAAGTTTAGTTCCGTCTGGGACTCGAGACAATAAAAGTGAATTACAATGCGTAACTAATTACAATGTGTAACATGAAGAATTTTTGTTGACGAGAAAACAGTTTAGTCCTTCAAGTGATCGAAAGTGAATAACAACATGCCTGCAAAGCGGCCGGTTCGGGCCACCGAAGTCTGAACAAGAATGTATCCCTAAGTCTACACGAAGCTGTACAAAGTGGGCTTTCAAACTCTTTTCCGAATGGCAAATTGAACGAGTGAACAAATATCCCTGTATAGAGCAGCGTTCGTTTAAAATTGACATCGATAAAGTGCAGACATTGGATACGAATATCGCAGACGTTTGTACATGATTGCTGCGGGTCTTCAACGGCATTTAGACGAAAGTGGAAGCGCTATTCGACTGCTAAATCAAGACGAAGCAAGGTTAGTTAAAAGCGAGTATTTTAAAATGTCTTGCAGTTTGTGGCTTCCTATTTAATCTCGTATTTTTAATTTTGGCAAATAATTTGTGTGTAAATACTACCGTTGTGTTCCTGATTTAAAATAAAATATTGGTGTGTTTTCGTTTGATTTGATATGAAATGTAATTGAACATGAAAGATTATATAATGCCACATGTGCCATTATATAATGCTTCATGTTCATTTTCATTCCATTGTTCTTCTATTGTACCCCACTATTTCCCTGGGTGCGATTTCAAATCCCTCCGCGGGCTTTAGAAATGTGGGGTGTTTTATTGAGTATAGAAGCATAATCACGTGTGTAAAGAAGGTCATCCGATTGGTCAAAACGTCTATTGAATATTAATGAGTATTTTAATTATCTATAAGCCTAAGGTAAAATATCCGCATTAAAGTTCTCTGACTAAGATAGGGGAGAATATTCCTCAACGCGCCCTCCATAAAAAGCCATCAATATGAAACTACAGTAATTTTACGAGAGATGCTAAATACAGTGTTTGACTAAGAAATGAAATGATAATTTGTAAAGGCGGTCGCTTGAGATGGTCGCTTACGAGTGTGGTCGTTCAAAGAGAGTCAACTGTATTTAAAATGCATATCCCAATTACACGGGTTATCTTGAAACGTAACACCTAGTAGCTTAATCCAATCCCTACGCTTAATCGCACAAACGGCATCAGGAAGGTATTTCCCTTCAGGACCATTTCTCAGGCTTTTCCAAGGTTAAGTAGCATTCCATATTCTATTTCATGATGTTCATTACCTCACTGCTAGAACTGTTAGTACCGCTATCTCTATTAGGAACACTAAGAGTCAGATCGTCTGCATATTTTAGTAATAATAGAAATACGTATACGCAACAACCCCTCGCCCAATTGCTGTTTGAAACTTACAGTACAGTGCTTCTTTTAGTTCTAAATTACTTGAATTGGATAATAGCCACTTCATTTGCCAAACTAAATAAATTTTCAGTGGATAATATCTCTCAGAGCTTAGTATTGTCTGAATTTAATTGTTTCATGGCACATCAAAATAAATACATGCAGCCCAAACTTTTTAATTTTTGAGTGCAGCAACAGAATAGTGGGGGTCTACTGCTGTTTCTACTATCAATCACGAAGAAAGAAATTACTTTTATCACAATATTTATGACTCACGAAATAATCAATGCAGTATTTAGTACAAAGGCTGTTGAAGGAAGAAAGTGCATCTCTATTATACAATGAGTGTCCATTAAAAAAATCAAATTCAATGTTATTAGGATCACAAGTACACACCATTGTGTTACCAGGTATTGGTAACTTGAACGTTGGACCATATTTTTCAAACGAATCTTTCACAATCAGATGGTGGTTTCGCCACTCTTCCATACATCATTAGCGTCTCGAACAATGTTGGCCCAGGTATTTCACGGAATGATATCGCTGAACTACATTCAAGGTCCTTTGTTGATTATTTGGTTCTAGTTCTTTCCGAGGATGATTTTAAATGACATTGTGACTGCCATATTGGTAGTCGACTAGCCAAAATTGTGGCGGAGGATAGACTCTTTCTTTTACGGTGCATCACTTTGCCTGATTATGAAACGATACGTGTTGTCGCTCTCTCTCAGTCTGATTGACGTCACAGGAAATCGCGTTTTCCCAGATTGTACCCAGTTCCACCAATGAGAATAAAGTTATTGAATGAAGGCATTCCAGGAACGCAAAACAGGTAATAAGTGGGATCTTTTTTTAATCATGGGCGGATCTAGGTTTTTTTTCACGTAAGGCAAAATATTTCTGAAAAAAGTTCCAGGGGGATGAAATTATTCACCACCCCCTGGAATTTTCATGAGTAAAATTTAAAATGTATTAAATGAATTAAGCCCTGTATTGCTCGCTATATACTAGAGCTCATCAGCGTGCTTAGGAAACCTGAATATACAAATGGCTGTTAAATTATGTGTATTTGTATTATGATCAATATAAAGTGAGTTAGTATCCTACTATAAAACATGAATGGCATACATTTTGTTATTGATTGTTTTCATATTGTTACCAACCAAATTTGAGCGCACCAACCAGAAGAAAATGGTTAATAGGTTTTTGAATTACACATTGGATAGAACTCTTAGTAATTGCATGCATGGATAGAAGTTCATTTGTGATTGACTGTTTAGACAATATTGATCACTTAGTTTTGGGATACCACATATTACATTGGATTAAAATAAAACTCTTCTAAAGAAAATTATTATGCACAAAGCTAAAGTAAATATTTGCAGGAAGATATTTGCAGCATAATTCATGAAGAAATCACAAAATGGAGCAGCACATCATGCATATAGTACTCCTGTTGTATTTTTGTATCTACATGTACGTAAAACTGAAATCTACATTCACAAGAAGTAACAGGAAGAGTTGCCAATATTCTAAGAGCAACCTTAATGTTTTGAAATACAGTGTCAGCCAGAAAAGCCTTATAGCTTTTTGCATCCAAATGTTTCAGTCACAATTATTATTATTATTATTATTATTTAATCTTATTTACATACGGTAGTCCTTCAGTCTTAAATAGTCTGTTTTCCAAGGAGCCGTACTACTAAAAAAAATACACGAAAATATACTAACACTATTTACACAAAAAAATAAAAAATAAAAAATGTTACGTGTTTCCGTCTCTGATTTGAGCCCTGAACTTGTTTAACTCTTTCCCTACGGGCGCAGTTAAAATGGGTCATTGATGACCCGCAAAGTCGTCAATCGAAAAACACGGCACACGGTAACGCAAGATTAAAAATTGAAATTCGACAAGCGCCAGGAACATGAAATCCACGCACACGCCAAGTTTGATTTGATTTCATAAACAACTCTGCGATTGGTGGCATTTTGAGTTTTCAAGATGCTATGCAGGCGTGCAAGATCGCCTTTTCTGGAAAAATGTAAATTTTTCAACCTGATTTATGATAATTAATGCTAATTTATATTAACATAATGTGTTTTGTTCGGGAAATTTAAAAGAACAAGTAAAAGCCGGTTTATTGGGCTTCCAGAAAATGTATAGCTTTCGCAACAGTTATGGTTATTTCAAGAGATATCAATAGAACAACGTGGTCGTTCAATTTTTGATGTTTTTCAGCCGTAGGGAAAGAGTTAATAAGCAATAATAGGTAAATTGAAAATAATCGAAGAAAAAGCGTGAAAGGAAAAGCAGTTTATTATCTGTTGAATTGAAAATAATCAATGTAAATACAGTTTAACAAAGCAAAAAAATGGTCAGTGACAAAAAATGAACCCCCTTCTCTGCTCCCCCCTACCCCCCTCAATGAGAGGAATTATGTAAGGGTTACCCGAAGCAGAGTCTCTGCAGAGATCCCACCCGCACCGGTCCACCCGCACGGGAGCTCATACTTTTAAATATATACGCAAGCTATCTATACACTACAAAGACAATAGGTTCTGTGCATGTGGGTCAAAAGGTCAAAATTCACCGTGTTTAGAAATGTAGGAAATAATTCACCAAATTGGCTTAAAATTTGATATGTGTGTTGTTTAGTCGACTTACAACGATGATGAAAAATTCAGGCGAAAATATAAAATTGATCGATGCGAAAAAATATCGGCCATTCTATATTAACTCTTTCCCTACGGGCGCAGTTAAAATGGGTCATTGATGACCCGCAAAGTCGTCAATCGAAAAACACGGCACACGGTAACGCAAGATTAAAAATTGAAATTCGACAAGCGCCAGGAACATGAAATCCACGCACACGCCAAGTTTGATTTGATTTCATAAACAACTCTGCGATTGGTGGCATTTTGAGTTTTCAAGATGCTATGCAGGCGTGCAAGATCGCCTTTTCTGGAAAAATGTAAATTTTTCAACCTGATTTATGATAATTAATGCTAATTTATATTAACATAATGTGTTTTGTTCGGGAAATTTAAAAGAACAAGTAAAAGCCGGTTTATTGGGCTTCCAGAAAATGTATAGCTTTCGCAACAGTTACGGTTATTTCAAGAGATATCAATAGAACAACGTGGTCGTTCAATTTTTGATGTTTTTCAGCCGTAGGGAAAGAGTTAAAGAGATATTATCTTTAAGGCGATTAGGTAACTCATTCCACAGTTTTGCACCGCTATAGCTTATGCTTTTTTTAAGAAAATTTGTTCTAGGTTTTTCCAATGCATAATCTAAATTATTACTGCGAAGACTGTATTGTTGGTTGTTCGTTACATTGAATACATTGGAAATGCTTTCTGGACATTCTCCTTTTCTTATTTTGTACATGAAAACAGCTTTATTTTCATTTCGTCTTTCTACCAATGATTTCCAATTTAGTTCACTTAATATTTCAACAGATCTGACATCATATGTTTTACCAGTAATGACTCTTGCAGCTCTGTTTTGCATTTTTTGTAGCTTTTCTTGCAAATAATTTTCGCAAGTATCCCAAACCAGGCTACAATAGTCAAAGTGTGGCAAAACTATTGCATTGTAAACCGAAATCAGTGTATTTTTTGGTACAAAGTCCTTCATACGTCTAATCATTCCTATTCCTTTAGAAACTTTGGTCACAACAGTCGCTATATGTGATTTCCATTTTAATTGTTCATCAACAATGATACCAAGTGTTTTAGTTTCACTAACACGTTTTATGTTGGTTTCGCCAAGTTCAATATTTGGGTCATTGTTGATGTTGTTTAGTCTTTGTCTGGATCCTACAATCATATATTCTGTTTTTTTCTTATTTAAAGTAAGCTTATTTGATAGCAACCATTGATGTACGTGTTCTAGATCTTCATTCAAATTTGCTTGCACATCGGATATAGAATAGCCATCAGTCGTCAAATTTGTATCGTCTGCAAACATACTAGCGCTTGATCGTCTCAGGCAGTTCGGTAAATCATTTATATAAATAAGAAATAAAAGTGGCCCTAAATTTGAGCCTTGTGGTACACCACAACGAATACCTTTCTTTTGCGAGATTGTTCCATCTACTTTGCACATCTGGATTCTATTACTTAAATATGAGCGAAACAAATTTAACGTGATTCCTTCTATTCCGTACAGTGCTAACTTCCTTATCAAAATGTCATGATCTACACAGTCAAAGGCTTTTTTTAAGTCAAGGAATATAATACCATTCAGATGACCTTTGTCCATATTAAAATACCATTTATTAGTGGCATTCAACAATGCTGTTTGTGTAGAGCTTTTTTTCCTGAATCCCGCCTGACATTCTGATAGCAATTTATTTGACTCAAGGTAGTGAGTCAATTGTATCGATATCAATTTTTCGAAGGTTTTAGCAATTACAGAAAGAACGGATATTGGACGATAATTCGAACTCTCAGTTTTGCTACCTTCCTTATGTATAGGAGATACACATGCCACTTTAAGGTCGTCAGGAAAGATACCAGCTTCGCATGATCTATTAAAAATATTTGTAAGAGACTCAGCCACAATATCAGCAGAATCTTTCACTAATTTCGGTGGTATAAGGTCGTATCCGGTTGCTTTGGATGTCTTACTTTTTAATAATATCATATACATTTCATGTGATGAAATCCGGCTAAGTTCGAATTTAGTAGCACATGAGGCAATATAACTATCTGGAGTCACATTGCCCTCATGTAGCTGATTTGCCAAAAGAGGTCCAATATCACTGAAATATGTATTTAGTGCATCTGATATTGCAGCTGGATCTGTAATTGATGCCTCATTAACAATTAATTCAGTGATTTTTGTGGTTTTTGATTTCTTATTAGTTAACTTACTGATAGTTTTCCACATATCACGAGGATTTTTGTTACATTGATTTAGGGCACATTTGAAATAATTTGCTTTTGTGTTTTTGACTAACTTGTTTACTTCATTTCTAGTTTTTTTATATTCTTCATGAGTCCTACTAGATCCTGTCTTAACAGCTCTTTTCTTTAAGGAATCCCTGAGATAGATTTTATTCTTAATCTCATTAGTAAGCCATGGCGCATATTCGCTTCTAACTTTCCTTGTTACCAGTGGAGCATGCGCATCTGCTATAGCTAGAAATTTTATTTTCCAATCATTCCAAAGTATATTTGGATCAGACATATCTAATTGCTCCTGTAAAATTACACCTAAGTCATGCCTAAAATTTTCAGCATTATAATGTTTGTATTGTCTTGTAAGAATTACCTTTGGTTTATTATGAGGAATTGATATCTTCCTGTGAACATAGATGAGACTATGGTCACTAATTCCAACATGGTCGACACCGGATTTTATTATGTTATTAGGTCGATTTGAAAATAACAAGTCGATAAGTGTCGACGAGTTTTCCGTTATGCGGGTTGATTCCTTAATAATTTGTTCAAATTGTAATGTTTCAGTAAGCTCTGCTAATTTTCTGGTCTGTATATTTTCATGTTTACACAACCAGTCACAATTAAAGTCTCCTGTACTAATAATTTCTAAGTTTTCTAAGTCCATAATTTGCAAACATTTTTCATAATCTTCCAAAACTCCCAAGAGTGTATCTGGTGGTCTATACCATGTATTAATCAGAAATGACTTGGATTTTGGTTTTGAAATTTCAATTACCAACATCTCAAGATTGTCCGCCATTAAATCTGATCGTAATTTGTAGTTAATGGAGTTTCGAACATATATCGCAACTCCACCACCCCTACGAACATTTCTATCTTTACGCAATATTTCATAGCCATCTATGTTCACTTCGCAATCATCTATAGTACTATTTAACCAAGTTTTGTTGATACTTATTACATCAAATTGTTGCCTATGCATATATATATCCTAAATTGATCGATATTTTTACTCAGGCTTCGTATATTAAGATGCGCAATTTTAAAGCCTCTTTCCTTTTTATTATTTATGTGGTTGCAATTTAGTTCCGGGCCTCTTGCAACTCTTCATCTTAGAAATTTGAAAATATTTTAAATTTTTGCTTCCAACAAGGTTTATGGCTTATTCACTAGATATATCATATTCACATGAATATTTTATTATATTCTATAACATTCGAAATGTTCCTTCACCATAAATCCTTGGAACATGTAGTTTAATCGAGTGAAATGCCAAATATTACCTATAATATACCCATAATCTTATCCCGGCATTACCACCACTATATATACAGAACTCGTGATTATAGGCTCTCGGCAACGGCTTCCGTAGCTCAGTGGTCAGAGCACTGCACTGGCATCCCATGGTCGCGGGTTCAATTCCAGTCGGAAGGCCTTGAAGGTGCATTTTTCGCAAATGGTCCCGGTTTTGTTTTAAAAATCTTTTATCCAATTATACAAAATCTTTTATCCAAGTATACAAAATCTTTTATCCAAGTATACAAAATCTTTTATCCAAGTATACAAAATCTTTTATCCAAGTATACAAAATCTTTTATCCAAGTATACAAAATCTTTTATCCAAGTGTACAAATGCCAAATAATGCCAATATGAAAGGTAAAGTGAAACGAAAACGGAATATCGATGACTTTTGTACGCAAAATAATCGCGTGATTATTGAAATAATTGTGAAAATAATGATGGTATAATATTCATTGTTTAGTTGAGTTGCCACATCGAAATAAACATTACATATTAACTGTTTTAATTATCTATAAGCCAAAGGTAAAATATCTTCATTAAAGTTATCTTACCACGATAGGGGAGAAAAGATACTACAAGAAAATCTAAATCAACTAAATTTCAACGAAAATCACTATCTAAGAAGGACACTGTCCCCTGTATACGTTTTGTACCGCCGGGTCGATTTGACGTTATTTTTACGTTGTTTAATCCTACAACCAACGTTGTTTTTTATATAACATAACAATTATATAAACAGGTCACGTTCTATCTTATTGTGCTGTATAGACGTAGTATAATAAGCAGAGATTATTATATATTTTACATTATATTATAATTATTTTAATTTATAGCATCACCGATAAACAGGGTTTGTATGATAGCGAATTAAAGGCCGTCAATCAAACAAAGAACTTGAAATAATAAAGAGTAGGGAAACCCGTGAATAAATTAGCTGTTAAAATTTGGAGCAGAAAATTCATAAAATTAATAGGCTGATGATTGTGCAACTAGATTACTATTAAATTACTATTACGTTTATAAAGAAAAGAAATCTTACATGACATGGCTTGTTCTTGTCGTTCTTGGTATATACGAAGAAAGGACATAGGTCTTCGCGCAGACAACAAAATCACGAACGGGAAGAGTATACCGAGTGTTAAATCAACCAGGCGAATCGTCTCATTATTACTTGTAAGGCAGCTAATAAACATTCCAGTAAGCTCGTACAAGTTATCGTGTTTGAAGGAAGATTGAAACAGTAACATAAAGCACTTATTCAAGAGAGATAATTCAAATTGAAATTTCACATCGTGTGTTCTTTTTAGAAAAAAATCTATCTCAGACAGATATTGATTTAATCACTCTATTTTGTTTAAAAATTTTTATTAAGCAAATATTGTCGTACAGACGTGGTTAAAAGTTAAAATACTAGACTATTTTACAATCGTTATAAAGGAGTCCACCGTTTCTGAAATTTTAATGCAGATTCTAACTAAAAATGCTCTTTAGATGGTCCAGAATTTACAAATATGCGAACTTTGACAATCCTTATAGAGGGGTCAGAATTTCTGAACCTTCTATGATGCTGACTCCGCCAAATCTTACTAAAACGTATGCTTTTGACATAGAGGGTTCAGAATTTCTGACCCCTCTATAAAATTATATATCGAAATATATAGCGAAATGTCCGAATTTTCACAATCCTTATAGAGGGGTCAGAATTTCTGAACCTTCTATGACGCTGACTGCGCCAAATCTTACTAAATATAGAGGGTTCAGAATTTCTGACCCCTCTATAAAATTATATCGCTTTATAGATGGGTCAGAAATTCTGAACCCTCTATGTTAAATAATTACATTTTAGCAAGATTTTGCGGAGCCAGCATCATAGGTTCAGAAATTCTGACCCCTCTATAAGGATTGTAAAAGTTCGCATATTTCGCTATATATTTCGATATAATTTTATGGAGGGGTCAGAAATTCTGAACCCTCTATCTCAAAGGTATATATTTTTAGTAAGATTTTGCGGAGCCAGCATCATAGAAGGTTCAGAAATTCTGACCCCTCTATAAGGATTGTAAAAGTTCGCATATTTCGCCATTTATTTCTATATCGTTTATAGATGGGTAAGAAATTCTGAACCCTCTATGTTAAATAATTACATTTTAGCAAGATTTTGCGGAGCCAGCATCATAGAAAGTTCAGAAATGCTGACCCCTCTATAAGGATTGTAAAATTTCGCATATTTCTCCATTTATTTCGATATCGCTTTATAGAAGGGTAAGAATTCTTAACCCTCTATGTCAAAAAAATTATATTTTAGCAATATTTTGCGGAGCCAGCATCATAGAAGGTTCAAAATATCTGACCCCTCTATAAAGATTGTAAAAGTTCGCATATTTCGCTTTTTGTTTCGATATCGCTTTATAGAAGGGTCAGAAATTATGAACCCTCTATGTTAAATAAGAACATTTTAGCAAGATTTTGCGGAGCCAGCATCATAGAAGGTTCAGAAACTCTGACCCCTCTATAAGGATTGGAAATGTTCGCATATTTTGCTATATATTTCGATATCATTTTATGGAGGGGTCAGAAATTCTGAACCCTCTATGTCAAAGGCATACATTTTTAGTACGATTTTGCGGAGCCTGCATCATAGAAGGTTCACAAATTCTGACCCCTCTATAAGGATTGTAAAAGTTCGCATATTTCGCTACTTGTTTCGCTATCATTTTATAGAAGGGTCAGAAATTCTGAACCCTATATGTTAAATAATTAGATTTTTAGTAAGTTTTAGCAAAAAATTGTGAATTCTGTGAAACGATTATGTATGCGTCGATATTGTTTTATGTCGATTTACTGCACTGTCTGTTAAAAGCTTACAATTCGTAGTATGTTTTTGCGGAGTTAAGATAATAAAAGTTATCATGTACATGTAATTGCGAACGGTTTATTTGTTAAACCTTTAATAAATATGAAGTAAAATTTCATTGATCTTGTAGGATATTCTATTGATTATGTTTATATTTTGCGGAAAATTCTTAGCTTAGTATGTTTTTCCGCAAATTAAGGGATTTTTATCCCAAAATGATGCCTTGTCGCATTTTTATCGTTTTTTCTGTATTTTGTGGTAAAATTACTAGATTGGAAAATTCCAATATAGTTTGAAACGCGTTAGCTGCTTTGCAGGCACTTGACATGCCAACAGAAGGGGATGAAGATGTTTCCGGCATAAAGATTATGCTGGAAGATTCCCTGGCACTTCTGGGAAACGCAGTGTTTCCGATAAATTCGTGGCGTAAACGTCGTTTTTCATAAGTATTTGACAGATCTGGGTAAACGTCCCCTCAAATGTGACCTGAGAAATATCAACACCATCAATGCAACCATGTGGGTTTTCATATTTGGTTGTCTCTGAAGTAGATCGATACAGCAAGCCTCCTGTCGTTTATCGTGGAGAAGACGTTGTCGACAAGTTTCTCGAGTGTTTGGAGACAGAGCGACAATATATCCGGGAGATTGTTGATTTTATTGAACCAATGCGGATCGAGAGCGAGGAAGAGCAGATGTTTCAAGATGGTACCAATTGCCATATATGGGGTTTGAATTAGAAATCGATCGCGTTCGAGATCATTGTCATCTCACAGGAAAGTATCGCGGAGCCGCACACGACTGCAATTTAAACTATAGTTTTACCGGACGAATACCTGTGTCATCCTTCACAATCTACGCGGCTACGACTCTCATCTGATCATGCAAGGACTTGGAAAACTAAAGGATAAGAAAATTAACTGTATCCCGAACAACACAGAAAAGTACATTTCGTTTTCTATCGATAATTTAGACTTTATCGATTCTCTGCAATTCATGAACGCATCATAGACTCGACAAGCTGGTTTCAAGCCTTTCAAAGGACGGTGCCGACAAGTTTTTGACCCTTCAGAAACATGACAGGGGGATATCGCTGCGGCTGAGAAAAGGTGTCCATGGCCCTACGACTACATGGATTGTACGCATAAATTTGACAAAATATGTTTACCATCAAAAAAATAACTTTATAGCATATTAAATGATGAAGAAATAACCGATGCTGACTACGCCCACGCGACGGGTGTCTTTTCTTGTTTCAACTGTCAGAACATGGGTGATTATCATGATTTATACCTCATGTCCGATGTCCTGCTCCTTGCCTATGGCCTCGAAAACTTCCGAAATGTCTGTCTGAAAGCGTATAATTTGGATCCCTGTCACTTCTACACAGGCCCCGATTTAGCCTGGGAAGCCTGTATCAAAATGACTGATGTCGAACTTGAACTCTTAACAGACCCGGATATGCACTTGTTTATTGAAGAAGGCCTTTGCGGTGGAATTTCAACGATTAGCAATCGTTTCAGCAAAGCCAACAATGAACCCTTATGTACTCGACTACGATCCCAAGAAAACGTCATATGTGATGTACCTCGACGGCAACAATCTAATATATGGTTAGGGTATGTCACAATCTCTACCAACTGGTGAGTTCGATCGGCTGACCGAACAAGAAATCTCCACACTCAACGTCGAAGGAGTTCCAGACGATAACGAACAAGGCTATATTTTAGAAGTTGACCTCTGTAATTACTAATCCCGAAGAACTACACGATATACATAACGATTACCCTTCTGCCCACAAATTAGTTCCGAACCTCCAAGACAAGCTATAGTCCAATTATATTGTTCACTACTGTAATCTAAAGCAATACCTAGCACTGGGCATGGAGTTGACCAATATTCACAGAGTGCTGGTGTTTCAACAGAGTCCATGGTTGAAATCCTACATTGATTTCATCACCGCAAAGCGAAAGCATGTAGCTAAAACGAGAAAGATTTTTTCAAGAAAAATTTTCGAGAAAGATTTTTTCAAACTAATGAACAATTCTGCGTGTTTGGCAAAACCATGGAAAATTTCAGAAAGAGAGTCAATGTAACGCTGGTCAAAGATAAAGCGAATTTGACCAAATTAGCAGCTTCTCCATCCTTTGATTCCTTCCGTATCTTTTCTGAAGATCTAGGCGCTAGCTGCAGTGAATGTGAGAAAGAGTAAACGTTTCTTGAATCGTTCCAATTTACGTCGGATTCACCATTTTGGATCTCTTGAAAGTACTTATGTATGAATCCACTATGAGTATATGAAGAGAATGTACGACTCCAACGCGTAACTTCTATTTACAGACACAGACAGTCTTTGTTATGAAGCGAAAACCAAAGATATTTATCAAGATATGTTACAAGATGTTGACTTATTTGACACATCTGAATATAACAGCAACCATCCAATGCATAGCAGAAGAAACAAGAAAGTACTTGGAAAGATGAAAGATGAAACAGAAAGGTGAAAGGAAATAAGAAATCTCGGTGACCAAACGACAAATCCGTCATGCTAGTTACAGGGTTTATCTGTTGCCGAGAAACAGACAATGGCGTCTATGAATCAAATATACGCAGCGAAAATCATCGGATTTACTCGGTTAAATTAAACAAGAAGTCCATATTATGATGATAAACGCAGGCAAAAGCGAGGTTAGGAAAGGTGGCAAAACACAAAACAGAGGGTATAGCTTTTGCTGTTATCGCCGTAGTTGCGAAACTTGAAATGATCTAAATTACGTCGTCGTACTCGGTTGAACAAGGACGATGAAGTGAGAATACTTCGGGTACTACAGTTAATTATTATGGCTTTGTCTTAGAGGAAATAATGTTAATTGTTCAAAGAGGCACGTCCTTCTTAATTTCGCTGTATATTCATCAAACTCTCTCTATTGTTAATATTATAAGCTTCTTATGGTCAGTATTATAAGATTGCCCAAAATCCCAATTTAAAATCCGGAATTAATACACAAATTAGGACACAAATGTAAAACGGACATGATTGCGTTACCTTGGCATTGACTTGTTTTATTTTCGTCGTGCTCATGTTCTCACATAAAATCGTTAGATGATCGATAAGAACATGGCAACTGAAATATGTTTTGCTGTTATCACACGAGGTACGTACCTTTGTCTCGGTCAGTCAGTTTGTTGGCTATCGAATAAAGATAGTCAGCAAACACCGCTATTATATCATAAACGAAAGTAACTTTATGGTTAAGAATTTTCATGTCACGTTTCCGGAGAAACGTACTTCCAGGAAAGCGCGCCGACCCAGTCTTTCCACTCTTTTCGGAAGAGGCGATTGCCATTCATCCATTTATAAATATTTCTCGAGAGCAGGCCTCCGCCCTTAGGGTATCCAAAATAATGTTGGCAGAATTATCACTTAGACATTGCAAATTAGACATGCGTACAACATTAGTCTTCCAAAACTACATAGTAGTTAAAAACGTAATATATATAGTAAAAAAAATGTGAAGAACAAGACTATTAAATGTTGTAAATGAATGAATATTTACTAATAGATTTAATATTTACTGAAGATAACACCAGGAGAGGTACTATAATCATTGGGCTATCAAAACTACGATAGAGGGGGTCCCCTGAACAGTGATTAAACCTATAACCTTCTGATTGCTGGTGAGACACTCTAATGATTGAACTGTCAAGACTGAGATGGAGGGGGGAGGGTGCCTTGGACAGTGATTTAACCTGTAACCTTCTGATTGCTGGTGAGACACTATAATCATTGACCAATCAAGGCTTAGGTAGAAGGGGGTGCTCTGGACAGTAATTGAACCTGTAACTGTCTGATTGCTGGTAAGACACTATAATCATTGAACTGTCAGGACTGAAATAGGGGGAGGGTGCCCTGGACAGTTATTTAACCTGTAACCTTCTGATTGCTGGTGAGACACTATAATCATTGACCAATCAAGACTTAGATAGAAGGGGGAGAGTGCACTGGAGAGTAATTGAACTTGTAACCTGATTGCTGGTGAGGCACTATAATCATTGACCAATCAATAATTAGGTAGAAGGAGGAGGGTGCCCTGGACAGTAATTGAACCTGTAACCTTCTGATTGCTGATGTAACACTCTAATCATTGAACTGTGAAGACTGAGATAGAGGAGGGTGCCATGGGCAGTGATTGTACCTGTAACTTTCTGATTACTGGTGAGACACTATAATCATTGAGCTATCGATACTGAGATAGAGGAGGTGCCCTGGACAGTGATAGGGCCTGAAACTTTACTATTGTTGGTGAGGTACTCTAGTAATTGAGCGGCAAGAGGGTGAGAATGATAATTAGTAACAATTATGTAAATAAATCAATAAAGGACAAAAGTTGTTCTATCAAAAGTGTTATTTTTCAGTCCATAAATATAAATATCAATAAATATTTTGAATACCATAATTACCTGTTAAAATGTATTAAAAAATTCCTATATACAGTATATACATGTTTGTTTATTTATATGAGTGTCTAATATATTAAAATATATTAAAAGTTATTGATATTAATAAACGACAGGGCCAAGTTGTTCAAAGAGCAATTAGTCCTTGGTATAATTACATTCAGGAGAGTGGGAAATCTGCCCCATAATACGATAATCAACTAGACTCAGACTTTTAACATCATTCATATCAGAAATTTATATTCTTTAATTTATTTAAGAGTTAGATAAATATCATTATATTACATTTGCATGTGATAGTTATAGCAAAATGTTTATTAAAATATAATTTTAATCAAAAGGGATGATTCTTGGACATATAGGTTTATTAATGCCGAACAAACAGTAATTATTCGGTCAATCATTGGAGTTGAAGCTACTCCTAATTAATTTTTTACACAAGTTAAAAAGTTAATTGGTATAATAAAAATTATTTCTTCTGAGAACGTCAATGATTCGTTCAGCACGTGTATCTGAACGTTCGCAACAGCCCTGGTCTTCTCCACATCAATAGGATCAAGTTGTTTCTTGGCTTTTGTGGAAGATCAACTTGTTGGGACATTATAAAATACGACCTGCCCATGATTTTGACACAATGAGATAGTGCCTTGTAAAGATTCTGATAGGAAGTTACTCCACAGTGTTGTGATGTTTATATGAAAAAACGTCTGGGCACATGCAATAAGATTCCATACCTTGAAATGAACAACAGTTGTTTTCGTATGAAAGTGTGTTATAAACATGCCTGCAGACAAGGAAAACTGAGAAAAAATATATATTATAATATTATATAATATATAAATATGACGGCATAATATTTTTTTATTGGGGAATTTCCCATCGAGTTAGTCAGTTCGACATATTTTACCATTACACATGTTGTGGGTAAGTAAAAGATTATATTCATATTATAGACCTTTGAATGGAGCTTGGTTAGTAAATGACTTTGTTCAACGTGTACACGCGTATACAGAAGTAGGTGGTAGAAGAATCTAACATTTAAAGTCTTATTTGGAATTTGAGTTACACAATACGCATCATGCTTCTGTCTCCATATTTCGGAAAGAAGATGCGTAAGTTGTTTCATAGTTAAATTAACAGAGTGTAAAAAAACTACGTCGGGAACGTCAAGTAATTTGAATTAATACACATCCTGACACGATAGACTAGATTCAATATAAGAGAAATATACTTCCAGGTAATATTCCATAATCTAATGTGCATGTCCTCTCTCTGTTGTCTCTTGAGTGATTCTTGTTGTCATAAAGTGAATACAACGTAACTCTGTCTACGTTCTCCGTGTTAAAGTCGTTGCTGATACACACAAATGCTCTAAATAACATCGAGTGTAAACTGTATAACAAGTACGACGTTATGAATACTCCACTGAGTGTTCATTTGAGTATTAAAAATATTTAATTTCATTTGTTTTGGAAGAATAATTATATTGTAAACAAACGTCGTTCTTCACATTCGTGTTGAGCTTTCTTAAACTCTCTAACGTGTCAACTCAGCTAACACAGGTAGTTTCATTCTTTGACTTAAATGAGCAAAAGAAAAAAACGATCTCCTTGGTAATTGTGTTCGTTTATTATTTTAGGTACAACACGGAAGTACTTACTACCTGTATATGAAACTTGAACGAAATAGTTTATTGGCGATTTGTATTTGTACAACCGACACCGCTGATCTTTAACTGTCGCCTAGTTGTCAAATGATCTAAATAACGTCATACTCAGTCTAACAAGGTCGATAAAGTGAGAATACCTCAGGTACTACAGTTATTATTATAATTATTATTATTATGGTTTGGTCTCAGAGGAAAAATGTTAATTGTTCAAAGGCACGTCCTTCTTAATGTGGCTGCGTATTCATTAAACTCTCTATTGTTAATATTATAAGCTTCTTATGGTCAAAATTATAAGATTTCTCAAAATACCAATCTAAATTCCGACATTAAAACCCGAATTACGACAAAATGCACATGATTGAGTTGCCATAACATCGAATTGTTTTATTTTCGTCGTTCTCACACAAAATCATTAGATGATCGATAAGAATATGCAAACTGAAATAGTTTTTGGTATTATCATGTGAAGTACGTACCTTTTTCTCGGCCAGTCACGGTTTGCTATCGAATAAAGACAGTCAGAAAACACGTCTATTATATCATAAACGAAAGTAACTTATGGTTAAGAATTTTAATGTCGTCACGTTTCCAGAGAAATGTACTTCCAGGAAATTAATTAATTATCAACAAATTCCCGGAAGCGATCAATCAAGATTATATTCTCAGTTCAGATACACAACACACTAAATTGTGTAAATAAATCAATTGATGTAATGCACCTATATTTGTAATCAATAAAGGACAAAAGTTGTACCATCAAAAGTATTATTTCAGTCCACAAATCAATTTCAATAAAATTTTTGAAGGGCAAATATATTTAAAAAATTCCTATATGCAGTATATGTGTCTATAATATCTAAATTATATTGAAAGTTATTGATGTTAATCAAAGTTGTTCAAAGAACAATTAGTCCCTGCTAAAATTATAATTAAAATAATCTGCTATTCATGTTGATATTTTCTAAAAACTTCAAATATCTTTGCCTGCATCTTCATAATTTCGTCCACATCATTTATAGTTAAACCTGGATTAGGCTAATCAATATTTAACCCAGTAAGGGCTTGGGAAAGGGAGCACTGTGGCATTTTATTCTGGATAATGCCAGATAATTATATTCAGGAGAGTGGGAAATCTGCCCCATAATGTTTTAATCAACCGGACTAAGAATTGTAACATTCATATAAGAACTTTATCTTCTTTGATTTATTGAAGAGTTAAGATAAATATCATTATATTACATTTGCATATGATAATTATAGCTAAATGTTTATTAAAATATACTTTTAATCAAAAGGGATGTATCATGGACATATAGGTTAGTTATTGATGAACAAACAGTGATTATACGGTCAATCATTTGTATTCTTTCTTCTGAGAACGCCAATGATTCGTTCAACACCTATGTGAACGTTTGCAATACCTCTGGTCTTCTCAACATCAATAGGGTCAAGTTGTTCCGCAGAGATTACAAGATCAACTTGTTGGGACATTGTAAAAAACAAGGTCCCAGGAATAAGTTTTTTTAAATACCGCAGTTTTCTATAAAAAATTATCTGAGGTCCTATACCTGCCCATGATTTGACACAAACGAGATAGTGCCTTGTAAAGATTCTGATAGGAATTACTCCACAGTATTGTGATGTTTATGTGAAAAAATGTCTGGTCACGTGCAATAAGATTCCATAGCTTGAAATGAAAAACAGTTGTTTGCCTATAAAAGTGTGTTATAAACATGCCTGCAGACATGGTAAAACTGAGAAAAATATATATTATAATATATAATATATAAATATGGCTGCATAATATATTTTTATTGGGGAATTTCTAATCGAGTTAGTCAGTTCGACATATTGTACCATTCATGACATTATACATATTGTGGCTAAGTAAAATATTCTATTATGTAGCTAGGTTAAAATGACTTTGTTCAACGCATGTATACGTGTATACAGAAGCAGGTGGTAAAATAATCTAACATTTAAACTCTTATATGTGGGATTTGTGTTACGCAATACACATCATGCTTCTGTGGTCTCCACATTTCGGAAAGAAGATGCGTTGTTTCGTAGTTAACTTAACAGGGAGTATAAAGATACTACAACGGGACGTCAAGTATATTGAATTTCACATCCTGACACAATAGACTAGAATCAACATTGAAGAAATATACTTCCAGGAAATATACTTCCAGGAAATATACTTCCAGGAAATATACTTCCAGGAAATCTACTTCCAGGTAATATGTCGTCTCTTAAACCTTTTTGAGTGATTCTTGTTGTTATAAAGTGAAGACAATGGAACTATTTCTACGTTCTCGGTGTTGATGTCGTTTGCTGAGACGTACAAATGCTCTTAATAATGTCGAGTGTATAACAAGTACTACGTTATGAATACTCCATTGAGTGTTCATTTGAATATTAAAAATATTTAATTTCATTTGTTTGAAGAATAATTATATTGTAAACAAACGTCGTCCTTCACATTCGTGTTGAGCTTTCTTAAACTCTCTAACATGTTAACTCAGCTAACACAGTAGTTTAACACTAGTAGTTTCATTCTTTGACCTAAATGAGCAAAAGAAAAATACGGCCTAAATTAATGAACGAACACATGATTGCCAAGAGGCACAAGCCGGAAGTACTATATGGAACTTGAACGAAGTAGTCCATTGGCGTTTCTACGTGTACAACCAACGACACTGGTGCGTTTTAACTGTCGCCGTAGTTGTCAAATGATCTAAATAAAGTCGTGCTCAGTCGAACAAGGTCGATAAAGTGAGAATACTTCAGGTACTACAGTTATTATTATTATTATTATGCTTTGGTCTCAGATGACATGTTATTTGTTTTCAAAGGCACGTCCTTCTTATTAATTAAACGTTCTGCGTATTCATTAAACTCTCTATTGTTAATATTATAAGCTTCTTTTGATCCATATATATAAAGCTTGTTCAAAATTCGAATAAAAAATCCGGCATTAAAACCCAAATGTACTGAAAATGGATATGATAGCGTTGCCACAGCACAACTTGTTTTATTTTCGTCGTTCTAATGTTCTCACACAAAATCGTTGCATTGATCGATAAGAACATGCAAACTGAAATAGTTTTTCGGTATTATCATATGAAGTATAACGCACCTTTGTCTCCGCCAGTCACTGTTTGCTATCGAATAAAGACAGTCAGAAAACACTGCTATCATATCATAAACGAAAGTAACTTTGTGGTTAAGAGTTTTAATATCGTCTCGTTTCCAGAGAAATGTACTTCCAGGAAATTAATTAATTATCAACAAATTCCCGGAAGCGAGCAATCAAGATTCTCAGTTCAGATACACAACACACTAAATTGTGTAAATAAATCAATTAATGTAATGCACTTATATTTTTAATCAATAAAGGACAAAAGTTGCACTATCAAAAGTATGAATTCATTCCACAAATCAATTTCAATAAATATTTTGAAAACCATAATTACATTGGTAAATATATTTTAAAAATTCCTATGATACAGTATATATACATGTTTGTTTATTTACAGTGTCTATAATATCTAAATTATACTAAAAGTTATTGATGTTAATCAAAGGCAGGGCCAAGTTGTTCAAAGAACAATTAGTCCCTGCTAAAAATATAATTAAAATAATCTGCTATTCATGTTGATATTTTCTAAAAACTTCAAATATCTTTGCCTGCATCTTCATAATTTCGTCCACATCATTTATAGTTAAACCTGCATTAGGCTAATCACCATTTTACCCAGTAAGGGGAAAGGGAGCACTACAGCATTTTATTCTGGATAATGCCAGATAATTATATTCAGGAGCGTGGGAAATCTGCCCCATAATGGGTTAATCATCTGGACTAAGAATTTCAACATTCATATAAGAAATTTAACTTCTTTGATTTATTTAAGAGTTAAGATAAATATCATTATATTAAATTTGCATGTGATAATTATAGCTAAATGTTTATTAAAATATATTTTTAATCAAAAGTGTTGATTCCTGGATATATAGGTTTATTATTGCTGAACAAACAGTAATTATTTGGTCAATCATTAAAGTTGAATTCGAAGCTGCTCCTAATTCATTTTTACACAAGTTAAAAAGTCAATTGGTAATGAACTATTTTGAATTATTTCTTCTGAGAACGCCAATAATTTGTTCAATACGCATCTGAACGTTTGCAATACCTCTGGTCTTCTCAACATCACTAGGATCAAGTTGTTCCTTTCCTTATGAGGAAGCAGGGATTACAAGATCAACTTGTTGCGACATTATAAAAAGCAAGCTAAGGTGGCTAGGAATAAGGTTTTTTTTAAATACCACAGTTTTCTATAAAAAAATTATCTGAGGTCCTGCCTGCCCATGATTTTTACACAAATTGAGATAGTGCCTTGTAAAGATTCTGATAGGAATTACTCCACAGTATTGTGATGTTTATATGAAAAACGTCTGGGCACGTGCAATAAGATTCCATAGCTTGAAACGAACAACAGTTGTCTTCCTATGAAAGTGTGTTATAAACATGCATGCAGACAAGGAAAAACTGAGAAAATATATATATTATAATATGTAAATATGACGGCATAAGATATTTTTATTGGGGAATTTCCGAGAGTTAGTCAGTGCGACATATTGTACCATTCATGACATTATACATCTTGTGGGTAAGTAACAGATTATATTGGTATTATAGACCTTTGAATGGAGCTAGGTTAGTAAATGACTTTGTTCAATGCATGTATGTATGTTCAATGCATGTATACAGAAATAGGTGGTAGAAGAATCTAACATTTAAAGTCTTATGTGCTTTGTGTTACGCAATACACATCGGTTGTCTTGAAAACGCGGAGTCCCGGAGTGCGGAGTACGGAGTGCGGAGTGTTGAAAGTGCGGAGTGTTGAAAATGCGGAGTGTTGAAAGTGCGGAGTGGTCTCTTTTTCGTCTTTTTAAGGCAGTACTTGCCACGAAGTTGAATCGACATGAGAAAATATTGCGTGAAGTTCACAGACAAACTAAAATCCGCGTTATTACTTTATAGTTAATATCGGAAACAAGGCCGCTAAATTTTGCATGACATCTTGCACGTATTGCCTCGTATGGAGAAACGCGAAAGAGTTTGTAAACAACCAGGACCCGTGCACCTCCGAAGCAGGTTAGCGTTAACCCGGGGGTTCGACCCGGGTTATTTTGCGTAGTGTAAATTGGGCTTAAGCCTTTCTCGCTTCTTCAGCGCAAACGCGGCAAAGTTATATAACGAAAGGAGACACATTATCTACACTGACTACACACTACACTACGCGTTTCGTTATCTCTTAATGTACGTTAGCTCTCTTCCTGGATTTTCTCTGACGAAACGAAGAACGATAAAAAACTATAGTTTGCTTCAAACGTGGAAGCATAGGCGTAGGAACCCGGGGGCTTCAGGCCCCCAAATTTTAAATGGGGGCAGAGCTACCCCAAGAAATCAGGACAAGCGTTGCTAAATTTTAATAATGTTCTTTTTACAATTGTATTAGTACGACTATAGAGGCTAAGAGAGAAGTAATCAACCTATACGTGCTTCATCTACACGAGATTTTACAAACGGGTGTAGCCTGAAATGCCCGAAGTGTTAGCCGCCAACCCCTAAACCCTTGCCACGCGAGTGTTATATTGGTTCCCAGACCCTTCTGTCAGTACCAGGCGCAAAAATCTCAAATTGCTGCAAATTGTCTCTCAGAGCTTATAGATTTCAAAATTTCCCCCCAAAATACGGTCACTGATTAACTGCTAGTCGACTTCACACTTTAAATCCGTTCCTACGCCTCTGCTTGGAAGAGTAAACGTCAAGGTTTTGCGAAAAATTGAATAACTCGAGCGACGCTCCAGACAGCTTGCAAGGCTATTATGTTCTTGCTCAAGAATTGCAATATTGCGACACAAAAAAAACAGAAACGGAGCCGAAACCATTTGCGTGCAAAGTGCAAATGCAAACCGCAAACCTCGTACCCAGGCTTTTCACACTGCACATTGAAACGTGACGTTTGGGTTATCTCGTTTTAACCAATCAGATTGTACTGATCTCACGGTGAAATGTAATGCACCGTGGGAACATTAAAAGCGCTAGAACTAGAAGTATTATTCAATTTTTCGCAAAACCTTGACGTTTTAAACACTGTTCTTCCATTGATGCCATCCATAACCATAACATAGGCGATAGTTTAAAGCAAACTATAGTTTTTTGTCGTTCTTCGTTTGTTTCGTCAGGAAATACTGTTCCTTATTTTAGTTCCGTGTTCCTTACATTGGTAGTATATCTGGAACAAAACGCGTAGTGTGTGTGTAGTCAGTGTAGCTGTGTAGATAATGTGTCTCCTTTCGTTACAACTAATTTTTGCAGCGTTTGCGCTGAAGAAGCTAGAAAGCCTTATTGGATGCTAGTTATTTTAAGTGCTGTATAGCATTTCGAATACCGCATCTGTTACCCCATGATGGATGGTCTTATGGTATTTTGCGAAACGAAACAACAATTTGCGAAGCGTGTCTTAAAGCTAGTTAGGCGATGGTGGGGGTTAGGGGGGTAGGGTCTGATAACTCGTTAGGCGGGGTAAACTCGTTAGGCAAATTGTTGTTTCGTTTCGCAAAATGCCATAAGCCAGGTGGATAGTGGTATTCTACTATCCTATATGGTAATCCTTCAAATCTGGGAAAGTGCGAATCTCGCAACCCTCCGCAAATAACAAGCAGCGTTTTAGAGATATGTAGAACTTCAGACACCGGCCAAGATCGACTATAACGTTTACACTTGATTGTGGTATAAACCGATTCGTGGCATCACAAAATCACAATTGCACTTTAATAAGTTGCATACGCGAGAGCTGTCAGCCCAAAAGTAATGAATCAAACAATTCTCGAAACAAACCATCTCGAAATAAACCGTCTCAGAACAAACCCGTCTCGAAACAATCCGGCAGACTTGGAGCAAGTCTAATCCTGGTTGTTGACAAACTCTTTCGCGTTTCTCCATACGAGGCAATACGTTCAAGATGTCGTGTAAAATTTAGCGGCCTTGTTTTTATAATATTAAGTAATAACACGGATTTTAGTTTGTCTGTGAACTTCCCGCAATATTTTCTCATGTCGATTCAACTGCCTTAAAAAGACGAAAAAGAGACCACCCGCACTTTCAACACTCCTCATTTTCAACACTCCGCACTTTCAACACTCCGCATTTTCAACACGCCGCACTTTCAACACTCCGCACTTTCAACACTCCGCACTCCGGGATACCGCGTTTTCAAGACAACCATGCACATCATGCTTCTGTGGTCTCCATATTTCGGAAAGAAGATGCGTTGTTTCATAGTTAACTTAACAGGGCTTGTAAAGAAACTACAACGGGAACGTCAAGTAAATGGCATTTCACATCCTGATACAATACACTAGATTCAATATTAGAGATACAGTATATAGTTCCAGGTAATATTCGATAACCTGTTGTGCATGTCCTCTCTCTGTCGTCTCTTGAGTGATTATTGTTGTTATAAAGTGAAGACAACGGATCTCTTTCTACGTTCTCGGTCTTAACGTCGTTGCTGAGACGTACAAATGCTTTGTGTAGAACAAGTACGACGTTATGAATACTCCATTGAGTGTTCATTTGTTCATTTAATTCTATTGTAAACAAACGTCGTTCTCCACATTCATGTCGAGCTTTCTGAAACTCTTTAACATATGAACTCAGCTAACACAATAGTTTGATATTAGTAATACTAGTAGTTTCATTCTTTGACCTAAATGAGCAAAAGAAAAAACGACCTAAATTAATGAACGAACACAATTGCCAAGGAGGAACAAGCCGGAAGTACTATATGAAACTTGAACGAAGTAGTTTATTGGCGATTTAAATAAAGATGATCTAAATAAAGTCGTACTCGGGCTAATAAGGTCGATAAAGTGAGAATACTTCAGGTACTACAGTTATTATTATTATTATTATGGTTTGGTCTCAGATGAAATAATGTTAATTGTTCAAAGGCACGTCCTTCTTAATGTCGCTGCGTATTCATTAAACTCTCTTTTTTAAAGCTTCTTATGATTAATATATATATATATATATATAAAGCTTGTTCAAAATCCGAATTAAAAATGTACTGAAAATGGACATGAGCGTTGCAACAGCACAACTTGTTTTATTTTCGTCGTTCTCATGTTTTCACACAAAATCGTTGCATTGATCGATAAGAACATGCAAACTGAAATAGTTTTTGGTATTATCATATGAAGTACGTACCTTTGTCTCGGCCAGTCACTGTTTGCTATAGAATAAAGATAGTCATAAAACACTGCTATTATATCATAAACGAAAGTAACTTATGGTTAAGAATTTTAATGTCATCACGTTTCCGGAAAATGTACTTCCAGGAAATTAAGTAATTATCAACAAACTCCCGGAAGCGAGATGCTCAATTCAAGTTGGCAATTACAACCGCAAATTGGGCCAAGAAATACACTAGTTCCCAGCTCACTTTTTGGCTGGATTTGCTCGGTTGTGCGTCTTGTATGAGCGGCAGCTTTGTTTACAATTGTCTAGCGGAATGTTTGTAAGACTGGGACACAGTCGAACCTCCTTATGCTGATAAATAAATCCCCCCGTCTCTGAACTTTCATTTGATATATTGATTGGCTAGTTTTGTCCTTAAATGTATTTGTTGTCTACGAATTTCTAATCCCTATTTAACGATATAGACATCAATGACGCCATAATATGTTGGCGTAAAGTAGAGGTAAATATATATTTTGGCTTCGTTTACCTGAAAGTGAAACCACGGAATCACAATAGATATGTAGGACATTCGACTGAGCGCTCGGGAAGAACGTTTCGAAATTTCTCACTCGGTGAAAATATTTAACAAAAGTTGTCAAATTTGCGGCGCGGTGAAACGTGATGCCTTCCCGTGATGTCTACATTGCGTTGCTCACACAGATTCAACAAATTCACTCGCATAACTCGAGATTACGTTTATACGGTTTCATGTCTCAGTGAATCATAGAGGATTGTCAAGAGAATCTCTCTGATAGCATTTACCGAATACACGATCTTGTTTAAAGTAATTTCGAGCCATGCGAGTGAATCTGTTTGAGAAACCCAATGTAGATAAAACGAAGGCATCACGTTTCACCCGCGCCGCAAATTACACAAATTTTGTTACAAATTTTCACCCAGTGAGAAATTTCGAAACGTTCTTCCCGATCGTTCGGTCGAATGTTCTACACATCTATTGTGATTCTATGGTTTCGCTTTCATCGGTAAAGGAAGTAAAATATATATTATTTATCTCTACTTTACGCCAACATATTATGGCGTCATTGATATCTATATCGTCAAAATAAGGTTTAGAAATGCGCGAACAACAAATACAGATAAGGGTAAAACTAGCCGATCAATATATCAAACAAAAGCTAAGAAACAGGGGATTTTCTATATCAGCGGAAGGCCGTTCGACTGTGACTCAGTTTTCCAAACATTCCGCTAGACAATTGTAAAGAAAGCTGCCGCTCAAGCATGACGCATAACCGTGTAACTCCCGCCAAAAAGTGAGCTGGGAACTAGTGATATTTACTTTGGCCCAATTTGCGGGAATAATTGACAACCGTGTACTGCCCAACACACAAAATAAGCAGTAATGTCAGTGAATTATTTAGTTTACTAGGTTAACTTCAATTTTTATCGCTTTATGCAGATTGATTAAACTCGAAAGCTACACGTTCTTCAGGCTCAAGAGATCCTACAGTCAGTATCGTCCACATCAGTGGCAAAAAATCGAGAAACAAAGAGCGAATGCATGCATGTTGCATGACCAATCTTCTATAGACTATTCAGAATAATATTTTGAAAATTTATATGGCTGTTTGTCTGCCACAATCGGGAATCGAACCCAGGTTCTCTGGTTTAACGTACCAGCGCTCGTAAAAATGACATCATGTGCTAATTTTATATTCGTCCTCAATCAACGTTGGTTGGCGAAGCGGCTATTAATCGCTGAGAAAAGTGTATTGTAAAAAGGTAAGATGGGTCTTCCCCTGCACTGAAACTTGATTTTGAGATTGAGTATCCTTATTAAAGGTCACTTTCTATAATCGTAAAATAAAATTCGCTGTTAAACGTAAAGCGGCTAAAGATAATTACGAATGACATGCCACTATGTCTAATAAAATAAGCCGTAGATTGATATTTTAGATACAGTAAATATACGAAGTAACAGTTGTTTAAATTCAGATAAAAAGAATAGTCTATATGAGCTATCTCAAACTGAATCTTTGAATTCATTTCGTTTCCAGAGTTCGGTACATACATTTAATAAATATATGCACAGAGACATATCCAAATATCTATACAACAACAAAGTTTGTCTCGCCAAGTGTTTTAAGGTAGGTGAAAGATAAAGAGCGTATTATAGCCTTTTCGAAAGAGCCATATAATCACATTAACTTTATTCAGTATTGAGTGTAAGAAGTATACAATTTTTACAGACGATATATGCACGATCGTCAAGCTCAAATCTTTAGAATATGACGTAAGACTTCTTGATATATGTGGTTTAGAGCAGTGTGGTATATCCCACATCCCATCTTTAAGATCGTGATGTTTATATACCTATTTGGATGTGTTATAGGTCATCAGCTTCATCGCGCTAACGAGCCGCAAATAGAGCGAAACAGTTGTTCGCGATTGCTGATTGACCTAGGCACTGCTCATTTATAGGGTCGGCGTTAGATCATATAGAGTTAACGTAGAGCCGCGTCTTTGGGACGATGTTTTTTTAGTATAACCAAAGCGCTACTTAACCATGCAAGTAACCACTAAACCCAAAACAACTTAGATGCTAACCCTAACCCCCCGCCTAAGCAGTTTTCTAACCCTAAACCCCCGCCTAATCATAGGGAAAGACGTGGACGTACATTTGTACGTTAACTCTATATGATCTAACGCCGATCCTCATCTAGTTGTCAGTCCACTCAGTTAAAATTGTTTTATACAGCCCTGAGTGGATTATGACGTAAGACTTCTTGATATATATGTATGTACGAAAGACATAAAAGCATTATATATGTAAATAGAGAAATAAATAAATGAGTGATATAATAGTATTATGCTGCATAGAACTATAAAAATCGAATACTCTATAATTTTGTATACTAGTTGAAAAATAGTGTGTTATAAGACTTCTATTATTGTGTAAGAGCCTTGTCCGAAATGTTAAATCTCAATTAAAATATTCCGTCAACACACCATCTTTTTAGAGTTTTCGATTTGTACAGTATTAACATACAGCCAAGCGCGAGGTGTTTCTATAATGTTCGATTGTATTGTCTTTAATTATCTATTACTCGATTTCATATCTGATCAAATTTTTGTAGTAATATAGAGCTTAATCCTTGAATTAGATGCTTAATATTACGTTTTATATCGACTTATTCAACCTAAATGAGAGAAAGAAAAATCTAACTGAACGAAAATTATATACTCATATACTTGATTTCTCAAGCATGCATTTATAACGTTGAAGTTAATGTCTTATTATCGATCAAATAACGAGGCAGTTAGATAATATTGCATCTCCATCAATAGAATATGTATTATACCCCTTCAAAATTAAAATAAGGTCAATTTCCCGAAAATGGATGGCGTATACGTTATCATGCATATGATAAAAACAACGATCTCTCACTTTCTAGCTTACAACTGTTTTTAAACCAAAAAAATGTTTTTTGTGATTATATTATGAAGAACATACCTTAGTTTACTTTGCCTTTGGATTTGGTTGACAGGTATTTTGAAGACAGCAGCATAGTGTATAGTGGTTGCTGCGCTTGTCAGTTAAAGACGTTCACGCGTATTCTTGGATTACGACGTAAAAATCGAAGGTCCTCGGAGTATAGTAATTGGACCTTCCTGTCTGCGGTATCCATTCTCCTCAAGAGCGATAAATTAATAGTCAAGTATGTATCGCCTAATACTGATGTAATTACTGCACGTAAGCACTGCGGAAAGCGAAAGTAGCCTGTTATTTATGTAGTTTCGGGTGGCTGATTTTCTGATGAAATACATAAATTTCCAGGAAAGAGCAAAACTGAATTATGCACGTACCAGGAACTCTTGTAAGTTTTAATTATATATATTTTGCTTTTGAGAACGAAATAGTACGTAACTTAAAGTTAATATCACTTCACAGTTCATGAACGACAATGTACATGTATATATTCACATTGACAGTCAAAGCTGTTTAAAAAGGTTACAAGAAATCTCTTAACATAATACATAGTCTACTAACTTTCCCTTTCAGTTCCATTTATTTTTCTCTCATCATCCTCGATTTCGCATATTTTTGAAGTAAAACAGCAATTAACGCTTTAAAAGAGCACTGCCACGAAGGCGTTGATGTTTCATTTTTCGCAACTGGTCCCCGGTTTGGTCTTAAAATGTATATATTCCAACACTCGAAATTTTTCTTCAATATAAATATTTAGAACATGTCGTTTAATCGAGTGAAATGCCAAATATTATTTTAATATATACCCAATTCTTATCCCGGCATTACCGCCACTATATATATACAGAACTTGTGACTAGGCACTCGGCAACGGCTTCCGTAGCTCAGTGGTCAGAGCACTGCACTAGCATCGCAGGATCGATCGCGTGTTCAATTCCAGCCAGAAGACCTTGAAGTTGCATTTTTCGCAACTGGTTCCGGTTTGGTCTTAAAATATATATTTGAACACTCGGAATTTTCCTTCACCACAAATCCTCAGAACATGTGCTTTAAAAGATTAGTTTGTTTACTCAGATTAGGGAATATTTTTCAGTTAACTTAAATGAGAGCAAGAAAGAAAGAGTTAAATGAACGAAAATGAGCACAAAATTGTATTTAATATTGACAAGCATGCATGTAGGTATAACGGTTAAACTGCACATGGAACGAAAAAATCATCTTTCCGTATTCTTCTTTCGAACGTATGTTAGGAGAATTGAACAACCTCATCAACCGAGGACCATTTTCCGGTGTTGGGGACGAGGTTGGAATCTCATTTCAATTTTCTAATTATCACTTGTCGTTGTCTAGACACGAGCACTTGAAATTTCAGTTTGATAATAGTGAAATCAATTTCCGTCTATATTTCAGGAAATGTCACTTGGAGAATGACGAAACTTAACATCAATATTAAATCAGGGTAGCCAACATGCCAGTCAAGTTTTGTCATTGTCTAAGTGACACTTCCTGAAATATAGACGGAAATTCAATTCACTTAAACAACTAATGACTTCATGAAGCTCAAATTTAAAATACTAGTAATCGTGTCTAGCTCTTTGGAGACTATCTGTCTGCAAGCAGGAAACAGAGATTGAAAATCGGGGATACGTGTTCTGGTAAGGAAGCTGTTAAGAGAGGTGTACTGCAGGGGGTGTTGCTAGGACGAATGATTTTAAATATCTTCATAAATGATATGTTTTATCATATTAAAATGGCGAAGCTGAATGCTTACTCGATGATGGGCAATTGTGCGACTCCGACGTGTATCCCTTTTCTCTCAATAGACGAATTCAGAATGGTTTTAAAATTGTAAATTTATGGTACAAAGATACATCCTAGTAGTACTGAGTAATACTGATCATGGATTCTATTTTTCAATAAATAGCTCAAAGGATCTATTTGGAATGACTATAGATAATGAACTTAATTTTGATAATCACGTGTTTTTCACGAAGAAGATCAATAATAAATGTAATGTAATAAAACATTCCGTAAGCTGATTTCAAGTATATTCATCCTACGATTATATAAGGCATGCATACTTCCACATTTCAATTACTGCTCATTTGTGTGGCATTTCTGCAAGTCTCTTAATATTGAAAAAATAAAAGCCTTAATATAGCATGGCAGATATTTTTTTGCATTGATCAATTTTATATTTTCCTCTGTACATCTAAAGAATCTAAAGAATTTAACATTTTTCCTTTTACTGTAAATAATTCTGCAATAATTAATGATTTTAATACTCAAGTTAAAATGTATTTAAGGATAAGGCCACTGTAAGATTGAATGTTTAAGCAAATTTTAAACAGTAATTTTTAGCAATATTATATTATTATATTATTTTATGTAATTTTACAGATGAAGAGCCACTTTTTGTAGAAATGCTGTAATAAAGTTATTATATTATTATTAAGATCAAGGATAGTTTTTAAGATACTAATAATTATATACTTTCAAGGCTTTGCATGGCCAGGCGCCTGTTTACATTACTGATTTGCTAGCTAAATATAAACCTACTCGTACTTTGAGATCATTTGACCGAAATCTGCTACTCGAGCCAAAATCCAAAACGGTGACTCATGGAGACAGAGCATTCTCGGTAGCAGCACCAAAACTGTGGAGTTCATTACCACAGAAAATTAGAAGCTTTGAAATGTTAAGTAGTTTTAAGTCAGCAGTTAAGACTTTTCTTTTTAAAAATTAATAGTTTTTGTTCATAGTGTTATATATGTAGTAGGCTTTATCTTATAATGAAACTGTAATTAGTTTTATAAGTAACTTTAAGAATATATAATATTGTTGTAAGAGCATTGAGACTATTGTATAATGCTCCTAATACGTCTTTATTATTATTATTATTATTATTATTATTATTATTATTATTATTATTATTATTATGTATCACTTTTACATTTACATTGATCATATTCTCAACGGTATTATAGTTCCTGAAGTTCAGTGTCATCAAGACTCCTCAAAGTTCCTGAGGATCCTAGCAGAATGAATGATAACGGTTTCCTGCAACTCCAATGCCCTGGTCTTCATTCCGATATCCTCCATTCTTTTGCAAATATTTTTTGGTGTTGTTCCCATGTGACGCTCCGATGATCACTGGAACGATCGAACATTTCACAAGCAAGGTCTTGATAGTTTCCTATCTTTCTAATTCTTCTTGGTTACCATTGTGTCATAGCGAACTACGTAATCTACAATTTGGAATACTTATATTATTATATTATTATTATATTATTATTATTATTATTATTATTATTATTATTATTATTATTATTAAATTATTATTTAAAAATAAAAATAATAAATTAAAAAATTAAAAATTTAAAAAAAAAAAATTAAATTATTATTATTATTATTATTATTATTATTATTATTATTATTATTATTATTATTATTATTATATTATTATATTATTATTATTATTATATCTTATTATAATAATTTTTTAAATAACAGGCACTAAAAAAAGGATAATGTTCAGAATAAAATTTATATATATATATATATATATATATATATATATATATATATATATATATATATATATATATATATATATATATATATATATATATATATATGTGTGAGTAGAAGTTTTCTAGTCAGCAAGAGAGCTCAACACAGTAAAATTGTGGAGCAATGATATAGTTAAAAATGGTTTATTTACAATTAAAAGTTAAAAACATTTACTCGAGTTTCACGCTCAAGGCGATCATCACACTGATGATCGCCTTGAGCGTGAAACTCGAGTAAATGTTTTTAACTTTTAATTGTAAATAAACCATTTTTAACTATATATATATATATATATATATATAAAACGTATGTATTCGAACACTCGAAATTTTCCTTCACCATAAATCCTTTCAACATGTAGTTTGATCGAGTGAAATGCCAAATATTACCTATAATATACCCAGAATCTTATCCCGGCATTACCACCATATATACAGAACTCGTGACTAGGCTCTCGGCAACGGCTTCCGTAGCTCAGTGGTCAGAGCGCTGCACTAGCAATCGCAGGGTCGCGGGTTCAATTCCTACCGGAAGGCCGCTAAGTTGCATTTTTCGCAACTGGTCCCGGTTTGGTCTTAAAACGTATGTATTCGAACACTCGAAATTTTCCTTCACCATAAATCCTTTCAACATGTAGTTTGATCGAGTGAAATGCCAAATATTACCTATAATATACCCAGAATCTTATCCCGGCATTACCACCATATATACAGAACTCGTGACTAGGCTCTCGGCAACGGCTTCCGTAGCTCAGTGGTCAGAGCGCTGCACTAGCAATCGCAGGGTCGCGGGTTCAATTCCTACCGGAAGGCCGCTAAGTTGCATTTTTCGCAACTGGTCCCGGTTTGGTCTTAAAACGTATGTATTCGAACACTCGAAATTTTCCTTCACCATAAATCCTTTCAATATATATATATATATATATATATATATATATATATATATATATATATATATATATATATATATATATATATATATATATATATATATATATATATATATACATATATATTATTTCTCTTACAGACTTTTCTGTCCGCACCTTAAAGCTATAATATAAAAAATAAAAATAAATAATTTAAAATACAGATTATATTACAATAGAAAAATAATAATAAAAACAAAACAAAAAATATAAACAACTAATTAATCACTCCAGTACTGGTTTCAACATCTAAGTCAATGTTCTCTATATTACTATGCATTCTTCTTATTGTCCTTGAACCTCTTAGGCATAATAAAGCCGATCGAAGAATTGAAAACGAAATTTTCGCTCTTATCCATGCCATTGTCTTCGAATACATCTCTCCTTTCTTGTTAGCAATTAACTCAGCTAATCCACTGTAATATATCAGACATTCGTTTCCCATGCCTCCAGTAGTGGTAAAAATTTAAGGTGTAAATGTTCCTTGTTCAATTTCTGTGTCTCGTTTGCTGTACATCCGTTTCTTTTCATTCTCATGCTTGCGGTAAATTTGCTTGGGAGTTAGATCCAGGACATCTAAGAATGCAGATATTTGTTTCTCCCACAAACCACGTGCATGAACATCTAGTCTGGCATCAGCTGATTTGTTTGATCCTGGATTTAGGGCTTCTCCATTGACTTCTTGTAGTACAGGTTCAACCTGGACATCATAACAAACAATGTTCAGAAGTTCAGCTTCTAAATCACGCAATTCGTTATGGCGTTGAATGATGAAACCCCCTCGTCTACATATATCATCGCATGATCAATATTGGAGGACTCTCCACGTACACACTTCGATGGATTATCATTGAGTGGCCAATCATATCTTAACTTCAATGCATCCCTAAACTCGCGCTTATTTAAATTAAAGCCCATTCTAAAATCGGGATCACCGTCAACCAAGTTGAAGCTCCTTTCTCCGAAGCGAATTCCAGCATTCGCTTTGTCTTAAGTGATGCTGAAATATTGATAACTTCTGCTTTTTCATTGATGGCGTCATTCTTCTCCTTCCGCACTATCTGTTTCACTGTTTGTATTCTAGAAACATCAGGTAGTTCATACCTTTGTGATAAAATGTGTTCCACCAGCGGGGCTGTTAGCTTTGTTGACGCTGCATATTCTGCTGCGAATTCCAGCATTCGCTTTGTCTTAAGTGATGCTGAAATATTGATAACTTCGGCTTTTTCATTGATGGCGTCATTCTTCTCCTTCCGCACTATCTGTTTCACTGTTTGTATTCTAGAAACATCAGGTAGTTCATACCTTTGTGATAAAATGTGTTCCACCAGCGGGGCTGTTAGCTTTGTTGACGCTGCATATTCTACTGATGCTTCTTGGCATGGATTTGTAACACCTAAGCCACCCTTTCTTACTGGTAATGTCAGAATTTCACGTTCGAGTTGGGTGCATTCATGTTCTGTTATTGCCGGTAAAAATACCTGAGCTATTGCTTCCTCTAAAGGTCGTAGTAGGTCTTGTATGTCTGGCAAAGTTTGAAAGAAATATGTCCAACGATGTTTCAGGCCCATGGTGTAGACGGCGTAGCTTGCTTTGGGTTGAGTTATTGCAAATTCGGACAACTTGGTTTACTCTTTTATCCATTATTTTACTTTCTCATCGACATATTCGGTCAGGTATTTCTTTCCTTCAGTTGTGATATTAATGGCTGTTTTCTTTCAACTTTCAGCCAACATTTCTTTTCTTTGGGTGGTAACCATAATCAGGGCCAATTTCTGTCAATATGTCCCACCACTTCTTTAATTGCACGGTAGATCCTGCTCCACTTGCATCATCAGCATACCAACACTGCTTTGTGAAACTTGCGAGGTACAAATATGTGATGAGTGATTGAAGGCTGATTGCATAGATGGCCATCGATAGAGGATCACCTTGCATCGTTCCTTCTGATGATTTCAGTGCTTGACCGCCAACTATAAACAGTCGTGATGGTAATGTATACGTATTTATTGTATAGCTCGCAATAGTCGGGCATAGAACTCTGGTGTTGTGAAGAGCAGCGGCTCTATTGAGGGCGTTGAAAGCATTATTATATTATTATTATTATTATTATTATTATATTATTATTATTATTATTATTATTATTATTATTATTATTATTATTATTATCATTATTATTATCATTATTATTATCATTATCTATCTAAATGCTTCCAAATCGTAGAGGTTACATTATGTTTCGACATGCATATTGACTTTGATAGAGATTCTAAAGTCGATATGACCCGTTGGTGTAATGTTTGAAGCGAAATGGTTACGATACGAAATTGTTTGTGCTATGTTTTGGTTCACTTGGAACAGTTCACCAAGATGTATGGTGAAACTTAAAAATATTTTATAGAGACAATGATGTTTTGAAAGGCGTTATACCTGATTGTTCAATTTCAGCCATTATTGGGTCAAATTATATTTGGCGCCATAGAGTAAACAAATTATTGTCTTGACATTAATATTAATGTCATGGAACAACTAATAATGAAGCTAATTAGAATTTTTAACTAAGCTGATGTAATTTATGCTTGGGTTCTGGTTCAGAGAGAAAAATATTATTGCCTTCATTCCTTTAAATGTTTAGCTATACTACCATTGCAAGTACTTTACGAAGTAAATTCGGAAAATGAACTTTTAAATTTTTAAATTTTTAAATTTTTAAATTAACAATTGTAATTATAATTCCAATGGGTTCTCGGATTACCGCATAGTTATATCAACTATACAATACAATATACTGTTACCTGCAATACTGATGTAATAATAATACAATACAATAATAAATAATAATAATAATACAATACAATAATAATAATACCATACAATAATAAATACTGATACAATAATACAATAACAAATGCTGATAAGTAAAATCTCTTCCACGAATGAACTACTTACCCTGATGTATAATTACTTTATATAAGCATCAATTCGGAGACTACATCGAAAGCGACAGTAGCATTTTAATTATGTAGTTTTGGGTCTCCAATTTTCCGAGGAAATGCACAGATTTATTCGCGAGCATTGCTTTCAGAAAATCTATTTCATTGTTTATTGCACCGCGCAGTCAAAACATATCGAGAAACCTAGACTAAAAAAATGTTTGTCGTACACATGAGCAAGTAGAACTAGCAAAGAAGTTGTCAAGGAAAAATTGGTCATTTACACGGGGCTTAAGCTCCGAGAGTAGATGTAAGGGAAAGTCCCATCATCGAGTTGGTAAATACGTAACTACAACCGTCAAGTTCTCTTGTAGAGTACGCCATTTAAACGCTGTGCTTAGTTCAATCAACTGTTCAAACATGTAAGTTACTTTGTTTGTAAGTCTGGTCTGTTTACGATTTGTCAGTTTACGTCAAATCACGCCGAGTATACCTTAAAATATTCTCTGTGAATCGAACGACATGTCGTCGTTACATATGACCTTTAAATATAGATGCATTCATCATCTTTGTTTTGATCGAATAATTCAATTGAAATATCGAAGAAAGCAACCTTAAGCAAGGACAACGTGGACGTTAGTAATTCATAATTTATTTCATTAATAAAAATCCAAGTTTGATATTCAACTGTCACCTTTCGTTTTCTTATGTTCCCTATCCACGCTATCTTGTAGATTTCGCCTTGTAAACTCCGTGCTTTGATCACTCAGGTTCTCACTCACTCATTTAAGTATATGTTATTATAACCACAAACGTTCGATTAAGTAACATTAACAAGCCAGGTTTACCGATTGCATTGTTTAAGACTTCACAACATGCTGTATTATAAAAATTACGTCATTGTCGAGCTATGGCGCAGTTTATAATAACTTCTAGTAAGGAAGATACATGGACAATCACCTAGCTCAAATCCGGATTATATTATGAAACACATACCTTTCCCTTTCCCTTGTCTTTGGATTTGGTTTACTGGTGATTGAAGACTGCAGCATAGCGTATAGTGTTTACTACACTTGTCATGACTTAAAGACTGTCGCGTGTTCTCTGATAACGATGTAAAAATCGAAGAACCCTTAGTAATTGGAGTATCCGTTAACCTCAGAGCGATAGAGTAATAGTTTATCGATATCAAACAACTGATACTGATGCATTACTGTATGTAAGTACACGAGGAGACTGTAGTGAAAGCGAAAGTGAAAGCGAAAGTGGAAGCTAGTTATGTAATATATAATATATAATACATATAACTTCTGATCTGTAAGGACAAGTAGTATAAATTTTATCGAAGCCGGATTTCCCATTAACCTTTTAAATAGCTTTAACTGTCTAACGTAAATATACAATAATTTTAGACTCACCGTGTGCATATAAATTTCATGAACTGTGAATTAAGTGATAATCATCGAGTGCTACGTCCGTAATTGTCGAAAGCGAAAGATGATAAACAATTAAAACTTCAACTTAAGACTTCAATTCCTGGTACGATAATTTCCTGGAAGATTATGACTGTGAGACATCCTTGTTTATTTATAACATCCTCTCGGCAATATTAATAAAATATCCGGTTTTCACATAACAGTGAGTTTGAATTGTTATTTATCCACTATTTTTTCCGTAAGGTAGCGACCAGTCAGACGTTCTCTTTAAAAATTAAACAAACGGAGTTTAGAAATTTCAATGGTCCCTAGAGTATTAATCTTCACCAGTTTTCACCCAGTGTTCACAACGCAGGTAAAGCTAATTTTTCGTTGTAAACACGAGAAGACAACGCGGTGCTTGAGCAACTACTTATCAAAAATGTTAATATAAATTTTGGAACAAACAGCTATGGGAAGTCACTGTCTAAACGATTCACGACATGCACTACGAGTCTGGGGCATATGATATGAATTATTTTTAGAATAATATATTTATATTATCATTCCCGACAAGATTGGATTGTTTTTCAACCGTAATCGTGGTCCGTTGTCGGAATCGTAAAACTCTCTAATGATTTGTATGACAACACATTCAGACGTCAGGGCACGAAGCATGTTTGACAGCACAGATTACGAACAACTTTTTGACAACAATATATCATCTTCCTCGTTTCTCGCTTTTAGCATGGAACTGTGATTCCTATATGTTTAGTTACGCTTCAACCTTATCCTATTAACTTTAACTTAGCTGTTAAACCATAATTAGCCCATCTCAACATCTCACTAGACACATGCGATGCACTCTGTGTGCCTATTATTCAGTATCTCATCATTAAGAAATATTATATATAGTTTGTTAATAGTTCATGTGTATACTCTGTCATTGATACTATTGATGTGTATACATATGTACACATATATGTATATGTACATACTATTGATATGTACCTGTTTTGCTTCACATCCAGTCCTGTGTAAGAGATAGTTATTCTCTATATAATAAGTATATAATCATGTAATGCGCGGCATCGTTTGTAGTTTTTTCCCCGGTGCTTTGTCACATTATCCCTGCTTGGTTGTTGTTATCCTGGAACTAGGGATTTAAGACTCCAGAATTATGGTTACGTTCACACGAATCCGTCATAATTTATGGACGGTCTACAGTCAAAATATAAAGACCTTCCCAATTCCGTAGTCTGTAGTGTACTTCAGTGTTACCAACGAACGTACATAAGACCAGTAGCCGCTACTGAACTGTGAGAAATTAATACCGATAAACTCGCCGCCATTCTTGGTTTAAATTCATTTGTTGATACTGTATCTATTTGGGAGAAATACCTTTGTTTTAGATTAAAATCCATGGAGAAGATAGGATTATGCGTTTCTTTAGTCTTTTAGGTAAGAGATTTGATCTCAGTTCGGCAGCGTCTACAGAACTTGTATACTAACGATCGTCGGTAATACTAAAATACACAACAGACTACAGAAGCGGATGTTGGAAGGTCTTTGTATTTGGAATGTAAAAGTGTTCACAGGAAACTGAATCTATCAATTTCCGGTTAACCACGGTATTTATATCCCACGGTATTTATTTCCCACGGTATTTATTTCCCACGGTATTTATAAGAACTGAGTTCAATACACAAGAAATTGCACAAGTGTAGTAAGGTGAGTATCATGGGAATCGGATGACTTATTTGGCTCAGGGGATTATGGTTAGGATGACATTCTATGCGGGGGGGGGGGGGGGCAGGATTAGGATTAGGGTTAAGATTAGGGTCAAATGGATTTATAATGCATGCAAAAAAACACGTCTATTTATATATGTTTAGCTAATCAGATTCACTCTTACGAGAGGTTTTACAGCACCCAGAAATTGAATGTTTCCTTTACCATGATACGAAAGTTTTCATGCTATTCATTTTCAACAATCAACAGAAATACCAGAAAGAATATTATCCCACAGAAATGTTAGAGAGTATTCCTGCCAGATTTTCTCAGGAATTTGCCTTGTTGATCTGAGCATCATCTCTCGGCTTGCATATATTGCTTGTCGGCTTGTTTGCATGTCCGATTTTTAATCGCTAATTGTCGTGTTAAGGGGGGAGTTAACCTAAACTTTGACTCAAATGGTAATTTTCTTTTTTTTGAAGAATTAAAATATTTGAAGCCTACTTAATTATCTCTATTGCATTTTATTTGTGAAGCGTTCGAAAAAATCCAGTTTTCTCCTTGATTTCCTCAGTGTTTAGATAAACCGCGTGGGAAAAGTACTGGGAACGAGGTTGTTGTTTGGTCACTAGAGCGTAATGGCTTCTCGTGGCAGGACGTATTTGTACGTTTCTGTTGTGTGAAAGCCTGAAAGGACTTAACTATCGGTAACCAGCTGGGTAAAGACATCATAAAGTTTCGTGATCCCGATCCTTTTCACACGAAGAACTGTGTGATATAAGTACTGCGCGATTCGTGTCGTCTTTTCCTTTTCGTTGGAGACACTCGGTCGTGGCAATATTGGGAGGCTGGTTTTAAGTCCGTCTCGGGGCAAGTAAAAATGTGTAAATTTGACTTCATATATGTGAAATAGATGCATTGAAGTATGGCTCTAGTATTTCGAAATGTTTGAATGGTGACTTGCGTCGAGACGTGATATAGGTTTGCTGTTTTGTAGGACGGTTGGTTGGGTGCTGTCCAATTTTCCAAATATATCCCATAATGCACTAGGGTCGTAATGGCAATTGAAAAGCAGGTCGTGTCCCTCCTGGAAATCTCACTCACAGGCTATCTCATTCTCTGATTATGAGCATGGTCTAAACTATAGCATAAATAGTCCAAAATATCATTGGATCTGTTAATTGTAAACAGTTAGAAGTCTCCTGCTTCATATGTGACTCCCGAAGGGCATCTTCGCGACGAGTTCGCATCAGCTCGATCGCTTGCCGGCGTTTTTAAGCCATGCCAAATACTATATATAGCGATACTATTCAAAAGCATCGCATTTAATCATGCACTCACTACTGATTTACCATTCCACGCCATTTCTGAAAGCCCTGTTCGTCTCTTGTATATTGATAAAACATTGACAACATTAAAACAATTCGTATTATGCGTGCGAAAATGAGCCTTCTCCATCTAACATTAATGTAAGCGGAATGCCATTGCCATTTAGAACCTTTTTAGAACTTTCTATATATATTTTAACTTTATCTCCATTTTTCTCAGAATGTGCTTTCTGCGTGTTTGAGAAAGAATATCTTGAGAAGAATTTAACCAATTGATTTGAAATTTTCAGTATTAATCCCTTTCAAAGAGTTGTTGGGAAAGAGCATAGAACTTTTTGGCGTTATTTTTGTATCAAAAGATACTGAGATAAATGTGACCAAAATTAAGGGTAAACATTTACCCAAATTTTAAACAGGCACAGAGAATAAAGTATTTAATATTTCAAAAAGTTCTATGCTCATTACCATAAACAACCTTTGTGCCTTAGATCAGTGTGAAAATATTTCAATTCCATGTATTCTACAGCAAGATATCTTTTCTCAAGTACACTCTGAATGTGTAGAGTATCAGGTTACAATGTTTGATCAGTATCACGTTACAAATTAACTTTATGGAAAACTAATACATGTAGCTACATTCTATGACTTATAAGCTTTCCACCGATATATAGTTTTATATGGTTTGCATAAAAGCCCTGGATGGTACAATTCATTGTAAAAAAGTCAGCATTTTTAGGTGAACTCCCCCCTTAACTCTTTCCTGTCGGGCTGAAAAACATCCATAATTGAACCACCTCTTTGTTCTATTGATATCTCTGGAAATATCCATAACTGTTGCGCAAGCTATACATATGCTTTTAAAAGTTGCTTTTAGTAAATATAAATATGCTTTTACTAGTTCTTTTAAATTTCCCGAACAAGACACATTATGTTAATATAAATTTAGCATTAATTATCATAAATCAGGTTGAAAAACTTTCATTTTTCTATAAAATGCCATCTTGCACGCATGCGTAGCATCGTGAAAATTCAAAATGTCAGCAATCGCAGCTAGAGCTTTTTATGAAATCAAATCAATCTTGGCGTGTGAGTGGCTCTCGAGTGCCTGTCGCTTGCACGGAGTTTCAATTTTTAATCTTGCGTTACCGCGTGCCATGTTTTTCGATTCACGACTTCATCAGTCTTAAAGATTTAATGATATATTTATCAAAATATTCAAGATAAATTGTCCAACGAAGATGAGGTTATTTAGGCTCGCTTGTGGCTATTTAAAAAACCGCCAAAACTGTCAATGAGACATGTCCTAAAGCAGAGCGAAAAGAATCTGAATCTGTGTTCACAAAAAAATGTTATTTTCGTTGTCTAAAAAACGTTTAAAAGGAGGCGTTTCGGTCAGGATACTGTGACCTTCGTCAGCGAAATACTGATGATTTAAAAAAAACACTGCTTATGTATTGGCCAAAAATCCCGTGCCCTAAAACAAGAATTAAAGAAGCAACATACAGTAGCCACGCAATCGCAAGGGCAGACAATAATTCCTTTTTGGCCAAACATTTTTTAGAGACAAAACATAACATATAACCCTATACCGGAAGTTTAAGATTCCGACAACGTTAAATAAATATTATAACTGCTAATTTCAACTTAGCTATTCAACATATCTGTGAACTTATGTCATTTTTGCTATTTTTGAAAAAAGCGTCAAACATTGCCAATGAGAGGAGTAAATTGTCAATGAACGAAATTGCGTCAAAAATTGTCAAACTAAATTTAGTTTTAATGAAACGCGAGTTCTGAGTAGTTACAAAAGCTTAGGAAAAAACTATGGGTAAATTATTTAACTTTGGCAAATCGTACTGCCTGGATGTTTGATTTTTGTTAATTTGGCAGGGTTAATTGTTATTTACCCCTCTATTTTTCCCTGAGGTTTTGTACCTCGCTTTATCTAATTAAACAAACGGAGTTCAGAAATTTGGGTCCTAGAGTATCAAAAACACTGCATCCGAACTGAAGTCAGCCAACGCCCAATTGAATCGCGATGACGGTAATAGATAACATCATCATCAATTTTATAAATAGGGATCCTAATCTTACAACGATCATCCATGATGGAGACAATAGATTGGAGTGTCAAAACGTTGGGTCATGGACCGTAACTTTGTTAATGAACGAATGTTGTAAATGGCTTTGGATATACGCATGCATATTTATAGAACCACCCGAATCACTGACATGCTTCTGATTTCCTTTGGCTTTTCTTTCTGAATTATTAATGAGTATTCTAATATTATTTATGTAATAGTTCAAACACGAGACGGAGGACTTTCTCAATACAGTATTTAAATTTTTAATTGACATATATTTTTTCCCCCTCATCTACAAAGCCCTGCCCCCTTGAATTAATTAAAGGAGTACTCTAGTCAAATTGCAAGCGGGGTTTATATGAAAGATATTACTGACCTTAAACTAGTCCCGAAGTTTCTTTTGTTAAGGAAATATCGCTGCTCAAAATTGGAAATTGAAGGCCGCCATTACATGTTTACAAGCAGGCGCGGATTGTCAGCGGAGTCCCAAATATGACGTCACTGCGTGACATTGCGAGAACCAGCGAAATTAAAAAAGCTATCTTCTCTTTGTATTCGCTTTGCATGCAAATTAGACGTGATAAATATTGATAAAATGCCGCACTGTATGGTGCCAATGTGTTCAAACAATTCGAGAAAGACTAAAGTGATGGGTATTAGTTACCACAGACTGCCTCGCGGACCGCTCAAGAGCGTTTGGTTGCGAAATGTTCGAAGACAAAATTCGTTCAAACCGGAGCAGTGTTCACTTTGAACCCGATTATTTTGAGCCTGCTAGCGAAATATGTGGCCGCAAAAAGCCCAAAACTTTGAAACCTTCTGCAGTGCCAACAATATTTACCTTTGAAAACCCCAAGAAGAATGCAATACGTGCATCCAGTCGAAGGCATTATTATATTGAAGCATTATTATTATTACTATTATTATTATTATTCAAAATTATTGTGTGAGAAAAATGATATCCATTGCCATCAGAACAACTTATTATATATTTTGCTGCAGAAATAAGGAATGGACGAATCCTGACTTACTGAACTTTTAATTTTCTTTAAGTGACTTAGTTGTGATTCAAGTAGCCGATTGTAAATTACCTCTGAGTGAGATTCACAATTGTTTGTTTAGAAAAAATTCATTTAATAAAGTTTCCATTGTTATTATTAAGGTAGATTGAAGCATTATTATTATTATTATTATTATTAAGGCAGATTGAAGCTCGTGAGAGTGAGGTAAATATAATTCTAATAAACTATTAGTACAAATATATACAAGAATAATAACAGCAAATTTAATTGTTTCTCTGAGGTTACAAATATTTTATTTCATAAGGCAAATTGAAGCTTGTGAGAGTGAGGTAAATAAATATAAACAGAAACTAACAAAATTAGTACAACACCAAAAATATGAGAAGTAGAAACTCTATAATATTTAATTTGTATTATGACTGCATGTAAAAAGTTGCAACTTGTGATTTACAGAAGCCAGAAGAAGAGGCATTAGCTATTGAGAAGTTTTACCAATACCAATTCTCGTGAACTGTGAAGAGATTGCTATTCAACCTCATTCAACAAACAAAAAATGCTTTAGGTCAGTGGTAACTCAGACTGATAATACTACTTTGAATAAGGGAAGCAATCATGTGTAGCACTCCATCAGCAAAAAAGGATCTAACAACCAAAAAAGTGCTCTGGAAGATCACACTTATTGTTCAGCCATTCCATCGCAAACAGCAGGCCAAACATCTGAGGTATTGGTTGTTGACGATGAAAGCAGCGAAGATGAATCAGATGCTAATTTTGATATCCCAACACATGCTATTGCTCCATACAGTAGTGGTGAGAACAATGATACTGATAATGAAGAGAACCAGGTCACTGTAACTGAAGAAAAAAGGTTATTGTTTTTGAAAGCCAACTTGTAAAGCTTTTCAGAGTCTGTCAACAATGTGGAGGTATAGTAACAGCAAAAACAAAACATTTTAGGCTGCGTTTACACAGAGCAAAAGTAATCGGATTCGTAAGGTTTTGTATTCCCATGAGGATGCAAAACAATATGAATCCGGTTACTTTTACTCTAGTTAATGAAGACTACCTGCCTTAAATGGCCAACACAACCTGTATATAGTAAATGGAGTAGCTGCTGGTAATTTGTTAATTCCAGCTACTATTCTGTTTAGTGGCAGTACATATCAAGGCATTAAAACATTTGCCGACTTAACTCATGTTATGGATATTCACGAATAGAAATTGAATATCGAATATAATCCGCCACAACAAAAGAAATGCATAGCCCCAATTCCAAAACCACCAAAACAAGCTATAATTAACAAACATTTGTGAAGATTTCGCTAATAAAACTGAAGATACATGGACATGACTGGTTAGATAAATACTATTTAGTTAATTCTTTACTAGTTTACTCGTCTCCAAGTATTCACAAATACACCTGAAATTATGAGAGAACAGCTTGTCTGTCTGATGTTTCTTCGACTTGTCCTTGAAATTCATTGAATTCATGACGTGAAGTTGTGAACATCCGAGCGGCGAGCGACGTCAATAATTCGTTATTTTGATAGACAAGCACACAATAAATTAACAACAAAAAGACTCGAACTTACCAATCCAAGTTGTTCAGTCGAGCAGGAACACTTGGTTCACCATTGACATTGTCATCATGATCATGATCATCCTGACTGCCATCTTCGGACTCCGGAATCCCGTCTGGGTTGAAATTGATATTCGTGGATTTGACATAACTGAACGTTTTCCTCCAACAAGCCATCTAGATCATCCTCTGACGGGTTTGAGTGGCTTGAACTAGAAAAATCTCCCTCAGAATAACTCTCATCCGGCATCACTCATGTTGATAGTACTTTGAGAACAGCGTGGCGCTTGTTGCTTTATCACGCAGTGACGTCATATGCGAGATTCCGCTGACTATCCGAGCCTACTCTAAAATGACAACATGGCCGCGTTCAAATCGCCAATTCTCCAATTTTGTGGAGCGATATTTCCTTAACGAAGTCGAATTAACAAAAGAAACTTCTGGACAAGTCTTAGGCCAGTAATATCTTTCATATAAACCCCACTTGCATTTTGACTGGAGTACTCCTTTAAGTTGCTGGTTTAGACTGGGTTTCTAGGTAGGTACATGTGACGTAAATGAAGGCAGCGGATTGGCCGAAGTGCTATGAATATCTAATGATGTGTGAGAATATTACTTCAAAGTTATGTTGACTGTCGTTGATTCATCTGTCATATTTTCAAATCTGTTCGACACATAATAAAACGCGGATCTGCCTATTCTGGCACCAGATGTTTATTGAGCACTCCGTGTTTAAGTGTAGCATTGTAAGTA
>JAYKKM010000382.1:1032500-1045000 GCA_035772405.1 Chrysogorgia sp. JL179-B06
TTTACATACAAAACAAATCTTAGTATCTCAGAAACGTGTTTTTAAGTACTTAAACAAAATAATTCATGAACGTATTTTGTTCATGGAAGAAACATGGCTCCTAGAAACTTTAGAAAAATTACCGTCTAGAACACTCTATAATATCAAAAAAAAAGGTTGTAGCAAAGCCTAATATCAAAAAGGTAGTATCAAAAATTAGCAACTGATTGTTAAAATTTTTTTTCCTTTTATAAAATATTTTTTATATAAAATATTTTTTCCTTTATCGAGATGTACAGCAGGCTTAGTAACCAATCAGAGCGTGGATCACTTAATTTGATACTTTATTTTTAACTGTATAGCTTCTTGAGAACTTTTGTGGCGACCAAAATAGAAAGGTAAGTATCTTCTCTAACTTGCTGTATCAGTATCATTCATTTAAAAGGGAACTGTACCCAGGAAATAACTTACTTTTAAATAAAAAATGTTTTAAGTATAATGTTTAAAAATGATAATAGTTTTACGGTATCTTCTCTTGTACTCCAGAAATAACGTTTTCATGCTCGTATTTTATGCTTCTGGACGCCGCCATTTTCGAGCTCGCCGGACGGCTCAGACTCGAGCTCCAACGGGATTTTTCAGCCTTTGCTCACGTTGTAAGCAATACATTTTTTGTGTTGTAATAGCATTGTAACCAATACCAAAACAACAAAGATCCTAACACTAACCCCCCGCCTAACGAGTTTTGTAACCCTAACCCCGGTCGTGTTTTTTCAGATTCCTAGACCCCAGCATAGCACTCCTCTATTTGAGGCGCTAAATTAGTAGATTCGTGAAAGAGACTAGTCATGTGGGACTAGTAATTCACTGTTACACGCATGCCCTTACAATCCAATAACTTATTGGTTACAATTCTATTACAACGCCAATAATTTATTGCTTACAGCGTGAGCAACTGGTGGATTTTGACAAAACCACCGCTGTACATCAATCTTGAGCCATCGAACAAACTCAAAAGTGGCGGCGACCAGAAACATAAAATACGAGAATGAAAACGTTATTTCTCGAGTACAAGAGCAGATACCGTTAAAACTATTAACATTTCTAAACAATATCCTTTTTATTTCAAACTAATTTATTTTTGGGTACAGTTCCCAGTTATACAGGGCATATAAAACAAAAATTGAGATGATTTTTTATTGATTTGCTTGAAAGAACTCCTAAAACGATAAAGAATGGCTTTTTATAGTTCTTGCATATATTATCTCGTTTTTGAGTTATATAAGTTTGCGTAATATGACCTATGACGTCACAAGTTGTACCCATCATTATGAGCAATCTGAAATAAAACATATCTTCACAAATTGTTTTATAGAAGATATATTTTATAGAATATAATTGTTTTAAGAAGTTTGTTAAAGGAAGAAAGGAGTCTGAAAACTGATCTGTACTATGGCAACGATAAATGTTAACGTGGTGATATTCAATTTCGTAAACTGTGTAGTTTTGTGCAAAGTTTCAAGCATTATTATTTGGGCGGGCCTGAGCGAGCCCCATAGTTTTGTAGCAGAACTGATTTTTTGTTTCTTTTACGTAAGTCTTTTTCGGACCCAGATTCTTCGCCGTTTTATGCTTTCAATTGTGTTTCGCGCAAAATTTGCGCAAATCGTAATGTTTGGTTATGATCTTATGGACGAAGCACGTAGACAGCGAAGGAACCAACGAGACCGAGATCGAAGAGCAAATAAAAATGCTGAAGAACGGAAAGATAGATTATGTAGACGAAGGGAAAGAGATCGAACACGCAATTTTCGAAGTCCTTGCAACATATGTACAACTAAAATTATAAATACGCTCAGCTCGCCCACCGAGCTCATATCCAGTTTTCTAGACAACGTTATGTGTCCTTTGTGGTTAAGAAGTTGCCTTCTTATATCAAAGATACTAAACATGCCTTGCAAATTTTCGACCAGTTACGTTTCAGTAGTTCCGATACATTTATTTTCACCATGGACGTCAAGTCCTTATACACCGTCATTCCCCATTGTGATGGCCTTGAAGCTCTGAAGTTTTTCTTTGATCAGCTCACTCATTTAGAACCCTCCACATCCACGTTACTCCGCTTAGCAGAACTAGTGCTTACCCTTAAAAAATTTCGTTTGATTGTGAACATTATCAACAAATACGTGGTGTTGCGATGGGCACCAAAATGGGTCCAAGCTATGCTAACTTATTTGTTGGTTATGTTGAAAAAACGGATCTTTGAACAATACACGGGTCCCTTGCCTGATTTCTTCGGCAGATTTATCGATGACTTTGTTGATGATTTTCATCCTGCTCTGAAGTTCACGTGGGAAATCAGCGAGACCTGTGTGTCGTTCCTTGATATTTTAATTTCGATTGATGGTGATTCGCTGAAAACGTCGGTCTCGTACAAACCTACTGACTCCCATAGTTATCTTCTACTTTCTTCTTCTCATCCCAACCACACTAAGCAATCCATCCCTTATCTTGACTTGGGTCCCAATGTTTCGTGTCCAGACCTCTTCGCGGAACTATGTAAAGCGAACATAGACTCGGCACAGTGGATGTCTCATGGATGGATGTCTGTCCAGCTTTATGACGTTTTGTGACGTAGGTTTCTGTTTCGGATATCATTAGAAGGGTATTCCTGTACATTCGTTTGTAGTCGATTTGAAATATTACCAGTGGCGAAGATGGACGACGTAGCAACTGCTCATGTTATGCTAATATATAAACATCTGCATATTTTGAAAACAATATATTTTTAAAGATCTGAATATGTAAATATTTTCAAAATTTGCATAGCATGACCAGTTGCTATGGTCAACTTCGCTACTGAATATGACCGCTCAACCGTCAGATAAATCGTTCAATTCAGAAATATTACAAACGTGAAGTTCGATTTGGCAAAAGTGTCCCTTCAATCGAAAATTTATAACTTCGCGAGGCTTGCTCGTTTCGAGTAAATGTTGTTCGAATTAGATGTATGGCGGCGTTCAAGTCGTCATATTGAATTTTGACATTATGAACACGCTATATGATTACCGTATGTTCTTTTAATATTAGAAGGCTATAATGGCTACATGATCGCGTTGATACCTGGTTTAGATGGTTATCGAGTGGAACACGGCAACAAACGACAGCGTCTTAATTCAAGGAGACACTACAACCTCAATGTTTTTGACAACGGTGACAACGTAAACGCTATCTCCTCGGCGGCGGACTATATATAAAATATATATATATATATATATATATATATATATTTAAAATGAAAAGTTTCGGTTGCTACTCCGAGTTTCACGCGGTTAAGCGATCGTCAGGCAACTGACAGATCGGATTAAGTTACTCCTATTATACACTGGCTAATTAAGTGTCGTGTTACGTGTCTACACGTGGAAAACAGTTCTGATCGTTTGTTTAGCATGTCTTTTGTTCGTCTTTTCATCACTTGAAGCTTTTCCTCCAAACATAGGTTGCATCTTTTAGCTCCGGGTTTGTACGCAGGGATTGTCTTAATGATCGACCATTTGATGTTGTATTTTTTGTCGTTTTCTTTTAGCCTCCAAACGTATTTTGACAGCTCCGTGTCTTGTGAATACCTTTGGTGGCGAAAGGATTTGGTGTGATTTCTGTGGCGGGTTTTAAATTCACCTGACGTTATACCAATATATATGATTTTGTCTGTGCGTTGTCGTCTTGGGTGATTTCGGCCTGGTAAATCACACTCTTTGCCAAACAGTTTCCGTTTAGTGGGCATAGGTCAGTTTGTCGGCAGTTGCATGTGTTGCGAGTATCGTTGTTTGTTGCTGGGTTTTGTTGGTTGGCGTCATTTCTCGTTGCGTTTTGTTGGTTAGCGTGTTTTCTCAGTACTGCGTTATTGTGTTTGCGGTTTGCATGTTTTCCATGCAGCTGTAGCTTACTCGTACAGTGTGGCGGTTAAAAATTTGGTGGAGTTTGTTTGTAGCGGGGAAGTGATTGTCGATGAGTTGTAGGAATTTGCGTCCGACGTTTGTTTTTACGTTTATGCTGTAAGGAACACAGTGGCGAAATTCCGACGACACGATTTCCTGGTTCAAATCTTTAAAAAACAAACGTCGGACGCAAATTCCTACAACTCATCGACAATCACTTCCCCGCTACAAACAAACTCCACCAAATTTTTAACCGCCACACTGTACGAGTAAGCTACAGCTGCATGGAAAACATGCAAACCGCGATCCGCAAACACAATAACGCAGTACTGAGAAAACACGCTAACCAACAAAACGCAACGAGAAATGACGCCAACCAACAAAACCCAGCAACAAACAACGATACTCGCAACACATGCAACTGCCGACAAACCGACCTATGCCCACTAAACGGAAACTGTTTGGCAAAGAGTGTGATTTACCAGGCCGAAATCACCCAAGACGACAACGCACAGACAAAATCATATATATTGGTATAACGTCAGGTGAATTTAAAACCCGCCACAGAAATCACACCAAATCCTTTCGCCACCAAAGGTATTCACAAGACACGGAGCTGTCAAAATACGTTTGGAGGCTAAAAGAAAACGACAAAAAATACAACATCAAATGGTTGATCATTAAGACAATCCCTGCGTACAAACCCGGAGCAAAAAGATGCAACCTATGTCTGGAGGAAAAGCTTCAAGTGATGAAAAGACGAACAAAAGACATGCTAAACAAACGATCAGAACTGTTTTCCACGTGTAGACACGTAACACGACACTTAATTAGCCAGTGTATAATAGGAGTAACTTAATCCGATCTGTCAGTTGCCTGACGATCGCTTAACCGCGTGAAACTCGGAGTAGCAACCGAAACTTTTCATTTTAAATATATTACCTCGCTCTACCTATAATGGTATTGAGAGCTCTTTTATATTATACCAATGCTATAACTTTTTCGTTATACTCACTACTTGGAATATATATATATATATATATATATATATATATAAAAAGTAGAAAAGTAGAGTGCTGCGTAGACAGTGTTTTGAATATATAGCAAAGTGAAAAGGTGGTAAACTGCCAAGAATTTAGTGACGAGATACTGACGTTTCGAGCGGAGCCCTTCATCAGAGTAAGACGAGATGAAATGAAATAAATAGGGGTTATATATATGCCAAAAGGGTGTCACAAGTAGAAAGTAGCCAATCAAATGCACGGGAGATAAACAAACTAATAATTAATGAGATGGGAAACGTTAGATCATTTGCTATTTTTAACAGTCGATCAGCAAGCAGACTGAGGGGGCGGGAGAAATGACAGGTCCAATATTCAAGGGGATTAGGCGATAATATTAGCATAAGAAACAAAAACTTGAAAAGGAATGAAAGTGCATACGCGAATAATAAAAAATTAATAATAATAAAGGTTCCAAGCAAACTAAAATAACAAAAAACTTGTAGGAAATTAAATAAAAGAAAAACGTTCGTTAAGACCAAGAGGATGTGTGGTGCCAAGTTTAAAAATGAGACGCTTCTCTTGCCGCTTGCGGTTATCGTTGCCACCGGAGATGGGAAGGATGGCACAGACTTTCATGTCTGAAACCAAATGGTTGGAGCTGTTGAAATGGCGGGCTACAGGTTTGTCACCATCATTGATCCTCACGGAACGAAGATGTTCAGCAAACCTGTCTGAAAGACGTCGCCCAGTTTCACCGATGTAGATTTTAGGGCATTTATCGCATGAAATGCAATAAATTATGTTGGTGGACGTGCATGAAAAAGCATGACGGATTGTGTGGTCGAATTTGGGGGCAGTAATAACTGTAGTGGGATTGAGAAAAGCGCATGTGTTACAGCGGGAACGGCCGCAAGAAAATGTTCCCGCTGGTGCCGAGGTATTTTGTTTAAGGGCACTATGTACTAAGGAGTCACGAATGTTTTTATTACGGCGAAAAGATACCAAAGGGTTGTCGGTGAAAATATATATATATATATGCGTCTGGACACTCGTATCTGTGATGTAACCACCTGGATCACATGAACTAGCGAACTTTTAGAAAAAGTTGTAGCGTTCTTGACAGTTTCTCATTTTTCAGTCTACTGTTTGGCCACTGTTTGCTTTGATTTTCGAAATTTTATCAAGGTAAGGCGACAAGTTATGAGTGTTAACGTAATGTTAATCGACATGAAATTTGTTGATCAGTTCTCGTGTGTACATTTACGATTTTTGTGTGTGTAAAAGGCAGCACTTTCCTTGTGATAGGCTACTGGCTACGTATCTTTTTATCTGATTCATATTTTTTCTGTTTTAGGAGTCCTACAGGAAAGATTTGTGAGTTCATAACTTGTGACGGTTTTGTTCTCACAGGAGCCATTATGTTCGCGCTGATTAAGAGTTCGATCAGATACTTATTGTGTGGTGTCACACATTATAAAATAACATGTACGCAACAAGCGCTCTGATTGGTCAATACCCGTGTTTGGATAAGAGTATCCAACCACGGGAAATTTTGAGGTCGATCTTGTACACACAAAAAGCAAATCATGCCGGCCGCCCATCATCGTTTTTAAACATTTATTAACATTCTATACATATGCACAATAATTATAAATAAAATATAGCAATCTTCCCTGTTAATTTTCACAAGATTTTGCAAATAGGCCGAAATTATAAGTATTTAAAGTGGACAAAGCAACACTAAAGCGAACGAGAATTCCCGTATAATTTATATAAAGGGCGACGTTTACCTTATTGAAAGTTTCAATATAACCCAAAAACACAACACTTTTATAGATATAGTCCACCAAGAGAACATGGAAAAGGTATAAAATGTTTATTTACCTCTCGTCGGGCAGGATATTCACGAAGAAACCATTCATTTTGTTCTTGTAGCCAACAAAAAATCACCGAACAATCGACTTCGACAGTGAGAGAAAACAACAAAAAAGATTTTGTGTTGTAGAATATAAACACTATAGGCAAACTCACAACATCACTTTACATCTGCAGCAATCCAACATAAAGTTAAACGGCATATTTTCGTGCTTAAATCCATCTAGAAATATGTTTTTCATCATTCCAAGCTGTTTTCCTGATGTTTTTACCTGATCAAGCTTATTTTCGGCTCTTTGCTGTCGTCAGCGTCAATATAAAACGATCCATGATTGGCCGATTAGCTTAGAAGAACATGAAAGACCTCCCCTGATTGGTAATTGATGGGTTTTGGGAGAATTGCAATGTTGATCAAATTATATTAATAACTTTTGGTGGTATTTCTCTGTGGTTATTTTATAAAAGAAATACCGAATGGTTTTCCGTGTTTGGATACTCTGATCCAAACACTTGGGATGTTGCTCGACTTTCGAAAAGCTAAAAACACTCGCCTATATAGTAATGCAACATCCCGCATGTTTGGATCAGAGTATCCAAACACGGAAAACCATTTGGTATTTCTTTAACACAACTAAGCCATTGTGGCAAAATATAAACTTGCCCGTTGAGGAAACTACAACTCGGCAGTTGAGGCTAATTATAATTCGTCCGTTGAGGCAATCTACAACTACACAGCTACTGTATAAACACAAATCATTTGAAATGGGAGTATAATGATTGAGCAAATATAGAGAGCTCGAATTGGTGCCCACAATAGCATTGCAAAAACCAAAGAGGATATTAAATCTCGAAGTATTATTTGAAATACAATATTAATAATATTATTATACCAATGTGTATTTTTAATAGGCTATATCGTGTATGTTGCACTATTGATAAGATTGGCAAACGATGTTGAGGAAAATCCAGGACCTACTGTATATGATATAATTTATCCAAGACCAAGTGATAGTCAAGACAATTTAGTCAAAATCCTGGTAAACAATGCCGGTGTAGCTATGTCGATGACTGCAATAATATATACTCAAGTAAAATATATTACAACTTGGCATTCACGATTTTTAAATACGATATTATGTACTGGAAATTATCTTTATACTTGCATAGGTAATTCCATTAAAAATATTTGTTGTTATTAACTGATGTACCAGAATTTATTTCAATTGATGATAAAGTTTATTATTTACAATATAGTGACTCCTTTGCTGGTGGAGTTTTACTATATCCCAGGCGTTCTTTGTCAGCGCCCACAAGCGATTGTCTTCTGGAGTATCCTTTTTATTTAGTATTAAGGTCCATTAGGTGGGGGGTTAGAAAACTAATTAGGCAGGGGGTTAGGGTTAGTTGTTTTGGGGTTAGCAGTTCTATGATGTATTTCATCATACAGGCATGTCCAATCATATGATAGCAGTACAATTTCTCATTTTGTCCCACCTCTCGTGGATACTAAAAAAAATGTAATAGAAGACGATTGCTTGCGGGCGCTGACAAAGAACGCCGGGAGATAGTAAAACCCTTGCTGGTGACCTACTGTATTTATATAATAATTTCGTTTTCGGGCATGTTTGGGATTATAAAGTTCGTGATTTAGTTTTAGGGTTAGCACTACCAGAAACAACCATTAAATTACGTGGAGCACTTCTGCTGGGTAAACCAAGCTATTCTGCCTGGTTTTCAAGCCATTTCGCCAAGTTGTAGTGATGTCTGCGATGACGTCATCATTTTGTCCCCCACTTCTCCAGGTCTGGCGACGCCACTGAGTGTAGGCACTATATACAGTGTAGATAATAATATACCTGTGCAACAGTAAATACTAAATATCACTACAACTGTATCCAGTGCAAAATCTTGTCTTGATTGTTTATTTTGTGTTATTTGGCACTAATGTATTAGAACTAAACATGTTCCTGTATTTCTCACCCAAAATGCAAATAGTATAATAACCTAAGACCAAGTGCTAAAAAACTACAATGCCCATCTGTAGTGTAGCACCATGCCCATGTACGCAGCCAATTCATCAGATAAACAATGGGCTATACCAGTGGGTGTATAGTTTTACCACAAGAAATATGTTTGTTCAGTTTTTAATTGTTAATATATTAATGGTTAATATATCTGCACCAGTCCACCAAGTCATGTGTAAAGTAATTTCACTTCCAACAAATGTAATTACCAATATTAATTGCTTCCAGTTTTACTATTGTATATCTGTGCCACAATGGTAATTACGCCCCATCTCTAACGTAGACGCATGTACGCATAATGCGTACCTATTTTTTAATATCACAAGGCTCTATAATCGCCTTCAGTTTGATACATGGTTTAGATCCTAGATTCTATTTATTTGATCATCTATGCTATAGAAAATTTCTAGCATCATTCCTGAGCACTGCTCCAACCTCGTGCTGCTCCTGCATAAGTCCAGAGGCAGCATTTCACTTCTGATAAGAACTCCTGGCTAGTATATAGTGATCGCCGCATTATTGAAAGAGTACTGATTAAAATAGTTTAATCAGTAGATTAAATTAGACTATGTATCCTAGTATCCTACTAGATTGCAGCCTAGTTTTTCTTGGTGTCGTGTTACTTAGAGAATTAATATTTTGTTTCAGAAGTACTTTTCTGGAAAATGTCATTTTTTAGTACTTTTACTTCAGTAAAATGTCCATGCCATACTTTTAATAATTAATAACTACAAAATATCAGTAATTTGCTGAACAATGTGGATAAGCAAATGGGAAAATGTAAAGGTTTATTTATAATTTTAAGATTACAACTTTAATTCTCAATTTAAAAAGGCTTTAACATTTAAATGCTTTACAGATATGTGTCATCGTACGCGATACAATACATAAGAACAAGGAGTTCTGCGATACTTGTCGTCAGCCTGATCTCATAAACGATGAGGTAAGTTATGATGATTTTCTAAGAATGGAAACTATAATAAATATGTCTTTCTATTGCATAATATGCAATCATATTAGAGGTTGCAATGAAAATTTGATGTCAACAATTAATTAATACATTTTTAAATTTTTAATTATTAAAATTAGTTTGTCTGATTAATTAATTCATTTATTTGTATTACACCTTTCGCACTTCGTTTACAGAAATAAAACGGTTATTAAAACTAAATAAGGCTATCATTATCGTAAACATTAGTACAAGTAGTACATTACAGAAAGTTCAAAAGTAACATTATTGTAGCATCTTTTTAACAACAAGACGCCCGACGAGTTTACTCGGGCTACCTTTGGGCTTGCAGCGAAAATCCCTAATATTAAGTCCCCGAAGTATAAATGAATCTAACTTGTATACCGAGAATCACTCCCTTGCTGTCGGACATTTACATTTGTTTTGTCAATTATTTTAATTTTAACATCTTACAGCAATTATGTCCACTTTGTGGGAAGCACGATTACATCATTTAGGAAAAGATTTAATAACCATAAGAGCAGTTTGAATAGGTTCTGCAAGGGTTGTAGGGGAATTGCAGGTGAGCATTTGTATGCGCATTTTTTTGAAAGTGGACATAATGGGTTGGAAGATGTTAAAATTAAAATAATTGACAAAACAAATGTAAATGATCCGACAACAAGGGAGTGATTATGGGCATACAAGTTGGATTCATTTATACCTCGGGGACTTAATATTAGGGATTTTTTGTAAAATTGGTGCATTTTTAATCCCCTCGCCTGGCGCGAAGCGCCGGCCGAAGGCCGAAGGGCGTGGTGCTAATATCGACCGGCGTTTAGTCCCTTATCACGCGAGATGCAAGCGGTTCCTGATCTCGGATCGGGTTTATATGTATATATATATATATATATATATATATATATATATATATTATATATATATATATATATATATATATATATATATATATATATATGTGTGTGTGATCAACCGTCCTCATGCGCTGCATCGGAAAATTTGGCCCTGGTAACTATATATAGACAGAAGCTGATTGGTAGACCTCTGCATTTGAATTAATATTTAAATTGCAACCGTCACATGATTGCGAATGCAAAAATTGAAACGGTATTGAAACGGTTTTTTGGTGCATTAAATTTGGCGTAATTTAAATTTAAATTGACGCCAGCGCGACAAACCGCTTTCCGGAAGAAGCCGCCATTCGCCAACGGCGAAATGTATATTGCCATAAAAACCAGCCATTTCCTCACAAAATCATCGGATGTTTGTTTGTTTTTAACAAACATTACTAATATAGACATTATCAGCTGATTTCAAGCAGAAACTGTAGTGTTGAAGGACAAGATAATCAAAGACAGACACAAGTAAAAGGACTATTATAATTATGTACATTGTGATTGTCACGTACTCACCGGTCTGTGTTGAGCAATTAATTTGCCTTTTCTGCATAGCTTTTTTTGTTTAGGGTTAGCAATTTGGTTAGGATTAGGGTTAGGTTTAGGATTTTGGTGATATTTACCCGCATTTCGTGGAATTCTAAGAGACTATAGCGTCGTACGGATACCGCACGAATAAACTGAATTACATTCAGTTCAGTGCTTCACTTTAACGTTAACTTTTTGACTTGACTCGCTAATTTTAATGTAATTTAAATAATTGTACACTGTATTGTGTATTTGCTCCAAGCTCCGAAATCTAATAGACACATTTTGAAATACTTAACAGAGAGATTTGGGGAAATTTGTAGGTGTGTAATGTTTTGACAGTTGGAATTAAATCCATGCAGTGTAAAATCAGGCTTGGACTGGCCATTGTGCCATCTTGTGCCAGAACAATGGCACTTTGTGGCAGCACAATGGCTGGCCATTGTTCTGGCACAAGATGGCACAATGGCCAGTCCTAGCCTGTTTAAAATATATACCATTTGTTCTTTATAATACTGCTGAATAGTAAGTGTAGTACAAATTTTGGAATTGCATGTACAGTATGTTTATTATTTGATTAAAATTATAAATACTATATGCTTGATAATTAGCATATATATATACAGTAGTTTAGGGTGAAAAAACATGCATACTATTGCTGTGTTTATATGACCTGGGCCTGGCCTACAATTTTGTAGCAATAAACAAGCATTACTATGTATACTTGTCAGTGTTAATACTTAATATATACACTGATGTAGTGAATAAGGGAGAGCTCTGGGGGAAACAGACGATACAGTACATGGATGATTGTCAAGCAAGCTCATATCCTCAGAAAAATTATTCTGTGTCCCGGACAGGGATAACTTTCTGATTTCCAGTGAGATGCTCTGAACATTGAGCTACCAAGACTCAGATGGTGAGTGAACGTTACATTGATGTACTGATTATATTGATATAACAGCAGTGTATATATTAACACACCCAATCATTAGTCATTACCATGAAATATATAGTAACTGCTGTGCATAGGCAGTACATATATCATTAGAACCAGTGCATCATTGTAACCTCTCTCCATCTGAATCTCGATGGCTCAATGGCTAGAGGCCATCACTGGCAATAAGAAGGTTATAATTTTTTCAACCAGGAATATTATGTATCTGACGATATGATCTTGACGTCCATGTTTTGTATACTGGAATGTATTCCATATATAATTTGTGTTTACAGTACTCCGTCCATTATGGAACATGTTAGACCTACAGTACACTTAGCTGGCCTAG
>JAYKKM010000382.1:1050000-1130000 GCA_035772405.1 Chrysogorgia sp. JL179-B06
GAACCCGCGACCCTGCGATGCTAGTGCAGTGCTCTGACCACTGAGCTACGGAAGCCGTTGCCGAGAGCCTAGTCACGAGTTCTGTATATTTGGTGGTAATGCCGGGATAAGATTCTGGGTATATTATAGGTAATATTTTGCATTTCACTCGATCAAACTACATGTTGAAAGGATTTATGGTGAAGGAAAATTTCGAGTGTTGGAATACATACATTTTAAGACCAAACCGGGACCAGTTGCGAAAAATGCAACTTCAAGGCCTTCCGGCTGGAATTGAACTCGCGACCCTGCGATGCTAGTGCAGTGCTCTGACCACTGAGCTACGGAAGCCGTTGCCGAGAGCCTAGTCACGAGTTCTGTATATATGGTGGTAATGCCGGGATAAGATTCTGGGTATATTATAGGTAATATTTGGCATTTGGCATTTCTCAGTGGTCAGAGCACTGCACTAGCATCGCAGGGTCGCGGGTTCAATTCCAGCCGGAAGGCCTTGAAGTTGCATTTTTCGCAACTGGTCCCGGTTTGGTCTTAAAATGTATGTATTCCTACACTCGAAATTTTCCTTCACCTGATAAATCCTTTCAACATGCAGTTTGATCGAGTGAAATGCCAAATATTACCTATAATCCTTTCATATTATATATATATATATATACCATGAGCTCAAGTCGTATATGAGCTGATAGCCGACGAGGCGAAGCCGACGAGGCGAAGCCGACGAGGCGAAGCCGAGTTGGCTATCAGCTCATATACGACGAGAGCGAATGGTATAATTGCTTTATAAGATCAGCAAACACCGTATTATGATACATTAAAAAATTATTTGTATTTATTGATTAATTTAACATCATCACGTCAACAATTTAAAATTAACGACTTCCGCGCGGCCGACTTCCGCGAACGACAAATTACATGTAACTTCCGTCATGCTCAATAACAAAATCTGTGATCAGTGTTTTTCAAAGAAACCACTACAAGTTTTAAATGATATTCAACGTTGATCATATGAAAATGCATCAGTTATAAATATTAACGTTGCAGTTATTAAAATTGAATGTTGGGCCGTTAGCCAAATGAGTGCTTTGATTGCATACAGTGATGGTTTGGTTTTCGCCGTTGACATTGCCGGGTCGGAGTGATCGGGAAGCATCTCGTTCAAATGAATCGCCGGGATTTTCAATATCTTGCTCCGTATTATCTTTTGGATAAAGCGTATCGCCATCGGGTTCCAGCCCTTACAAAAATTTCATATGTCATTTCACATATGAATCAGGTATTTCATATGTGAAATTAAAGTTTCACATGTGAAAAGGTTCCAATTCCATATGTGAAAATATTTCATATGTGAAAAATATGTTTCATATATGAAAGTTTCACATGTGAAATTGTGAACCATGACATTTCACATATGAATTGCATTTCCATATGTGAAAATATTCCAATTTCACATATGAAATGAACATTTCACATATGAAAAAGTTCCAATTCCATATATGAAATATGTTTTTTCACATGTGAAATGACATATGAAATTTTCGTAAGGGAGGTAGCTGCTCAAGAGGGATGACATTTTCTCCTGTTGTTGGATTGAAGGACGAATGCTATATGCTTCGATGGACTGATCAGATTTATGGCCAGTGACGGATTTTATGTGTCGAGTTTCGACATGTGCTTCGGACAAAGCGGTTACCGAAGTAGCTCTGATTGAGTGGTTTGTGAGAGGTGGATCTATTCCTGCTTTTGTTGTCATCTGGCGAAGCATGTTGCCCAACGTCGATTCACCGATGGGGGAATTATAATACCAGACATTGCTTTGAGCGTTGACGTTGTCTCATCACAACTCGGATTCAAATGACCGAGGTAATTCTGGATGGTTTTAACGGGACAAAACCGTGACTGTGGTTTGGCAAATATTTTCCCGTCTGATTCGTCTTCGACATCACCGAGACCGCCTTGGTGGTTCTTCGTGGTAGGAATAGAGCCAGCAGCTTCTCTATTTAACTCAAAATACACTTTCCCTTCTGCTGTGGATCTCAAGGCAAGCATGTTTGGTTTGAGCTGCCTCTGGTTCTCTCTTCCTCGTCTACCCCAGTAAAAAGCAAGGTAAAACCATATTGTACGCAGTAGTTGTGCTGGGTCATCGCTGTCTGCAGGTCCTAGTTGACCACTGCTAAACAACAACTTTATTTGTTGTTGTGTTACTGGCTTTTTGTGTACCAGGCCTGTTATTTTGCCTGTTTTTCTGAGATGTTTAACAAAGGCGTCAAGTATGGAATTTGCTTCGGAGAAATTGGGGTCACCAATGATTGAAAAACCTTTGTTGTTGTGTGGACTTCTTAAAAACCTGTCAATGGCGGCCCGAATGGATTTCATCGTGTTTTTTTTGTAGTAAGTCCCGTCTGCTTGCCTAGCCGACGTGTAGAAGAGCTTCAGGCATGAATTCAACTCCGTTTTTGACATTTCGGTTATGTATGGACCTTTAGAAAGCTCAGTAGAAGACATGAACCAATCTAGAATTTTAAATATTTTAATATTGTTTGGTTTTAAAATAATTCCCGCTTTTTGTACGTACAAAAATTGCAAAAAAATATGTTCAGTATTTGTTTACTTTTTTGTTAATGTTATTTATTGGCAATTACTTATCTTTTTTGTGTTTTTTGGTGTTGTATTATTCAGCAAAATTTGTATTTCATCCTCACTCACTTGGGCAAAACGTTCAGCCATTTTGTTTTTTTCATTACTAATGGTATATGAGGTGATATATGGCTAGTAGCAGAACCAATCAAATTGCAGAATAGCTCATATACAGTGTTTGCTGATCTTATAAATATATATATATATATATATATATATATATATATATATATATATATATATATATATATATATATATATATATATATATATATATATATATATATATATATATATATATATATGTATATATATAGATCTCGCATGCCGTGCATGGCGTGTGCAGTTGTACTACATATGGTAAGCGTATTCACGATCAACATACTTTCAAAATCTGCTAGAAATACGAATCTGCAATAATCCCCTCGCTCGCCTTTTCTACCGCTACCCCCACTCCACCCCTAGAGTTTCTTTTCCCCATCCAAGGTCACCAGGTCCCAGACCGCGTATTTGTATTTGTAGGTTCGTCGTACGGAGATTTTGAACGTTATCACAGCCAATATTTACTCTATTTCAATTCTGAAAACAGATTTGGAATTACCGAGTCTAAATACACAACACACGTACCTATCATATTACGAGAATTTGCATACGCTTCGTAAAAACGGTTTATGTACTTAGAAATTAGTCGGAAATCAGCCAGCTTGCTCGGCCCTTCGTCGTATACTTTGAACGTTATCTCGTTCAATATTTAACCGTTTCAATTCTGAAAACATATTTGGAATTAGCGAGTCTAAATACATAACACACGTACCTATTATATTACCATTTGTACAAATATCTTTATAACGTTCGTCAGATCACAAATCGTCAATCCGCCCCTCGCGTTGCATAAATATTGTCCGATTCGAACGGATCATCCAAAACTCCTTATAAGGAGTTGGTCCTACCATGCTCCGCTGAAATATATATATATATATATATATATATATATATATATATATATATATATATATATATATATAAAACCTTTCGTGAGAAATCAGGATCCCTGCCGCGGTGAGATTATCACCCTCGCTTGCGAGGTGATTAGACAATTAATTAGACAACGAGCTCGCGTTTTCGATGAGCAGATACTAATTAATACATTTTTTATTAACCACCTTTGGCATAAGAAATACAGTGGTTTTACACAGTAATTAATAGATAAAATACAAATGCGGAGTAAATAATTTAGTTAAGATATGTTCAGTAATTAAGTTATTAAAAATTAATAGCCCTGGAATAAGAAATTTAAATAACTGAAGAAGATTATATTATACAATGATTTAAATTATTAAGAATTTTTACAGCCCTCGGAATAAAAGAGTTTTCATGTCTTACGGAAGAGGACCTAAGGTTGTAACCGTGTTCAAAAGGATTGTGAAGTAACCGCTTACAAGGATGCAACTACACTGTACCTGCCTTATTTCACACAGAGTACCAGAAGCAGGGGCGGATCTAGGGTACGTCAAGCACGTCAAGCGACGTACACAAAAATTCTAAACTAATTTATTCATGAATTAATTAGTTTAAAAACCTTTTAAACATGTTTTTAAAATTTGAAAAATAAATATTCAAACTTTTAAAAAATTTATATAAATTTTGAAATTTTTGAAATTGTCAAAACTTTCATTTTTGCACGTATTTAGCGCGAAAGCGAGACAAATGTAATGATATTTGGCCCAGTCTCAGTCCTCAGCACGTCGTCAGCAGCCTCAGCAGTCTCAGCTGGAGGCAACTGGTCTACTTCATGTAGCCTAAACGAAATTGTTCATATGATAGGGGTTAAAGAGGGATCTCAATCCACTCCATTTACAAATGTGGATAATTTGAGTACGTCAAAATGGCCGGTGTACGTCGGAATAGCGAGCACTGATTGGTTAAAGACAGCAAAGGGTAGTCAAAGGGGTAGTCGGAAGTAGATTGCACTGACGTCGGAAGCGACTATAACAAAGCTGCCTGAGCCAGCAGTGAACTGACTCGACTTCAATCTTGAGACTGCATGAGTTATGTTTCGATTATGGCGTCTAGGAAACGATGATTTATTAAACACGATCTATTGCGATTTGAGAAAGAAACTCCAATCATGTGATTTTCTCGTGGGTCAAGAGTTTTCGACGCGTATTGGCAAGACATTGTACTGGGATTTTGACGCGGAGTCATATATTCCTCAGTGTGCAAAAGCTGTTTATGGAAAGAAACGTTGTATTGCTTTAAAGTGAGTGGAAACTATTTTAACCTTGAAAAGCGTAAATTATTTAAATTAGATAAGATAGGTGACGTATATGTTCGACTATATAGAGTATTTATGAATAATGCATCATATAATTATTGAGATAATGAGATGTGTTTAGCCAACCATCGCCAATTTTTACAAAAGCACCAAATCACCAATCACACTTTGACTTCAATAATCTGATCAACAGCGTTAAATATTGAATTCCAATACCTCTACTCGAACAGTCTACTGTTTATTTTTTTCTTTAATATTCGATTGGTTTGGATTGTATCTGGCTTTTAAATATAGATCTCCTAGATTCTGGCTGTTCTGGGAATCAGCTTGTTAAAAAAGAAGCTATTTTAAACTGTTGTGATAACACATGATCTAGTTTCTTATGTATTCTTGGTTTGGCTTCTGTTACAAACAGAAAATTTTTTTGTTATTATCCTGACTGTGGGGAACAGAAATTTAAATCACTTTTTAATTGTAAAGTAGAACCGTGTCCACCTTTGAGAGGTATGTCAGATGTACATATCCTATTTTGTTTTCAAGGCATTGTTGAATCAGGTAACGTATTTCAACCAAATCATTTTGCCCCTCATGTTTTATGCTGAGCCAACAGGAGGAGAAAAAAGGAAGTTTCACAAAAAATCTCCTCCAACCTGTCAAAGTCTAAAAAAAATTCCAGTGGAAATTTGGTTCAATCTGAAATTTATTTTCCTTTTATAACTACACCAGACCCCAAACCTTGCCATACTATCATAAACACACCAATTTCTTTTGTTCCGTCGTCAGAATTAAGTGGCAAAACTGCTGCTCCTTCTTCAACCAACTCACCTGCTCCTTCTGCAACCACTTCACCATCTATTCTACAAGTTCATTATCACTACCACCAAAATTAATTTTATTCATGAGTATGATATTGCTACTTATAGACAGAAAGCCAAAGGTAAGACCGATTTGGAAATTGATGTTCTAATAAAAAATGTGTTCAATTATAAAATATCCTACATGGTCTATTTTTCTCTTCTCAAAACTCTTTCTCTTTAGGCAAGTAACTGGCACCTCAAAACCAGACAGCTTGGGGTAGATAAGGGGTAGAATAAAGAAATAGATAGTTAATTTGACTAGGATGATGTAGAGAGTGAGCTCTCTATGTCCATGAAATGTCCTACATGGTCTATTTTTCTCTTCTCAAAACTCTTTCTCTTTAGGCGAGTAACTGGCACCTCAAAACCAGACAGCTTGGGGTAGATAAGGGGTAGAATAAAGAAATAGATAGTTAATTTGACTAGGATGATGTAGAGAGTGAGCTCTCTCTATGTCCATGAAATGTCCTACATGGTCTATTTTTCTCTTCTCATATCTCTTTCTCTTTAGGCGAGTATCTGGCGCCTCAAAACCAGACAGCTCAGGGTAGATAAGGGGTAAACTATTTGGTAGTTATATACAGTACATACATCAAGTGTCTTTCAGCTTGATAAGTTAAAGGAAAGCTAGCTTTTGCAAACTCAGAATTAATATGACCAAGATGACGTGAGGCCACAGTGAGTGTGAGCTCCTCTCAGTCTGTACCCATGAAATGTCTTATATTATGGTCTATTTACTGTATTTCTTCTAATCAGAGAAGGAATTTGGCAGCTAAGGCTAGGTGTGGAGCCTTGGCTGTCCATGTCTCATTCACTGCCCAACAGTGATTCATAGGCATGCTGATGAGCTCTGACAGAGCAAAACAGTCCAAAAACAAGCTCTCCAATAACGATTGAAAAGTGCAAAAGCATTTTTTTTTTAATAAATCGCAAAATCTGGCATAAAAACGTAAATTAGCACTGTAAGATTTTTCTAAAAAAATCTTGTCAGAATGCAGGAAATGCCATTTCAGAGAGCTAAATTTAAAAAAAATCCGGGGGGGCATGCCCCCGTACCCCCCTAGATTGCGCCACTTCCGTGTTTTGACGTACACTAAAAAATTCCTAGATCCGCCCCTGACCAGAAGCTATACTTGCTGTGTTCTGTCCGATAGAAAACTTTGTATCCTCAACCAAAAGCGTTTACTTACTTTCATATTAGCAAGTTTTGTAAGCAGAATGCCATGGTCAACCAAATCAAAGGTTTTACGGAAGTCTACGAATACAACGTGAACTCCCTTTCTGCCGCCACTACAATTATCATTTGTATCTTACCAATCTTGTGTTATACTGGCTAATGCTGAGACTGTCGATCTACGCTCCACAAAAGCATATTGTGTAGCATTTAGCTTTATAGGTCATATACTTGTTGAGTTTCAATTGAACATGCTCCAACACCTTGGCCATTTGTGAGAGAACTGATATTTGCCTGAATTCGTTATTAATGTTTAAAGGAGGGCTGACTTTGTGTACGGGGCTGATATATGCATGTTTGTAACCAGTGGGATATTTGCACTGTTCTTTCATATTTTTCGATAGCCAATGAAAATTGTTGATTTGTGATAGAAACTTCTCAATTTATACTAAAATGCGATAGAATTGTCGATAATGCAGATATCACAAACATTAGCGTCAAAACGTATAATCAACTGGACATTGGTATTGTATATACCTTATGGCATTTCCGTAAGAAAACTGAGTGACATGGCCATTATAAGGTGAAGAATACGTATTTCGAATGGGAAACGCCAATACTTTACAATACTTTAATTAAAGTATCAGCAATACTAATAATAATGACGTATTAGGAGCATTATTTCAATGCTCTTACAACAATATATTCTTTATAAAGTTACTTATAAAACGAATTACAGTTTCATTGTAAGATAAAGCCTACTACATATATTACCACTACGAACAAAAAACTATTAATTTTAAAAAACTTAACATATCAATTAATGCTTCTACTTTCCTGTGGTAATGAATTCCACAGTTCCTTTGCAACTACCTGAGTCTTCGCGTGCATTTTCAAAACTTTGGCGTGTCTCATTTGAAACGTCTTCTTCACCTTAAGTCCATACCCTCTCTCCTCCGCAGAGGTTCTTCGGAGATATTTCGGAGGTCGTCGGAGAGATTAGTGGAACGAGTCAGCTGAACACAAACATTGCAGGATCGCGGGCGGAAAAAGGCTCTTGAAAGGGAAAAAAGAACCTCTGCCAGATTTCTGTCTCAATATGGCGGCATCAAGGGGGGGGGGGGGGGGGGGGGTTACTAAAATATTTCCAAACTGGGATTACGAATTACGGGGTTCGGTAGTTACATTGCAAATTTACAAAATGTCGAATATTTTCAAGTTACGCGATACAAGTCCAAGTAAACATTACTAAAAAGCTTTAACGATTGGAAATGTTTGTTGTCCAAATGTGGAATGTATCAAGTCAAGAGCAATATTATTTGAACCAAGTAGTTTAGGCCATCATTATCGCATTAATATTATGCATCCGAAATGTTCATTTGATGCGAAGATGAATATAGAAGGCAAGGAAATGCTACAGGAGTTGGCAGCTGAAGTAACGCTTGACTGAAATCTTAACAAACTGTTGTGTATGAGTGCATGCAAAGTATGTACGGCTTGTTTTATACCATCACATTCAAGCAGGATTTTTGAATTCGCATGGTCACAAATCAGCGAAAATCACTTAAAAACCAAGTAAGTTACTTACAGGACCAAAGATGGACGAAAAACCAACATGTGCACGAAAACGACAATATGAACAAGAAAACAACAGAAATCTGGTAGAGGTTCTTTTCCCTTTTCCCGCCCGCAATCCTGTGCAATCTTTGTGTCCAGCTGACACGTTCGACAAATGTCTCCGACGACCTCCGAAATATCTCCGAAGAACCTCTGCGGAGGAGAGAGGTCCATACCACTCAGTTTGCTTACGAAAGCGCCACAAAAATGGGCTTAATTTTTGCGTTCAGATTGGGCAACAGACTACAAAATAGCATTTTCTTTCTCCCAATTTGAGTTCGAAAATCTAGTCGATTTTTTGGCAATTTCCTCCTGTACTAAAAATCTAATTTCTCCTTCGATTTGCACCGGCAGTTGTTGCAATTCCTTGATTTTTAACCTGCTTGGAGATCCCTTGAAACCACATCCAAATTGTTTCCTGATTTTTCATATGGACAATTTGATTTTTTAGTTCATTTTGGGGTACAATTCTACGATTACAAAAAACTACTAATTATTAATACAATTATTAATATTACTAATAATTATTTCCACGGTGTTGTTCCAATTTTAAGGGTTTGATTAGGATACTGGGGTGGGGTCATTGTTTAGGATGGAAAATACCGTTCGTTAAAGACCGTTTCTGAAATGAAAAATCCTGTGCTCCCACTGTCCTACCTTCGTCCTGCCTCACCATGTTATCCCTATTTTGTTATGTCTGGAAGCTATAAACCCACACACTTTTTATCTTTTCTTAACCTTAGTATCATGATGAAATAAAGAAACACTTGGATCGAATTGAAATGTTATCGACAAATCTAAACATTTTGTCGTATCCAGACATAGAAGTAAGTATCAGGATCATCCAGTTGCACAAAAAAGTAGGAGATATACAATGCAATGCAATGCAATGCAATGCAATGCAATACAATTAGTCCATCACCCATTTCACTATTTTGAAAGGGTCAACTTTGACATTCAATATCCCGAAAGGTTCGGACCGCATTTATTTCAATATTTGGAAAATTGTTATTAAGATGATGAACTTCGATCTTATTCGAAAATATGAGACATTTTTAAATTTAAATTTCAGGAAAGAGAACAATCTGTCTTTCTGGCTAATGTCGGTAAGTGGTACACTCCTAACAATTGCAGTGTAAATTACGTTTGTAGTCAAGTTTATGAGCTCCTGATTGGTTGGCTAGAAAGTTATAAACCTGTGGTGCTGGCTGTATTCGGGGGACTAGGTGGGGCAACGGGAAATACGGTCTGCCCCTCAAAAAATGTTTTTGACTTGACGGTATTGAAAAAGATGGCGACTGCTACATTTAACCATAATTCCTTGCGCGCAGTAAACATTGAATCTCGTAGAAATAGTAGCAGAGTTTCAAAAAGATTAAGTTTGGTAGAAAGGAAGCTTTCATGTATTTATTAATTGCTGTTTACAAGGTAAACAATGTTTAGCTGTTATTACAGGTGATTTAAGTTTGCAAAACATTCTGGTAAATTATACAGCCGCCATCTTTTTCAGTACCATCTATTGTGCGTCCCTGCAGGGATGCATAAAAAACAAAAGACAATAAACCGAATTCTGGACTGCGTATACAGGGTGTCCCAAAAAAAAGGCTACCTTTTCAAATTCAAATTAGCATGTTAATTCAAGCAACCTATTGTAGTTCTTTGAAATTCATTATCGCTTTTGAACTACGAATGCATAAAAACACACAGTTTTATACACATGAGATATTAAACACAATAGGTTGTTTGAATTAACACGCTCATTTGAATTTGAAAAGGTAGCCTTTTTTTGGGACACTCTGTATAACTAGGAGCCAAGCTATTAAAGTGCTTATAACCCAAATACCATATTACTGTTATAGATTCTGCATGAATTGAATAGTTGAATGTCAAAAATATTCTATGATTTGAGCTTTGCGTTGATGTTCTATATAAAGGTTTGTTTGTCCGAAATGCTAATGAGTAATGTGTGAAGTGAAGTCAAATCAGGCATTTGGCTTTCTATTTCTACTTCCCATGTGAAAATCTCTAGTATAGCGTCCAAGTATATCATCAACGTTTGAATTAAATCACATTTATCTTACAGTGCAGCATAACCTCCTACATAGAAATACCATTAATAATTAAGTGTGCAATGACCTTGAAACCAATAATTGTAGGGTTCTAGAACCCAACCCCAACATAACACAAATCCTAACCCTAACCCCCGCCTTAAGTGTCGTCCTAACCCCGTCTTCCACTTCATTGCAACCTAACTGTATTTCCCCCATCCCTAGCCCCCGACTCAACTACTTAGGCGTGTGCGTAAACTTATAGATCAACATGAGACGTAATACTTGTGGGATTCTTGTGCTCCTACAATTACCAATTATTGGTAATTCAAGGCCATTGCAAACTTACTGATTGGTAATTCTAGGGCAGGAGGATAGAATAATGAATATCCCAAATGATGACTGATTTGTTGTAACATTAGCATTTCGGACAAACAAACCTTACTGAACATCAACTCTCACGCATTAATTAACTATTCACATGATGTAGAATCTATATCAGCAATACCGTAGTTGCGTCATATAGGTGTTTTAAGGGTTTATGGCATGTATTTTAATTTAATATTTCATTGAAGAAAAAAGCGCAGAAAATAATTTTAAAATAATTAGTTCATAATTTAGTGTCACTTTAACCTGATTATTATTCTTTTTCTATGTTGATTATTTATAGAAGAAACCAAAAGTGAATTATAGTTCAGCTTTGATCACGGGGATATCGATTAAGTATATTCATTTCTATCAATATATAAATAATAGTTAATTGGGTTTCGTAGATGAGATACGCGACTTAGAAGTATTAAATATATACTCTATTTACAGGCTTTCTAGCAATCCTATACTTTTTCTACTTTTTTCCTACTTTTTTGTGCTTTTCTCTTAAAATCCTAGTTCTTTCATTCGTGAAATCAGTTTGTTTGAAATAAAAAACCACTAAAACTATGTGAAAAAATTGATATTTCTTAGGTTATAGTATCAATTAAATTGATTAAAGGTGGAGTAAGGTTGGCTGTTGGGGAGGTGGAGGCCACTTTTGTACATTTCATTTATGAAAAACATGAGATTAAACTGTATTTTTGCGGTATATGGTCATTTTAAATTAATCACGCAAAATTCCTAATCTTGTACTACATTTTTGTACGTTTTCCAACTTCCTACTTTTAATAAAATTTGAAGCTCGTCGTACTTTTATCTTTCCTGTATACATAAACTTGCCAGAAAGCCTGTATTTAACAATCTTCAAGATATAAACGTCTTGCGATATCAGCTATACTAACCAATTTTAGCCAAACGAGAAGAACAATAATTTAAAGTTTTAGCTATTAATTCCAAAATGAATATCGGATAGCCTTGTCCTTAAATTATTTTTTAGTATGAATCTATCATATTTTAAAGATAGAAACTGTACGTTAAGTAACAACAATATACCTTAATTTCTCGTGTTTATAGATGAGATGTTTAAGGGTATTGGCAACAAAAAAATAAGTACCTTTTGTATCAAAGCATGGGACTTAAATTTTTGGCCGGAATATAGTAGTTTGTTCTTCTGCCAAATGACCTGTGACGTCATGTGCTACTAGGTAAAGTGATCAGTGTTAATAGGAAATACAAATAAATTAAGCTTCTTCTGAGCGGTTTTATAATCGCAATCCCTATTACAATCGCAATCCCTATTACAGGGTTATCAACAGCACAACAAAACGGTATCAACACTAGCTACGAGACACAACGCTTACCAGCACATAACTTCACGCTCATTTTTTTTCCTGCTATTGTATGGTAGATGAAGAGCCATTCTGTGGATAAACCATTATTATTATTATTATTATTATTATTATTATTATTATTGTATAGTAGATGAAGAGCCATTCTGTGGATAAACCATTATTATTATTATTATTATTATTATTATTATTATTGTTATTATTATTACTCAACCAAGCAAGTTCTTAAGGACTTTCGTTCTGAACAAGAGAATAGACTTCAAAATCATTTAACCTGTCAAGGCTCTTTCTTCTCTAATATCACAAAGTTCTCCCTCTCCCAGCTTACGAAGTTATGGTGTGCGTCTCAATCTAATCTACCGAAGAACATTTTTAACTTCACTATACGCTATATGAATAACTCGCTTCCCACACGCCAAAACCTTGCAAGATGGGTATATCATCAACTTCAGATTGTTCCCTTTGTCTAGCCCCAGAAACACTTTTACACGTTGTAGCAGGTTGTCAATCATATCTGGAAAGATTTACATGGAGACATGACTCGATCTTAAACTTTCTTGCGACGAACTTACTGACGGTCAACGGTTCAAATCTCTATGTTGATCTTCCTGGATACAAAAGTCCATCAATAATAACCGGCGACACATACCGTCCAGATCTACTTTTGACGACTACAAATGAATGTCTCTATATTGTTGAACTAACTGCTGGTTTCGAATCAAATCTCCAAAAAAATGTTGAACGTTAAAAAAGATAAATATTTAGAATTAATTGAGGAGCAAAGTATATCATTTAGATCTGTAAAATTTGTTAATTTATCAATGAGCTCTCTTGGTGTCTTTGCGAAAGAATGCTCTACATTCATAAAAATGCTCAACGATCTTGGTTTTGACAAACTTCACCAAAAATATTGCGTAAAAAGAATGACGACGATTGCAATCAGAACCACATATTACATATTCTGCTGCCGAAACAAGGAATGGACAAATCCCGACTTACTTACATTTTAATGTTGTGCTGTATACTGTTATGTGTTTTTTATAGTTATGTATTGATATTATCGATTCAAGTAGCCGATTGTAAATTACCTGAAAAAGCGAGATTTACAATTGTATATGTAAAATCTAAATTTAAATTTAATAAAGTTTCCATTATTAATATGGCAGCCGGCCACGAGCAGTTTTTAGATTATTTATTCAACTTTTAAAATATGTTACGAGCAATTTCATAACGCCCAACTACTATATTCCGACTAGATAAGTCATATACTTTGATATAAATGTAGGTTTGTCAATCTACTTTAATTTCATAAGTTCGAGTTTATGATGTACAATTTCCTATATTTTATAATATGGTAGATTCATTCTATTCTTGTTGTTCATTCCGAGACAGTCTGTTGTGGGAGTCAGTGAGTTCGTGATTAGGGATCTTAAAATGAATCTTAAAACTTCTTTTAAATAAAATTTGTATTGTATTGTATTTAAAGTTCTTTAAAAACGGTAGCCCTTCAGAGCCGTAGGCATCTGGTTTCCAAGGGTCCGTTTCCAAGGTCTTTAAAGAAAATAAAAGTATAATGTTTAGAAATGTTAATAGTTTCACGGTTATCTGTTTTGTATTAGATAAATAACGCTTTCATTATCTTATTTTATACTTTTGGATACCGCCATTTTTTTGTCATTTTTTTAGTTTGCTCCACGGTTGAGATTCGATATCCAGCGGGGGTTTATTTTCAATTTTGACACCACTGAGTGCAAGAAACAAAAGAGCTTGTCTTTATCGTCACAAATGTCGTCAAAATTGAAAAGAAAATCGCCGCTGTACATTAACTTTGAGCTGTCCAGCAAACGCTAAAATGGCGACCTCCAGAAGCGTAAAATACGAGAATGAAAACGTTATTTCTCGAGTACAAAAGTAGATACTGTAAAACTATTAACATTTATAATTAACATTATATTTAAAGACCTTTATTTGAAAGCAATTCATAGTCCGTATTGAGAGTGTGTGAGTGTGTGTGTGTGTGTGTGTGAGTGAGTGTATGAGTGTGTGAGTGAGTGAAAACATTAATGTAAACCTGCATATAAATGCCATTCAAGACTGAATAAAACCATACCTGCAGGCCGTAGCCTGGGGAAGGGCCGGAGAAAACGCCCCCAATAATTTTGACGGGCTCGTTTGACAAACGGTCACAGCTGCACGCTGAAGTTTAAAGGAATGTTTGAAGTTGTTCGTACATGTTTCTTTCTGCGGAAGCCTGCAAAATGTCTGCAGCCCTTCAAGTGCATTACGGTTCGGATACAAGATCTATTTTCTGTCAGTTGAAAGCCGTTTAAACTTGCTGGAAAATACTCTCATGACAGGCAATGCTATTTCAGAGACCCTATATTTCCTACATATACACTTGATCCTGCCCCAATGATTTGCCCTTGCTATGGCCTGATACCTATGGACTTATTAAAAGTCTGATGTTATGCATTACAAAATGATGTTATAAAGATTAGCGTCACAAAAAATTATCATGAAAGATGGTGAAAACATTTTCTAACTTAAGCCAAGGAGCAATGCTACCCTCTAACTAATAGCACTGTGTCCGGTTGCTATTAATAGCTCAAAATGCGGACAAACAAACCAAATTTGACTCGCAAATTATTGCAAATGAACTATTTTCTTTTGTTATGGCCGCAATAATTATGGGTAAATGCGGACAAACATGGCTACTGGCGTCATCTCTAGAAAGTGCTATTTGAATCCAACTTTTACTTACATGTATCTGTCAAAGATCACAGATATACATGTGTAAAACAAGCTTCCAGTCAAATGATACTGGAGTAGAAAGGGTGTCCAACATTAACTTTTCTCATGAGTGCCATCACAGTACCACTTACCACCTGTATCTAACAAAATGCACAGGTATTTTTCTGTACTTGGGTATACCTTTCCACCTTATGACTCATACATAATATTTTCTTCATATCACATTTTCTTGAAAAATCTAATGGGATAATCCATTGCAGTATTATTAAGCTTTTTTCATTATATCACTTGGCTCGTGAGCGGTCTTAACGCAGCTTTCATGCAATCTGTTGGTTTCTGAGCGGTCTTTATAAACCCGTAAAGACCGGTCATTACAAAACAACTGAAATGTTTTAAAACAATTACGCAAAAAATGAGGAAATATGAAATATTCAAAAGAGCCATATAATAAAAACCTTATTAACCTCGTTTTATCGATCTTTACGTCAAAATTATCCTACGACCTTAGTCTTTTCGCACAAACCTTGCTCCTTCGTCCAGGGGAGTACGGGAAGGGGGGTCCATGGATCCCCCAGTTAGCGTTCCTGCCACGCCCAGTCGGTGCATTTTTGGTCATTTGGGTCATTTTGGGAAGAAGAAGAGTTGGAGGAGGAACTAAAAAGAAAGAAGTATAAAGAAGTATATTTGTTTCCTTCTTGTTTAAACTAATTGTCTATAATGACTATGAGTACAGTAATGTGGACTGCCATATGAATAATATTGTATTCGTAATTGTGTCATACTCTGAAAAAAAAAATATCAAATAAAATTATTAAATGTATATAGTATACCTCAAGAAAGTTGAAGAATCTATAAATATATACTTGAATACTACTCTTAGCAGGCTGTTTTTTTAGAGTAAGGAGTTTGGGGAGTGGCGGCGGGGGGGGACGACTCCATCAAAATGTGGTGGACCCCCCAGGTCTTCCCGTAAAGACCTCCTACTGGGAGGTAAAGGTAACTGACGAGAGGTAACTGCCGTAAAGACCTACTCGGCCAATAAGTGTTTAATTGTCGAATTTAATAGCGCTCCGTCGAGATGACGTCAGCATCGATGTTTGTCCGCTTTTACCATAATTATTGCGGCCATAACAAAAGAAATAGCTCATTTGCAATCATTTGTGAGTCAAATTTGGTTTGTTTGTCCGCTTTTTGAGAGCTATTAATAGCAGCCAGACTCTACGCTATTGTCTTCAATGCTGCTGGCAATACGACATTATGCATATCATTATTCGCTCTGATAAACGATATTACATAATACTTGAAGTGTTCAAACAAAATATAAGTAAACCTAAATAATTAAACGTTACAACATGCAGGTTGAAATGAGGAAGAGACAATGGGAGATACTAAATGTACACCACCAGTTCATGTAGTAAACTCAAAACGAAAATTTCGAACGAAGTTCGCGATATGAACTGCTGTGTTTAGCATCTCCAGAGAGACAATTGCATAATTTCACATCGCGCGGAAGACTGGTACTAACGTATTTTTCGAGGTATTATAGTGCGTGGCTGCAAGGGGCAGGTGTACTTCATGTATGCCTAAAGCTGGTTACTTCATGTAAGCTAGTCTGCAACACAACTAATTTTGTTTTGGTGCACAAAAATCGGCATACATGAAGTAGTCCCCTGAAGGGTAATGACTAAAGGGTATGGACGAGAGGTATTTTTCAAGATGGTGGCCAATATTAAGATTTATGTTAGGATAAGGGTTAGTATTAGGGTTAGTATTGGGGTTAGTATTAGGGTTAGTATTAGGGTTAGTATTAGGGTTAGTATTAGGGTTAGTATTAGGGTTAGTATTAGGGTTAGTATTAGGGTTAGTATTAGGGTTAGTATTAGGGTTAGTATTAGGGTTAGTATTAGGGTTAGTATTAGGGTTTGTATTAGGGTTTGTATTAGGGTTTGTATTAGGGTTAGTATTCGTATTAGGGTTAGTATTAGGGTTAGGACAATCCGATAGTACCAGTCTCCTGCGCAATTTGAAATTAGGCAATGAGAAGTGAGAAGAAAGCTTTAGTGTAAAATTCGGTAATGAACAACTATTTTTAGTTACTCTGTCTTTTACTTAAGGTGGCTCGATAGGAAAAAACTATAAATAATCAGATATTTCCCTCTAAAACATTGCACAATGTAGATTTGTGCTTCATTCTAGTCCCTTGCACAGCCCTAGTGCTACTCTTGAGTTTTAGTTTTGAGAAGTATTAGACATTCCACAGTTAATTACAGGAGGGGAGAAATCGTTGTTCTAGTGAGTTTGCATTAAATTTACATATTATCAATGTTATTTGTTCAGATACAATTTAATGTTGCAAGTGTAAAATGTTTCAATTATTAGCACTGATACTAGAGCTATGCAAGGAACTAGAATGGGGCAGAAATGTACACTTCAAAATGTTTTAGTGGGAACAATGTAATTTTTCATAACTTTTTTCCTATCAAGCCACCTTAAATAAAATTTACCTATGAACCCCAAATAAGATATTACTGACATAGAATCTATATGAAATGAATAGTTGAATGTGAAAATATTTTATGATCTTTGTGTTGATCTCCTACTGGTAAAGGGTGACGTCACACTATTAGCATTGCGGATAAACAAACCATTATAGAACATCCAACGCAAAGCTCATAAAACATTTTGACATTAAACTATTCACTTCATGTAGAAATAAAATCACTAATATCGTATTTGGCGTGATAAGCAATTTAAGTCATTTATTTATTATAGTTTGTCCTTGTCGCGTATCTCATCTATGATTCCCACGGGCCCTTCTATTAAAATGTCAGTACTCGAGGCAATGATCAATCATTTAAAGAGAAACTGCAGTCAAAAAATAAAAGGCTTTTAAGTATGTTTAGAATCGCTATTAGTTTTCCGGTATCTTCTCTTCCACTCGAGAAATAATGTTTTCATTCTCGTATTTTATACTTCTGGACGCCGTCATTTTGGAGTTTGTTCGACGGCTCAAAATTGATATGCACAGCGGTGGTTATCTTTTCCATTTGACGTCATTAAGTGTTTGTCTTTTGTTCCTTGCACTCAATGACGTCAAAATTGTAAATGAGAATGAAAACGTCATTTCGCGATTTAATACTTGAAAGTCTTTTTTTTTACTACTTTTCCCCTTTAGAATGTGTATGAGGAAAAACATTTAGTTTGAAATAAACTCTTTTAGTAGAAAGAACTCCTGAAATTATAAAAATGTACCGCATCCATGTCAAAAAAGCCAGTGGCTTTGGGATGTCAAATCAAATCACTCGAAACTTCGCATGTTTATTGTTATTCGATACAATCACGCGCATGCACAGTTTCAGGTGTTTTTTTGTCAGATAATCCGAAGGATATACATGATTTCAGTACATTCATTATGTAGTGTGACGTATATGCAGTGTGATACCTACACATCAAACAAATCTTCATATCTAAAGAACGAAGTAAGACATGGAACAGTCGTAAACGCCAAACTTATAGTTTAAAGAGTTTCTTAAAAGTAAGAGAGTTTATTTCAAACAGAAATGTTTACTTCATACCATTACTAATCATGTCATTAGAATATGAAGAGCCCACAAAGGCGGCAATGTTTAGTGCGTTATATATTCAAAATGCTTGTATTAGGCACTTAGGGAATTTGCTTCAATGCATACGCGAAACCATCGGCTACAACTCCAAGTTGCCAATAGACCTTATCCATTATGACGTGTGAATCTATTAGTGACTACTATACTACCATAATTCCTTGAGATTCTTTCTTATGTAAACGTAACTCCCTCTGGGAGACGTAAAACAATTGCTCGATTAACATCACAAAAATATATACCGCAAAGGATATATTCCTGCGTCATAATATAAGGTCTATTGCATCGTATAATGCAATTCCTGTTATCTGTTATATTCAACCACGATTTGAATAGGTAATATTATGATTTCGAGTGCAATTTAGAGAAAAACACGCACATGAAGTGAGTTTTTCAAAGATCTTAAAATAGCACGAGTCCGAAGGACGAGTCCTATTTGGGGTCTTTGAAAAAATCATATGAAAAAGTCATATACAGGAAAATGCTCGAGACAATATTAATTCAAACTTAAATTTAACTTTGCTTGTCTTTACGGCAAAAAATAACAAGTTTTCACTTGACAACTTCAGTACAGAACTTTCTCTTTCACAGATTTTTGTATTATTGTTTGGGATTAACTGCATGCATTCGAATCAGCCAATCACATTCCATCAACATTTTCCTGTATATTATTGGGCTTGAAATCGTGGTTGAATTAATAACAGCAATTGCATTACTGTTCCGGCCAATTGAAGGAAATTTGGGAAGTGTCTGTTGTTTTAAAACATATTTTAATCTTAAATTAAAATATTATAATTAACTTAGTAAGTGTTTTAAAGTGGAATGGTATACAACCTACAGTAACTTATTTGCATTTTGACGACGTATTCAAAAAACATTATCTACTAAAGTTTGGTTGTCGTGATTACTGGTTCATGTCAAAGGCATGCATATTCAAAACATGCTTCGACGAGTTAAAGTGCATATAACGTCTGTGGGAATTTAACATATTTTTGTAATCTATGGATTCTCCTGAGAAAAAATGCAATATATCTTGTTAGCCGAAAATTTCATTTTCATAGATGTTTTTGCTGTTAAAGTTGACGGAAGTGATGTCGTAGTGGGCATCTGTAAGTAGGTTTTCATGTTTTCATGACATTACAACAAAAAGTCTATGAAGATGAAATTTTTGTCTGACAATATATATTACAATTTTTCTCAGGAGAATACATAGATTACATGTATGTTAAATTCTCACAGACAAACGATACTGCATGCAGTAAAGAATGGTGCAGCCGTTGTCTAAAGCAGAGGTTTTGGGGCATTTGTGAGATAAATGCAAAACAATATCTTTTTCTGTTCTTGCGTGCCATTCCACCTAAAATACGATAAACCTGAAATAAAAAAAACAAAAAAGAATTAAAAAAAAAATACAAAAAAATACGATATCACTAATATAGATTCTACATGAAGTGAATACTAGTTGAATGGCAAAATATTTCATGATTTGAGCTTTGCATTTGATGTAACGATGATGTAACGTCAAATCAGGAATTTGGCTTTCTTTTCTGCTTTCTGTGATAAACTGGTTGAGGATATTAGTGAAAAAGTTGATAAACAACCTATAGCGTCAAAGTATATCATCAACGTTTGAATTAAGCCAAATTGCTCTACAAGCAGAATATTGTATGCAAAATGATGACTGATTTGACATCGCCCATCAACCCAAAGCTGAAATCATAAAAAAATTAGCAATCAACTTTTCACTTTATGTAGAATTTATATCAGTATTTCAGGTTAAAGTAGAAGATATATAGGTTATTTTGTAGTGGTGGAGCTGTCGTGTACATTCAGTGTTGACCTCTGATAGCTGTAAAGTATGTCTTAATTTGCCTTTGAGTACGAAAGGCGGGAAAAAATACTTACGTGGCGATTTATTGTTAGTTTTGGTTATCATGGAAAGACATTATGCGGCTCCATCACTCTGTTGTTTGCACCAAAAACCAGAGGCTATTAGAATAGAGAATTCTGTTGTCGATTGAAAACCATACGATTCTTATATCAATATAATAGCTGATGGTGACTTTTGCATTCGACGAACTCTGTATATCTTATCACTTCATTTATGCTCGGGTTACTTGTAATTAGTGTAGGAATAACCTTTGAGTAGTTAAGTGTAATTAAGTATTAGTTTCATAAATATTCCTTTAAATTACTTTAATGACACCCAGTCGATCTTATTAGAATCGCGTGATTGCATCTGTACGCTGAAAAACCAATAAAGAATATGAATAAAGAAGATCAGTCCATTAGAAAATAAGAAGATTTCATCAGGAAGTATGAGGCCAAAAGCGACATTTTCATTCGACGATATATATATAGAGAGAGAGAGAGGAGGGATTGTCATTATTGTTATATTAATATTAAAACATTGCCGCAAAAGGTGTTAATAGTATTTTTTTAATTGAAAAATTGAATCTTTTCGATCATCGGAGTCGGAGCGAGTGTCCCACAGTTTGTCTTATAGAGAATATTCCACAGTTTTAGTATCACTTAGAGGTAACAGCCGCAAGGCGAACGAAGACGAATTATGGTCCGACCATTTGACTTTTGAAGGGGTTCCTGATTTTAGAATCCTGCGCAAACTGGTTTTGTACGGAGAAAAAGCATGCACTAGCTGAAACACCAAGAGAAAAAATATCTTACATCAATTTTGAGTATACATTCAGGCAGAACTTCGTTTTTCAACTGCATCACTTCACTTTGTAATTCAAAGGTACAGTAAGGTTGACGGCCTCTTAGCCTGTCGACGAAAAGGCCTAGTAACCTATAATGGCCGCATAAAAGTCTGGCAACAAGTTTGTTTTACTACTCGAATCTTTGGAGCTGGCTCATGTCGTGGCTCATTCATTCGTCAAATAGCTGCTGTACATCCGTCCGTGTAGCCCCAAAATGACTACCTTGCGACATATACTGACTAATGTGAAAGACAAAGAACAGCCTCAAGAAAGATAGGGTGCAGTTTATAAGATCAAATGCGCCGAGTGCCAAGACACTTATATTGGTGAAACCGGCAGAAACTAAAAATCAGATTTGCTGGACACAAACGAGCTACTAGAAACCACGTACAAACAAAACACGATATGTATCGCCTTTAACACAAACTACAAACAGCGACTTACATTAGATAAACCACTTAACAGATTACAACATGAATTACCGGACACCATACAAAAGACTTCTTCGCACGCACCAATAAACAATTGACCTACCGACAAACAATATACCAACGCTTAACGCAACAAACAATATTGGCCCACACTGAACGCGACACCTACTCACACTAATTATGACACAAACAAACGATGACGTAATGAACCAGATGTATATATAGGCAAACCCTGACAAACACGCTTTACTTGACTCTGAAGATGACCGCCGCTGAGGCCGTCGAAACGTCAGTCACCAACAATAGTCTTTATCAATACTACAACAACCTGGGCGATCAAATATATATATATATATATATATATATATATATATATATATATATATATATATATATATATATATATATATATATATATATATATATATATATATATATATAATATATATATATATATATATATATATATATATATATATATATATATATATATATATATATATATATACTAAAACAGATTTGTAACATGAATGTTACAAAGCTGGCGGATGGTTCAAGAGTGCTCGATACCATTAGAGGTAGAGCGTTTATAAAGGAGTTAGAATGTTTTCGTCACTACTCTGAGTTTCACGCGTAATGCGATCTTCAGGCAACTGAAGATCGACAAAACAGTAGCGGATGGTGCTTTTCGCGCAATCTGATTGGTTCCTCTACAGTAGCTCGGGATATCCTGCACTACTCGCTGTTTCGCAAAACAATATGGTGCCTTCTCGTGAACGATTTTCTTTTGACATAAGGAAGGAAATGGTAAAAGCCGGTAGAAAACTACTACTGTATGTAGGGAAATTATTTTAGGTAATATTTATGAAAAACAAGTTGCAAAGAGAGAATAGAAAGTGCTTAAAAACATGCAGAACAACGAATGATGTGCTCCAAAGACAAACTCGAGTGAACGAACTGAATGTATTCACTTTTCGTTCAAATATTTTGAAAGAAAAGTGTTCTCCGTAGTTCATTATATATCCATATTCGCCTTAGTTTATATAGTTTATAAGACAATTTGAATTCCCTTTAGTGGTAGGGTTCGGCCGATTCTGTCTCATCTCCCGACGTTTTCCTGGAATTTTCACCTGAAGTTTACTCCTACTCTTGACCAAGAACCCCCCACCCCCAGTCAAATTTCACATTCCTCAACTTTTCCCACAAAACCCCCAACCCTCCTCCCAAAACGTCACATTCCCCAACTTTCCCCATTTCCCCAACCCTTAGTCAAACTTTACACACCCCTTTTAAAGACATTTTGATTGAACGTGGCAATCAAAAGTTTGGGGGAATTCCCTGACTTTAGAGAAACTTTGCGATCAACCAACCACCGTGGCGAAGCTGGCAGTCCTAGTCATGCTAGTCATGCTAGTCATGCTCAGCATTACTAAAAATTTCCTGAAGATATATAGTTTTGTTTGCGTTTATTTACTTTATTTGAAATCTCTCCTTTGAACTTTGAAGTCGTGCGCATTTCGAAGAGAACAAGTAATAATAGTTCACGCATATTACGCGGATATTCTCGCTCCGTATCCGGCCCTGATTAATCGGGCGTCTAAAATCCGCCGTCTTCGTCTCTTTTGTTCAGCCTGGCCCGGTCCAAGTCATGCTCTTTGTGAATAGCATGACCAGCCTTATGAACAGTTTATGCTTATTCTCGAAATATTATTGGTTGACGGCACTTGACGCATGCTCAGTTTGCCTATTTTAGACAAGCTGGTCTTGCTATTTTGGATGAGCATGACCATAGCTTAAAAAATTAGCTTTCCACATGACCAACTATGGCCTGGCTGCACAGCACGTCTGTTTAAGGAGATCCTTGATTTATCATGGCATCAACGAGCTCTGATTCGGTCCAAACAGTCCTTGTTTGTGAACTACTTTGAAAACCGTTTTCGGCTCGAAACATCAACGAGAAAAATCTTCTTGTTGGACAGCGACCTGCAATGCCGGATCTTGGCCATTCGTCTTTCTTTCGTTTTATTGGTGATGAATCGCAGTTGAAAAAGTTTACCAAGAATTGTAAACCGGCAAACCATTGTAAATATTCTCTCCCAGATGACTAGATGAGAGAAACACGGATGAGAGATCAATCATGAAGACGGAATGGACAGCCCCAAAGGGCGAAGGACAGGAAAATATTATTATGCTGTGTTGACATTTATCTCGTGAAACTCCGTAATATTAATCATGAAACGTTGTTTTGTCCGATTTAAATAAATTCTATATCGAAATATTCACTTGAATCTGGCGAATCGAACGCTGTACGTTTAGTCTACTTAAAATGTGAAGATAAAAAGTACGTTTAGTCTACGAAAATATGATAAAATGCGTAAGCGATTAAAGCGAGATTCGTCTTTAAAATCAAAGGGGTAAACGTCGATAGATCTTGAAGCCATGCATGTCTGTGATTCAATACTTTTATGTCCATTAAACCGATATAATTTCGTAAAATATATGTTTCGTATACCTTGCCGTTGATTTTTATAAACGTTTTGACACACGAATACCTACTAGAAATACGTATACGCAACAACCCCTCGCCCAATTGCTGTTTGAATCTTACAGTACAGTACTTATTTTGGTTCTAAATTACTTGAATTAGATAATAACCACTTCATTTTCCAAACTAAATAAATTTTCAGTGAACAATATCTCTCAGCTTTGTATTGTCTGAATTTAATTGTTTCATAGGACATCAAAATAAATACATGCAGCCCAAACGTTTTAATTTTTGAGTGCAGCAACAGAATAGTGGGGGTCTACTGCTGTTTCTACCATCAATCACTAAGAAAGCAATTACGTTCATCACAATATTGATGACTCACGAAATAATCAATGCAGTATTTAGTAACAGTAAGTTGATAATTCTACCCACATTCGACTACTGTGATGTGGAGCTGGCAGGAATATGGATAACTAAATATTGATGGTCATAATCAGAGGTATCTAGGCATGTCAGGGAAACTGATCTTTCCTAAGTCGGGACTTGAAACTGATTGGTTAATAGAAATCCCAAGTTTTGTACCTCTTGCATTAGAAGCAAGTTACATTGTGTAACGCTAGTAGTTAGGAAATTCCATGGCATTTTAACATCATATCTACCAGTAAAGAGCTATTTTCCATGTTTCAATTAATCTGTTCATACATGTTATAGCACCATTATCTATTGCCAAATATATGTGAAGGATATACAACTTTTGAGTTAAAATTAGTTTTTGTAACATTGTACTGTACATTCATGAATATGTGTTGAAATTTGTTACTGTAACTGTAATTTGTTAGAAAACAAGACCCCCATATATTATGTAATACCAGTGTTAGCATTGAAGGGGCTATCCTGTATAAATATTATTGTATTATTATTGTATTATTATTGTATTATTATTATTATTATTATTATTATTATTATTATTATTATTATTAATACTAATAATAATAATGCATTGACAATAATACTACTAATAATAATGCCTAATGCAGATTGCAGATACCATATTTGCCATGTAACAAAGCATATATATGGCATTGTGTACTATAGTATCTAAATGAGGTATATGATGTATATATTTATGTGTGTATATATATATATATATATATATATATATATATAAATTGATCAAGATAACTTTTAAAAACTTTAATCTACGTTTCGGGGCTCTGCCCCTTTGTCAAGATACACGAGTTTACAGAGAGTTCGAGCATTATATAAGATAAAAAAGCTAATTACAAAGTCAAATCAAGTAAAATCCCTAATATTCAGTCCCCTAGGGACAAATGAATTAAGTTTATAAGCCCAGAAAGCTTCTCTTCTGGTTGGTTCCCTAACATCCGTTTTGTCAATTATTATCACTGTCATATCATTAACTCCTTCGTGTCCATCGCTAAAGAAATGCGAGTATAAATGTTCCCCAGGAATTCCCCTCTGACCTTTACCATACCTCGTTGCACTACTTTTATGGTTGTTAAATCGCTGCCTGAATGACGTTATTGTACTTCCTACATATACTTTACAGCATTTTTTACAAATAATTAGATAAATAACTCCTTTAGAATCACAATCAAATGTAAAGTTGATCACAAAAGAACGATCTTCGCCATCAGACGTACATCCTTTTTCACAAATTTACATATTTGACACCGTGATTTACCACATTTCTTCATACCCTTATCCAAATTATTCTCTCGCTTAACTTTAGATCTTACCATAGCATCTTTTAAATTTCTCGGTCTTCTAAAAGCCACCATCGGCTTTTCCCCGAAGATCTTTCTCATGCTCTCCGATGCATGCAAAACAGGCCAAGCCGAATCTATAACTTTACTTAACCCCGACAACGCTGGATGAAAATTTATCACCAACGGCATTCTATCATTACTGCTGGATTTCTTATTTCTAGTATCCTGACAAAGAAGGCTTTCACGACTTTTAGTTCTTGCTTTCGAAATCTGAGAATCAACAACCTTAGATGTAAAACCCCTCTTAATAAAATAACCATGAAGCTCTTTTAACCTTTCTTCAAAAATCTCATCTGAATCACAAATTCGTCGTATTCTTAAAGCCTGACCATATGGAATGCCCTGTTTCACATGCCTCGGATGACACGACCTATTATCTAAATACTGATGGGTATCCGTAGGTTTGGAATATACATCAGTAGATATCTTATTATCCCTAAGTTTAATCATAACATCCAAATAGGAAATCTTTTCATACGACCATTCCCATGTATATTTTATCGTATCATGATATGAATTTACATAATTTAAAAATTCCAAAAGGGTTTCATTACCATGTAACCAAATTAAAAGATGTCATCCAGGAAACGCAACCATATCCAAGGATTCAAGTGATATTCCCGGAGCATCTTCCGCTCTAACTTGGACATAAACATATTTGCAAATGATGGAGCAAACTTAGTTCCTATTGCGGTTCCTAACTTCTGCCGGTAAAGTTTGTTGTCAAATTCGAAAAAATTATTTTCCAAAATTAATTTGGCTAATTCCACTAAATGTTTAGCTGAAACACGGCAAACATTAGCATCGACTTTTTCAAATTCCTCAATTATTTCTTCCATATTCCTAAGACCTTCTTCATGCGGAATATGGGGATATAGACCAACTACATCCATAGTACATATAATAGCGCCATCTGGAATATCACCCAATTCCCTCAACTTACATAAAAAATCTGTAGTATCTTTAACAATATAGGGCAGAGTTTTTACAATTGTTTGGAGATGAAAATCCACAAATTCCGATATTCCTTCCGTAGGTGTACCACAGTTAGAAATAACAGGCCGACCAGGTACGTCGAATAATCGTTTGTGAATTTTCGGCAGCAAATAGAATCTCCCCAATTTTAAATCTCTGCCCCTCAAGTATTTACGATTTTCTTCCGAAATAATTTTGTTATTCATTAAATAACTTAATTTTTCCTCAATTAACTTAGATACCTCTTTAATAGGATTGTTTTCCACTAACTCATAAACTGCCGTCTCTCCTAACTGTCTATATGCTTCCTTACAATAAATAAGTTTGCTCCATCATTTGCAAATATGTTTATGTCCAAGTTAGAGCGGAAGATGCTCCGGGAATATCACTTGAATCCTTGGATATGGTTGCGTTTCCTGGATGACATCTTTTTAATTTGGTTACATGGTAATGAAACCCTTTTGGAATTTTTAAATTATGTAAATTCATATCATGATACGATAAAATATACATGGGAATGGTCGTATGAAAAGATTTCCTATTTGGATGTTATGATTAAACTTAGGGATAATAAGATATCTACTGATGTATATTCCAAACCTACGGATACCCATCAGTATTTAGATAATAGGTCGTGTCATCCGAGGCATGTGAAACAGGGCATTCCATATGGTCAGGCTTTAAGAATACGACGAATTTGTGATTCAGATGAGATTTTTGAAGAAAGGTTAAAAGAGCTTCATGGTTATTTTATTAAGAGGGGTTTTAAATCTAAGGTTGTTGATTCTCAGATTTCGAAAGCAAGAACTAAAAGTCGTGAAAGCCTTCTTTGTCAGGATACTAGAAATAAGAAATCCAGCAGTAATGATAGAATGCCGTTGGTGATAAATTTTCATCCAGCGTTGTCGGGGTTAAGTAAAGTTATAGATTCGGCTTGGCCTGTTTTGCATGCATCGGAGAGCATGAGAAAGATCTTCGGGGAAAAGCCGATGGTGGCTTTTAGAAGACCGAGAAATTTAAAAGATGCTATGGTAAGATCTAAAGTTAAGCGAGAGAATAATTTGGATAAGGGTATGAAGAAATGTGGTAAATCACGGTGTCAAATATGTAAATTTGTGAAAGAAGGATGTACGTTTGACGGCGAAGATCGTTCTTTTGTCATCAACTTTACATTTGATTGTGATTCTAAAGGAGTTATTTATCTAATTATTTGTAAAAAATGCTGTAAAGTATATGTAGGAAGTACAATAACGTCATTCAGGCAGCGATTTAACAACCATAAAAGTAGTGCAACGAGGTATGGTAAAGGTCAGAGGGGAATTCCTGGGGAACATTTATACTCGCATTTCTTTAGCGATGGACACGAAGGAGTTAATGATATGACAGTGATAATAATTGACAAAACGGATGTTAGGGAACCAACCAGAAGAGAAGCTTTCTGGGCTTATAAACTTAATTCATTTGTCCCTAGGGGACTGAATATTAGGGATTTTACTTGATTTGACTTTGTAATTAGCTTTTTTATCTTATATAATGCTCGAACTCTCTGTAAACTCGTGTATCTTGACAAAGGGGCAGAGCCCCGAAACGTAGATTAAAGTTTTTAAAAGTTATCTTGATCAATTTGTACATGTTTTTTAACTTTGGTGGAAGAAGGTTCACTGTTTTTATCTTATATATATATATATATATATATATATATATATATATATATATAATTATATATAATGATGTATATATGTTGACAAACCAGTAGCCCGCCATTTCAACAGCTCTAACCATTTGGTTTCAGACATTAAAGTCTGTGCCATCCTTCCCATCTCAGGTGGTAACGGTAACCGCAAACGGAAAGAGAAGCGTCTCATTTTTAAACTTGGCACCACACATCCTCTTGGTCTTAACGAACGATTTGCTTTTATTTAATTTCCTACAAGTTTTTTGTTATTTTAGTTTGCTTGGAACTTTTTTATTATTAGCTTATTCACTTTAATTCCTTTTCAAGTTTTTGTTTCTTACTGCTTTACTATCGCCTAATCCCCTTAATATTGGACCTGTCATTTCTCCTGCCCCCTCAGTCTGTTTGCTGATCGACTGTTAAAAATAGCAAATGATTTAACTTTTCGCATCTCATTAATCATTAGTTTGTTTATCTCCCGTGCATTTGATTGGCTACTTTCTACTTGTGACACCCTTTTGGCATATATATATATAAGCGCTATTTATTTTATTTCATCTCGTCTTACTCTGATGAAGGGCTCCACTCGAAACGTCAGTATTTCGTCACTAAATTATTGGCAGTTTACCACCTTTTCACTTTGCTATATATACTATTCTATTGATATATATCCTATGCAGGTCGCATTTACTACAGCAGATAATACATGAAAAACATTACTGATATATAGTTAACTGCCGCATAAAAACTTATATCATTTGAACAAGTAGATCATTGATACCTTCTCTCTCCATCTATGTTTCGATGCCTCAAATGGTTAGAGTATTTTCCCTTGATTTTGACATCTTTAAATCTTTATAACTCTGGAACTAGAAAATATATCAAGGAACGGTAAACAGCATTTCGTCCTATACATTGCATGCTATTTCAAATGAAGCAATAAAAATGTCATGTCATACAAACTTTAATTAATATAGACGTAATTCAAACTGACAATATCGCTGTAACAAAGATCAAAAGCGGGGAAGAATTGTCTTTCGAGTTTTCTGATTTGCCTGTCAAATTCGGCTCATTTTCTACGAGACTCGTAATTTTCTACCATCGACCCTATATGGAATATTAAGCAATGGATGTGCCATGACAAACTTATGTTGAACAACGAAAAGACTGACCTAGCAAAGGATAACACAAAAAGACATTTCTTCATCCTAACCCTGATCCTAACCTTGATCCAACCCTGATCCTAACCCTGATCCTAACCCTGATCCTAACCCTGATCCTAACCCTGATCCTAACCCTGATCCTAACCCTGATCCTAACCCTGATCCTAACCCTAGCCCTTTCTAGATCCTCTCTTTTTAAGGTTAGGCCTTTGAGGTCATTTCTTTTACTGAATCCCGCTTTTCAGCTAGAGTAGAAATTTATGGTTACTTCATACAACTGAAGTAAAAATGTTGTGGTCACTCAAATTCTGATAGAAGGCTTGGCAAACGGTTTTAGAAGTTTTTGATAATGGTCGTCCTCATTAGTACGTTTCATCAGTGCAGTGTATTCTGGATGGTGTGGTGTAACATTATTGTCTGGAAACTCATAGCCTCCCTCAATGTCATCGTCCGCTTGATTTTCATCGTCATAAGGCAGTTGGTTTGAGCTTGCGGGTACTTCTGGGACATCATTATTATCGTTTTGTACGTAGCGATGGAGTTCTCGTTTCCAAGGAAACGTCCTGGTTTCTTTTTTATTTTTTAGATTTACTTCGTGATAATAACAGAGCGATTATCACCAAGCCAATAACACAAAATACGCAAACCAATGCGATCAGAATGTACAGGAGATGAGATGAAGTCGACTCTAAAAATGATATTGGTTAGAAATAAAGCCAAAAACATAAGTTGTTAATAATATGGGATATAAAAAGACAAGGGAAGGCATTAACGCAAAGTAAAACGAAGAAAGAGAAAAAGGGAAATAAATGATAAGAGAACAGAAGGAGAGGGAATCGAAAGGAATAGAGGGGGAAATAAAAGGAAAAGAAAAGAGAAGCATTTCGGCTAAAGTAAACACCCACCTGTGCATGATAAGGTTGTAGTGTGAGATCGTGTAGTGAGAGATTGTCAAACAGAAGAGCTATTATGAAAACATGGACCATGTACACTATCAAAACAAGTTTGAAATGTCGTCTTACTGTCTAAGATTTGAACTAAAAGAAAAAAATTAAAAATATCACTGCATGGAAAATTTTAACTAATCTTTATTGTATATCAAATAGTATTAAGAATGACTTGTAACAATTTTAAATGAATGTTAACAAAAGGAACTTTATTGTACAATAATTAAAAATATCATCTACAGTGAACACATTATTGAATTATCTTATGATAAAAAGAGATCATGTTTGTGTGGATAATTGGGGACAAACGGAAACGCATTCATGATTGATGATATGCATAAGGAGGATAGCCGACTCAGTGTTATGATTAGAGGTGTGAATGGCATGAGACATTGAAGGTTAAACTATTTTATCGAAATTTTGCTTTGTCAGATATTGTTCATAATTGGCGGATGTGCATTCTTCCTTTCAATTAAAGTGCCCCTAACCTCAAAATGTTTTATTGTCTTTTTTCGAAGAACTTTTAAAATGATACAGTAACTTATTTTGAAGATTTTCACTTCTTCGCTTTCTTTTTGAGATATATCAGTTTGTGTGATATGCAAATATCTGGAATTTCGTCAACATGCATAATCAGTTATCAGAGAATTTTATATATCTTTGCGTTCATGAAATAAAAACACTAAAGTGTGAATAACACGTGTGTGCGTTTCTCCCACAACACCAAACTTCTTGATTTTAAAGGATTTCGTGCGAGAATGAAAGAGATATACACATTTCTCCAATAAGTCATTATGCATGTGTGACGAAATACCAGACATTTGCATATCAAACAAACTGATATATCTCAAAAAGAATGCAAAGAAACGAAAATCTTCAAAATAAGTTACTTTATCGTTTTAAAAGTTCTTCCAAACAAAACAATAAACCATTTTGCGGTTATAGGCACTTTAAAGGTAATGGAATCTGTGCATATTAAACTTTCAGATCCTGATTTATGCAGACAAAAATATTCTGTCTTCAATATGTCTTTGTTTTAACTAGTCATCCTCGCCCACACGGAGATGACGTAAGTCACTTCAGTTATTATAAATATCGGTCCAATTTCGATGAATAGTAAAGCAGACTAATTTGTCTGCCGAAATGCATCGTTCTCTTTTCTTTTAAGCTTGTTATTTTCTCAAGTCTTTAAATAGTTCTTCTAAGAACTCATCTCTTTTTCTCTTCCTTTGCTCCAACATTACGCCATTGTTAGATTTTTGGTAAATGTGTTTATATATAAGCAGTTTCTGAACGTTCTAAGGTTATTACCAATCACCATGGTATATACGTTGTACAAATCTAGATTTTGTATTCGTTTTGACCACCAGAATAATTGTTGTTTTGTTGTTAAAGCCAGCATGCTTCATTATTCGGGATTTTTCAATGATCATAACGAGTTCTCTTCTATTTGTACTCATGAAAGTCAACCAAAAAATGTATTTTCGACAAAACCGGCAGAAGATCCGTAATCACCCACGGGCATTACGGCAAAACTAGCAAAATCCGCACCGAAAATTAACCAATCACATTGCGTAATCACACGGAAAGTAGCCTTAGAAAGTCTTGGAAAGTTGCCTTTTTGAACAATAGGCGAGCTAGGACATTATACACAATATTTAGTTTTTGCATACAGTACATAGGACAAGCTAGGGTATTATACACAAACGGGGTTTTTATTTGAAATGACAATACAATTCACCTGAATTTAACTTGATTTCATTTATCACAAGCCACCTTCCTCCAGGATATAGTTGCATCCTGACAAATTTTCCAACATTGTTACACAGTGTGAAATAGTGGCATTATCGATCTCCATTGCAGCTTCTGATTGCTTTGAAAAATATTACAGGGCAGAACACAGAGAGAAGTTATCTTATCTCTTACCTATAAAGATCTGTGTCTTATTGAACAGCAAGTTTGATCATATCTTATCTATATTCACTGTGATTGTGACATTACTGAATTTCCTTAAGAAATCAAATTCAGATGTAATATTAACACCATGTTGTTCAACTTGCTTCCATTCAACCAACCCTTTCTCGGCATACTGTTTTGCATCAACAGGATCAATTTCACCATCTGTCAACATCCAGTCCCACCATGTAACATTCCACTAGTCTTTCTTCCGGTGTAATTTGTATCTTTGTATTCATTCCTTTTATTTAGAGTAACTAGGCCTTCTGGCATGGTATATGAAAGTATGCCTGAAATAAAAATATATATATACGTGTAATTACTTTGAACATTAAATAAGTATATTGCTTCCCTTCGATATATACCAAAAACCATCTATAATAAAAAGCAAAAGCATATTTTGATTGAGGTAGACCACGAAACATACGTCACTTTACAGCTTCCTGTAATTTGTTATTCAGTTATTGTAATATTGTTCGAAACAGCAACATGTTTTTATCATGATATTATAATGTATATGATCTCAGAGACAGCAGACCAGACATTATGTAGACACTAATGTCAGTTTCAATTTCTCTCACAGCTACAGAGTAACACAAGTATATATGGTCTAACGAAATAATCTTATTTATTATATAGATGGGAGTGTTTTACTAAGAAATATGCAGTGACATATTTTCCATATCCTGACCAGTGAAGATATCGATCACGTGATTAAACACTTTCCCACCTTTCGTAATATATTATTTTCTCCACTCGAAGATAAAATTCATATCTTCGCACCACCGTGTAATATCCTCTATTTATCCACTGAATCACGCCAAGACTATCCTGTCTTGATATCCACTGTCTTACCTCAGTGCCGTATTTTCGAAGCCAATATTGGAGACAAAGCCAAGCTCCCTTTATCAAAACAGGAAGTATAGTATTAAGTCGAACAGCTCTTTTTTCAATAAGTCACGACTCACCTGACACTTAAACCAAAACGTAAATAATATATTCACGTTTCGCTTGTCATTTTTAGCAACGCATCCCACACAAGTCCTGGTGAAGTGTAATACCACGCTGGGTCAAGTTTATAGTTTTTCAAACACACATTTCTAAAGTTCTCAAACACATCTTCCAATAGCATCACATCTGTTTGGTCGAGGTAGTCTCTCATTTTCTTCATCTTGAATGTGCTCCACACTTCTTTAGTGTGAGTCTTTGTCTGATGTGTCACTATCTGTCAATTTGAAATGTATCCTTGTTTGGAAGAGAGGCTTCGTCAAGTATTTCTAGGCTGTCAACATAGGCGTATGGTTTAAGACCCTTTCTCTTCACGGTCTCGAAGTTTTCACAGAACACTCTCTTTGTGGATGTCAGCTCATTCTCAATTTGGATAGAAAAGAACTCATAAACTTAAAGCTGTCAATGAATCTAATCTCGCGAAAGTCATCAACCACTTTACTCTTCCACTCATCCCAATCTGAGTCAACTTTGATTCTCTTGCTGAATGAGATGTATTTTTCCTCTGTGATTGGGATGCAATTTATAACGCCATCCGTGTCACCGAGACTTTTGATGAAAATACGTGCGTCGTATCCGCTAAGATTGTGGAAAACAACGGAAAAGAACTTTGGACCACTGAATTTGAGATTACACTCGTTGTGGACTGTGCCTATAAATTTCCCACTTATGTCACAGTGGTACGTTAGGTGACAACCGGGAGTTTCCTATTGCAAATGTGGCAGTTGGTTGCAGTCGTATCTCTCCCAGTGAATATTGTCCTCAAAATATTTCACATGGAAAAAGAATCCTGACGGGGAGTGATGCTGGTATGGTGGTGTATATAGCTATTATTTTTGTATCATTCTCACTTGCGGATATTTCTCAATAAATACTTCAAAGTCCGTATAGATAACAAAGGGGACGTAATGGCTTGATTGGCGTTTTTAAACGTAACAACTTCTTCCTCTTTTGGCTTCAAAGTCTTTATACAGTCAATATTGGAACAATATTCTTCATGTTTGTCTAATGACACTTCAGTCTTAAATGAGTTTAGACAGCAACAACATTAAAACCTTGTGTGTTCATGTTTGTTAGTTTGAGTGAGTTTGGGAAAATGTGAGGAAACTTGGGGAATGTGAAGTTTTGGGTGAGGATGAGGGGTTGGGGGTTTTGGGGGAATAAGTTTGGAAATGTGAAGTTTGCCTGTGGGTGGGGGGTTCTTGGTCAAGAGTAGGGGCAAACTTCAGGTGACTGAAATTGGCCTAGAAAACGTGTCAAACATTTGAGGAAAACTTTGGGAAATGGCGAGGATTCGGTCGAACCCTACTACTAAGGTTGATCGTCACGAAGTGATAATTGTTTATATATTTTAAAAAGTGTTTATATTATTTGCAAGTGTTCTTGTTGATTGCGTCATGTTGTTGTTTTACATTAGAGAAGGAGTAGTAAAGGATGGCTAAAATCGATGACTCAAAAGGACATTTCTGTTTTTGTCTGGTCTTTGTTTTTGGTTAGGTTAGGACTGGCTACGGTTAGGGTTAGGATTGAGATTAGGGTTAGGATAAGAAGTTCTAGAAAATGTGAAGATCCTTTTGAATCATCCTTTTATTCTAGTGAAGGGACATGCGAATTGGAGGTGCGTGCGGAGATGAAGAAAGTATCGCGGACCACGGGACCCAGCAAATGTTTACCCAAGAAAATATGAATCAAAGTATATAGTTGCCAACCGGAAATGCAAATATTAAGATAATTTGGTTTACCCATTGCAAGGTTTACAATTTTTGGCGTAGCTGTCTTACCCGAGGTTTCACAGATGGCCTGCCAATGAGTATGAATGGTTGAGCATTGTTGATCCAGCTAATGGTATGAATTTCACGAATATCCCCATAATGAGAATCAATTACCTCCCAAGAGGCTGGATAAATTTCTTTTATCAGAGCTTTCCAAAACCTTTCATTCTACAGTCTTGATACATACTTTGAAAGCAGCGCCGCGGTAAGTCATTATAGTTGTCAATTAGACAAAATCGAAAAGGCACTCACCAGGAAAAATATTTATGTAGCTGCAGACGGTTCTTGTTGTATATACTAATACAAGAGGGTAATAGACGCCAAGCGGTAATCGGTCCCGTCCCGGAGAGCTTACCAAATAATATTCAGAGATTTTAATTGGTTCCAAGATTTACTTGGTTTAGATCGAGATTGTAAGTGGTTCTACATGCTGGCAATAGCTCGAGCTAGTTCGAGTGGTTTGTGATCAGTGGCTAGCCTCCTACGCAGGCAACTCTGGCTTCTTTTTCCCGAGTCAATTCCCTGCAATCCCTGCAGCCAAAACATTGCTCCCACAGCCTACGAGTTTCCTGAGGAGGAGGCTTGGAAGTGTGGAACGGTTCGTGAACTTGTTCAACGAACTAAAGTATGCGGAGCCACAGCCGACGAAACCGTACCATTATGGTCACACACCTCATGAATGGTCGGTATTAACAGTCATAGTAGTCTTCGCCCAGACCACCGTCATTCTGCATTAGCAAAATTATTCCATTTCATTACATGATCAGTATTAGCATTACATCAGCATTACATCATTGCATTAGCATTACATTAACAGTACTAGAAATACGTATACGCAACAACCCCTCGCCAGCCGTCATAGCGTAGTGCTATAATTAGTTATTTTACTTAAAAATATATACATGTATAACCCATTAATTTGCCAATCGAATGGACTTATAGTAGACACTACATATATCTCTGAGAGCCTTTAAACTATCAAGCTTGTGTTGTTCTGAATTTCATTGTTTCATAATTAGACATCAAACTAAATAACTAAATAACTCAGTGTTTAATTTTTGGGTACAATATACAGTACCTGCACTGATTAAGATTTGTTTGATATGTAAAGGCCAGATCGTCACACTGTACACACATATATATATATATATATATATATATATATATATATATATATATATATATATATATATATATATATATATATATATATATATATATATATATATATATATATATATAGTAACTTACTGAAAAAGCGTGTATATATATCTTTGGGATTATTAAATTAAAGCACTCAAAACGTAGGCATACTTTCATAATTTTGTTACATTTTCCCAAAGATATAGACCTTATTCAAAAATGGCCGTTGATTTAATATTCTTTTATATTGCATATAAATTGACCCTTATGACCTCGTTTTCGAGTAAAAATTAAGGGCCAATTATATGCATAAAAAAGAATATTAAATCAGCGGCCATTTTTTAATAAGGTCTATTTACAGGCTTCTTCGATAAGTCATGCACCGTGATGTCAAAATGAGGACATTTACATCAGAGGCATAGCCAGGATTTTCTGTCAAGGCGGCCGGCCAGGAAAAACCTAGGGGGGGGGGGGGGGGGCAGCCTAACTGAGGAAAATGAAGAGCCAAGAGTACAGATTTTCTCAGGGGGCCCACTTATTTTGCCAGGGCGAGGGAGGGCAGGAATTTTGCCAGGCCCTACGGCTCCCCATCTGTAACTGAGATTATAATTATGGAAGAGTTGTAAATGCCAAATATATTTATAATTAATTATTTTGTTCTTTCAAGTAGGAGAGTTTATTTCAAACTGAATTTTTCATTGTATATATATATATATATATAAACACTTTAAGTCTTCTGGTGTTAATACTACTATCGGTCACTAAGAAAGAATTAACTTGTCACATATAGCTGCGTCAATTGTTTATGATTTAAATAATTAACTTATAGTCAGTATTATGTCAGCTAATGGTTCATAATGACTCTCACAATATCCAAAAATGTTAAAATATCTGCAATAATTCACCACATCCCTATAGGTTGTGGATGACCAATGGTGCATGCATATACACTGATTATTATTGATAAATATTTTACTCCACTGGAAGACCTCTATTACTATATCATAATATTAATTAACACATGCCATATTTATTCCAATGGTAATTAACCCAATAGCCTATGCAACAGCAGAGCATGCAACATTATGTATTATTTTCTAAATTATATCAGTACTTGTTTAACCCATAATGGTTGACATGCCCTTCGCCTGCTTAATGCATTGTCGCAATAGTGAGCTGACACACGTTCAATCCCCAACATTTCCCCTAATACAGCGAGACTGCATCAACCTACCCAATCATAAAATACTGTACAATCCGGATTATAAGACCCCTAGTTATTGGCAACCTCGTACCCAGGCTTAGTCCGCCGAGCGTGTGAAAAGCCTGGGTACGAGGTTGAGTTATTGGCCCCTGTTTGTTAACAGAAAATACCTTCTGATTTAATATAAGGTATATAATTAAGCCCACACAGATATAAGCCCAGCATTGCTTTACATTAGCACATTTCCTAAAAAAAATAACAAAAAATTATAGAATAAAAGTAAATAATAAGATAAAAAGTTACGGCAACATTCTGTATCTCATTACTGACAAATAATTTTGAGGCTGCTTACATAACGTGTGTAGCAGGTTTTGCTATATAACACAGGGCATAATTTTTGACATTATAAATTCTAGTTAATATGTGTTACTCAGTGTACTTACATTTCCCTTAATTGACCATTAAAGCAAAAATTTGAGTAAAAAAGTGCCAACCATTTGCCTGTTATGCATTTTGAAACATTTTAGTTCGAGTGATCGCACATATTAAATTAATTTTACATTTGATTGTTTGTAAGAAATGTAATAAAATCTACTATATAATGTCCTTCAGGAAGCACTTCAACAATCAATCTTAAATATATATGGGACCGGCATTGCATGTGCAGTTATATTCCAAGGACAAAAGTGTTTACACAGAAAGTCAGAAACACTAAGCGGAGGCCAGGCCAGGCCTAACATGTGTAGGTCTATAAACCTGTACAATGCATGTTTACAATGAAACACTACTCAAATGTACAAATGCCCATACAACAATTAAAAGCACAACATTTATGCATGTATTAGAGTAAATTATATCACCACATAAACATAATCAGGATGATCAAGGTGCATTTCACCTGCTTGGTGACTGAGCTGACACATCTAGTATTATAAAATTCTGATTCAAGAGCTCAAATCACAAAATCACAAAAGGAACTCAAAGAACACCTGGATACAACGCTAATCAAGGTACTAACACAACAGAATGTTTTAACTGCAACGTTGAGTACATTTTCATCGCTAAAATTGCCACAAAGTCTTCCTAGCAACGCACATAACAACGCATATAATAACAGTTAAATCTGCATTTTTCATGGCTTTATTGTTCATTTAATGGTGTTATTTTATAAAAGAAATAAAAAACCTTGTCTTGTGTGATTATCGAGTTATAATGGCACTCGAGAAGCTAGCAAAACACTCGGCTATCGCCTAGTAATAATCTTACATTCAGGGACCACCGACCGGTGTTGTTTTGCAAGCAAAAGCATATTACGACAGATAAAGCATAAGCATAACAATGGCAGAGAAAGCTTGTGTATATACTACCAATTAAAATATCCAGACCTTAGGCTATTATTTAACTCACTTACCTAGCAGCTTATCTGTAGTCACATTTAATATTGTAAGCGTCACCAAACTTGTCGCCATTGTTCACGGTCTTTTGACATATAATAAATAGTATCGCTGTGTTTGTTTTTTCTTAGCAAGCCGTATTTCGCGTTGATTGCTGGTGTTTTCTCTATGTTTTTGACCTTACTTTCTGCCCCGTAAACAGGCCAAGTTGGTTCATGGCGAGGTTCATGGATATATATTCCGCTCGCCCAGTGGCCGTTGACCATATATATATATATATATATATATATAGATTTTCGCTTACCTCAAAACTGGTCTGCTACAACTTGTTTCATCTGTAAAAGAATCTTCAGGCAGTGACAATATCGAAAGGGGTGACCCTGCCTGAAGATTCTTTTACAGATGAAACAAGTTGTAGCAGACCAGTTTTGAGGTAAGCGAAAATCTACTATTTGCTCTAACTATATGTTGTTGAGCACTCTTTGCATTTCGTAGACCAAAACCTACACGTATATATATATATATAAATATATATATATATATATATATATATATATATATATATAATATATATATATATATATATATATATATATATATATATATATATATATATATGGTGGCCGAGAACTGCCATTCAATTTTTAACACTCTTTTTTAGCAATATATATATTTTTATTTTTTTTGTAGTAAAGTAAATAAAAATCCATAATAAAAAAAATTAAAAAATTAAAAAATTAAAATTAAATAAAACTCGATTCATTTTTAAATAAATTCAAAATTCCTCATGGCCTAGAGCTGCCACAGTATACCGGCATGCATTACGGGTTACAGGAGACGCAAACCTTTACGTTGAATCTAACATGAAGTAAAGAAGGCGGAAACATATATTTCAAAATGGCTGACAAAGCATGGCACACTTTTAAGGATCAGATGAAGAAGAAGAGGGCGAAAAGATGAAAAGGAAAGGAGGATGAAGTAAAAAGGACCAACGAATTAGTTGTTCAAAGGTTAAGTGCTACTGTGTCAGGGAAAGCACAGAAGTACTCGAGAGTTGGACCAAGAGTATTCGTGCCATTTGACTCGGAGGAAGAAGTCACGCTGAAAGGAACCAAAATCATATGTGAGAAATATTTTAGACCCACTTTGCCTGCAGGTTTGACATGTGATGTACTGGTGGGAGAGCAAGGACCTTCGTGCAAAACAGTACAACAAATCCCTAATATGAAGTTAATTCATATCCGTTTCATAACAGAAAACGAGTACCAAGACATAGGCAGCAGTTCAGAGGAAGATGAGAGAGCACTAGACGAGGGAGCGGAAAGAAAGAAAGCAAGAGTAACGAGTGAAGGTACCCCAGTGCTCAATAAAATGCACGAAAACCTGGCAGGGAAAAGTGAGCGCTATCCAAAAAGTCTCTCTGTCCTCGATATGATGAAACTGGGAAAGCTGGTCAACAAACATAACACAACAGCAATAACACTTCACTCCTTCAATCTTGATGCGATGGCTTGGTCTAAAGTACCTATCACTGTGGAATTCACCCTACTCCAAAACCCATTAGGCACTGGGGGATTTCGCCAAGCTTTCAAGGCTACAACAAACAACACCACATATTCCAATACTACCTGGGTAGTAAAGAAATATCTCCCAGAAACGGTGAAAATTGTAGAAGAAACACATCAGACAGTTGAAGGACATACCAGAAAAGTGGTGCAGATGCATATGTTGGCACGAAACTTTGCATTGCAACTTGAAAAGAAAGTAAAAGATTCAGCATTGTTTGGTGAACCATTGAGGTACAATAACATCTTTTTTGGGATAACAGATATCAAAGAAAAAGTCACAGTAGAAGAATTTGTGGGTGGAAATTTTGTGAAATATATTAACAACAATGGTTTGTTAACTGTTCCTGTGGATGATAAAGTGGGACAGAAAGCACAATGCCTTGCCCATTTCACATATGAGAAGTCCAACAGAAAGATGATGGTCCTTGACATACAAGGAAGTGCTCATATGCTGTATGACCCTGAAATTGCAACATCTGACTTGTTTGATGAAGAGAATGAAATGTTGTTTTGTACAGGGAACTTATCATCCCTTGCAATTACCAATTTCATTGATAATCATAAATGTAACCATTACTGTGAGTGTTCTGGCCTTACTGAACTTTATAAAAGTTAAAATATACTTTGGCTCAGTTTTTCAGTCAGAACAAATAAGAAACAACAAAGTGGTAATTTATTGTTAATGAATTTAATTTGTTATGTTAAGTGTTATGTTAAGTTACGGTGAAATGGCAAACTGTTAGATCAACAAGAAAACACTGTATATTGTTTTAGAAAAACAATTTTTGAATCATTACCGGTACATACAATGTATGTTTAATTAATAAAACCATGTTGGTAATGTCAAGTTAATATATTACATTTTGAATCTTCATATGTTATATATAAATACATACAAAATAACATATATAATTAAATAACAAGGATTTAGAGGAAATGGCATCTTTGCTTTAGGTACAGGTACGCATCCCGACAGTCACAAGGGTCAACCTTGCCAGGGTATGGGATGACACGTTCACACTCCATTCTAAATGCTGGTTCAAGGAAATCCTCTCCCATTTCCAAGACACCTGCATGATTAGCTGCTTCTTTTAATTCTGCTTCACTGACAGGCCATCCTTTAAAAAATAACAAATTCCTATTACTGTATTATAATTTCTATTATCCTATTGTTGTGGGCATGGGGATCTCCCTTTCGCTAGAAAAATGGTATGGCATTAGACAATGTGAAATAATTAAGGGTGACATTTTGACCACCTCTGCAAATGTTCTACACAAGTATGGCCTACACTGTACCTGTACATGGTGTGAGCTTATTATGATTAATTACATTATTATACATGTATAATTTAATTATTAGGAACAATAGATACCACATTCTTCCAGGTTGTATTCTTGTGGAAAGTTATAAATTGTTCCAGACCACCTCCCTAAATACATCTAACTCTCGTTGAATAAGAGGAACTAGCAGAAACGCCAGCAGCATTCTAAAATAACATTAGGTTACAGTTTAATTAATCTTATTATATACCTGATAAAATTAGATGCACAAGAGTTTACACATACAAAGATATCTTTAGTTATCCTGCAGAAAAACAAATTTTGTGAAAGTAATAAAATTCAAGCACAAACAAGCACAGCACCTGTGTGTTTTATTATGTGGATTATATTCACCACGATCCATTAGCCAATTTAAGTGGTCCTTGAAGTACTTTTCAAGGCGCTCATGCAGCTCTCTCCACCACCGCTCGATCTGTAATATTGTTTCAAATACATATAGGGTGAGAAAAGGAAATAAATAATATTAAAAATAAGAGAACAATTATATGGTGATTTTTAGATGCTTTATTCAGGAATTTCAGGGGGTACTGCATAACAGAGGTCGCCACCTATCTATACTATCAAGTTTTGTGATTGGTTGATTCAAACAATAAAACAATAGAATCAACCACAAAGAAACCAATGTCCTAACCCTATCACTTTTGTTCCATGTAACCAAATAGCCAATCACAAAACCTGTTCATTTTACATGTAGGTACGTATTTACCGCATAACAGTGACCAATAAAGTATTTTGAAATCTAGTAACCCGGGGATCAAATCAGTGGACATAATTTTGCCGCGAAGACCTCCCACTCGCGGTCAATAACTCTGTATATACAAACTTGGCTGTAGATATATTTACCACACTACAAAAAAATTAACATTGGCAGCACCTAACACATACTTGATTGGAGGTTGATGGACCAAAGATAACTGTTTCCGCTGGATCCATGTCATTGTGGTTTCTATGGAGAAATGCATGCATGGTTGCCATTACTCCGGTTTCTGTCCCCTTGTCCAGTCTCAAGATAGATGGCATTACCCTATGTTCATACAAATATTCCAAATACCATAGGCCAATTAGTTTTGGATTACTGTTGCTCACCCATATGCGCAGCCAAAGCAGTCTTCTACTAGCTGTGTCAATACACCCATATACCGCAAGAGGGAAGGTAGAGTTTTGGTATCCCATTAACTTATCATGGCCGTCAAGTGAGTGTACCCAGTTTGGACCTCTTGTTGTGAAAACACCCTTTTCTCGATGCTTTTTTTCGTACCCACTCCACCGCGTGCTTCCAGACCTTAATAATAATAATAATAATAATAATAATGGAAACTTTATTCATAATAATAATAATAATAATAATAATAATAATAATAATAATAGTAATAATGCTTTATTCACAGTATATCTACAAAGTAGTTCTTCATCTGTGAAGGTTAAAATATAAAAATACAGGTTAAAATATAAAAATACAGGTTAAAATACAAAAATAGGAAGATTATTAAAAAGTTTTGAAGCCGAATCCTGGAATGCTTACCTTCGGGATCTAGATCATACTCATTGCATGAACAAGATCCCTGGGGACGTTAAGACCATGCTCTTGCCTTATCTTCTTTTGCATGGCTCTATACCCTAAAAGTTGGCCGGGTCCTTCAAGTTCCTCGTTTACAGCTTCTCTTACTTCCTCTACTGTGACGTTCCTGTCAGTACGATGGATATCAAAGAATTTCAACCGTCTGTCTAGCGTACGCAAACTCCAAGCATAATGTGAGAAGTCCCGCTTCACAAAGTCCAATATTTCTTCATGTTTTAGTCCCTGACTGACATATTTAATCAATTGATCTTTCAAAACTTCATCATCTGTCCACGTGTTGTTTCGAAAGTACGCCATCTTGAAACAGTGGACTACTTCCTGTAAGATTCTATAACCCGTAATGCATGCCGGTATACTGTGGCAGCTCTAGGCCATGAGGAATTTTGAATTTATTTTAAAATGAATCGAGTTTTATTTAATTTTAATTTATTATTTTTTTATTATTATGGATTTTTATTTACTTTACTGCAAAAAAAAAAAAAATAACAAAAATTTTTTTTTTTCTAAAAAAGAGTGTTAAAAATTGAATGGCAGTTCTCGGCCACCATATATATATATATATATATATATATATATATATATATATTATATATATAATATATATATATATATATATATATATATAATATATATATATATTATATATATATATATATATATATATATATATTATATATATATATATATATATATATATATATATATATATATATATAATATCTAAACTAAACGCCTGGAATCCCGTGATGAGGGACTAAACGCCGGTCGATATTATCACCCTCGCCCTTCGCGCCGGGCGAGGGGATTAGGGTTAGTGTTTAGTTTTTGTAAATGTTCCGTTTGCATAGACGACTATTTAGTGATATTCGTATGATCTTTCGCGATTTTATGATGTCAGCTGGAGCATCCTGTTTGATTGTAGCAAGTTTCTGACCTCGGTTGCAATGTATGCGAACGTTTAGCTATATATATATATATATACTGTAAATTCAAAAGAGTCGTTTTGACTTACTCCTTTACTCCTTTATTTGGGCCTACTCCTTTAAAGAGTCATTTATACCCTTTACAAGAGTCATTTTAACTCTTCTTTTGGGTCATTTCTACTTTTATGTAGGGTCAGACGACACCTTCTTTTGACCCTTCTTTTATCTTTAAATCACTTTATTAACCAAAAGGATAAAGGGAAAGGCACAACAGGAAAACCCCAATTACTGTGCCCCCCAGGTAGAGAATATTACTTATATAAAATATATTACAGAACTGGTTAATCCCAATTACCATATATCCCCCAAATACATAAATAAATCTATATATATATAAAATTTATTACAAGTTAAAAGATAGTTAGGTTAACAAAGTTACAAAGACGTAAAAATAAAAAAATAGAACAAATATTAAAAACAACTTAAAAACAGCAATGTGGTGGGTCACTTCTACTCTTATGTAGGGTCAGACGATACCTTTGAAGGAGTCATTTTGACCCTTCTTTTGGGTGATTTCTACTCTTAGTTTTCGTTGAATATTTTGAAGCTTCGTTAAGCTATCCAATTTTGCTTAAGTGCTGCGGCTTCGGCACGAGCCGCACTGATGCGTTTCGACGACGTGCTTAATGATCTAGTAACAAATGAATTTACATTCCAAGAGCGATCAGACTTGCGTGGCAATTAATTCGGAACGAGCCGCACTGATGCGTTTGGACGACGTGCCTAATGATCTGGTAGCAAATGAATTTGTATTCGAAGAGCGATTAGACTTGCGTGAAAATAATTCGGCTCTTTCCTGTTCTTTATCTGTCAGCTAAACATTCCAAAGCCTTATTTAAAATCACACCGAAATATTTCTCTTCTTCTGATTGTAATTTTACATCAACATTCTCCAACAGTATAATCTAATTCCATTTTAGGCCGTCTTTACCCGCTGTCAATTTGACAATATCCTCGGACTCCTTCAATAATATGTCGACAGACCTAAATGCTGACAATCTTATCTCTTTTCTTCTTAGCCCTTTCTAGTTCCATACGCAATCCGTTAATCTCGGTACGCTTTCTAATTCTCGGTTCTCTTAAAATATTTCCGATTTCAATGCCATTTTCGGCTTCGTTTTCTTCAAATTCATCGGGCAATACGTTGATGTTTGTTGAAGTCATTGTTGGACTTATTCGTCTTTCTTGGCAACATGAAACGGCTTTTCGTTGTTAACCCTTCGTTGTTGGCTGTGACCGGGGCAGATAAAAAACACGAGTCCTTTAGAAATTAACCTATTGTTGTTGAGCACAAGATTTTACGCTCCTGGGAATTAAAAATAGCTTCTAATCGTACGAAGGAGCATAACTGCATATCAAAGTACTAATTAGTCATAACATCAGTCCGAATAAAAATTGTTCAACTGACCACAGAGGAACGAGTTTTTACTGTTTTACATTATAGCGAGACATAAAGTAAAGACGCAGTGCAAAACGCTCTCGAGCAAGGTTTGCAGGTCGGAATCCTCCTGTCAAATATGCTCCTTCATACGATTAGAAGCTATTTTAAATTCCCAGGAGCATAAAATCTTGTGCTTAACAACAATTATAGGTTAATTTCTAAAGGTCTCGTTTTTTTATACACCCTGTATAGCCTAGCTCTTTGTTCGCCTTGTTGTTTCACTAATTACCCACAAGCGCCCCTCATTAAATATTCAAGTCTCCTAATTGTCTCTAACTTTTATTGATATTTATTTGGACGGTGAAATATGTGGTCAACTAAAAGTAGACACCAAACTATAAATTAAAGTAACTATCTAATAGCTATATGGATTACAAAAAAACAATCATACATACCAACGTTGGCGGGTTCCTAGTCTAGGTTCCTCTCAATTCTTGTTCATGTTCTTGTTCGACTTAATTAAACGTATGAGCGCGCAGGCAAAGAAAAATTCCTATTTAAATGTTTCAATACTATACCGCGATAATAATGCTCAGCGGTTACAACGATATAATATAGATAATCTCATAACCCCATATGACACATTTATAAATACCTAACGCCGAGGAGACGTTATATGAACGCTTCTACGGTACGTTAGATCCCAATGTTGCTTGAACGTTGAGTTTCATAGTTTATGACACCTATAACATGTAATTTAATTAATATGTCTACATACAAGAAAAACAATGTTGTGGGAAAGTTGTCAGAACGTTAGGTCCGACCTAACCAAACCAAAACCGTTTACAAACGTTGCGATTACGTTGTGTGCTAGCATGCATTGTGACAGACAAATTATCAATAAAGGTTGTAATTATACATGTAATATATTCAAAAATAATTTCTGCTTACGCGAGTTCGAATTGAGTCCATAATTTGTCAGAATGGGATTACCCAACTTCGTAAGGTTTTTTCCATGGCACCATTTTCTAAAGTCTGTATTTTATAAAATAATTACAAAATATTATAAATTTATTTTTGTTTTACTTGGTAGGTTGTAAGATTTTCGAAAAACTAAAGATACCTGCAGCTCGTTTTCTTAAATCATTTGGAATGAACAATTTTATATTTCTTTAATAAATTCAATATTCAAAAGCTCAAGAAAGGTCAAAGATGCGTGGTATAATATATGAAGCGAAACCATGCAAATTCGTTCTGCGTTTCCCACTTTATTAAAAACATACATCAGCAGTTAAATTAGACAATTATTTAATTAGTTCAAATAGTATATAAGAGCATATGAGAACTAGAAATTTTATAGTGTGCAATATGACAGCAGTACATACAACAAGTCCTATATTGCGTCAAGAGCTATTATATCAGTATATTAACTAGAAAGATGAAATATATTGAATTTTGTGGTTATTTTTGGAATATATGCCTTTATTGGCTGCTCCCAAGGTATAAAAACTAAATCTTTTATAGGTACCAATCAATTTAATGTTGTTTTTTTAGGAGCGCCTATAATTAAAGGGAAAGTGATTGCCATTTGCTGCCTCATAAGACTTTTATCTCAGTTTCCAATGTAACTGGCAGTGCACAGTACATAGATATAGAGATTAATGTGACATGGTGTCTCTATCCACATATTCCTGTGAAAAATTAAGTTGAGCGGCTGTACGTTCAGATTGCAAAAAATGGCGACGACAATGATAAGAAATTCTTTGAGATTGTTAATCATAAAATGTGTGAATGTAACTATCAAATACTTCACACAAAAGTCCAACTGGATATGAGGCAATGCGAAAAGCCTATATTCGACAAATAAATAAACCCATGGTATAAGTTTACTTCCTTGAAATTTTCAAACATTTCGTGAGTACTAAATGAAGGAATGACCTTCAACGACCTACAATGACCTACAACCAGGGTTCGTATACACTGTAAAAAATGAATGGTTGAAATAACCAAAAAAAGGTCATCTGAATGCAACTGAGAGAACCAGTTAAAAAGTGGTCATAGTAACCAAAACCATATTGGTTAGCATAATCAATATTAATTTGGTTAAATATAATATCAATTAGCATCGGTTATTCAACCAATAACATTTGGTTGTTTAAACCAAATAAAAATTTGTAGTTATAACCATTTAGGTTTTGTTTAGTACAACCAATAGTCAGTTTAACCAATAATTATTGGTCAAGCAGATGCAACTGAGACAGCCAATAGAGCTGTTGCCATTTTAACCAATTTAATATTGGTTGAAATGAAAATGACGGATTTAACCATAAACGTTACACATAAAAAGCATGAATGTCAAGCAAAAATATGAGAAATAATCCTAACATTTAATTACATAAAAATTACCATACAACTACTCATTAAATATCCTACAGAAAAAATTACACATCAATGCTTGATCAGGTTGCTTAAAAAGTTTTTGACACCACCTGGCAGCATGTTGCTGCATAATTGCTTTACTGGTTACAAGTTACCTAATGTTTAATGCTATTAATTTAACATCATAATCGTGCAGCAAAATGTTCACAATTTGGTGTATATAACATAATTAGCATATTACGTACATCCACACTGTGACAACTCATAAATCCAGAAATATACAAGTTGGTATTGGCAACCTAAGCACGAAGCAGCCACAATATATCCTAAATTATCTTTAATTAGCATTGTTACTAAAAGTGCATTTGAACATGTGGCAAACCTAGTTAGCCTAACTAAGAAAATATATGAAAGCTGCTAAGTTCTGAAAAGAACTGGATATAATATGAAAAGGAGAAATAGGAGAACTACAATGAGTGAAAAATACTTAAGTAAGAGTACTTACACATATTCGTGGACGACTTTCGGACGATGTGTCCTTCTTCAGGTCAGATAAAGAAGGACACATCGCCCGAAACATCATCCATGAATATACGTAAGTACTCTTACTTAAGTATTTTTCGATACATTGAACTTCTCTTATTTCTCCTTTTTATATTATATCTAGTTAGCCTAACCCCCAGGGTCATTTGCTGATATTAAACATGTAAAAAGTTCTTGACACCAACTGCATGGCAGCATTTTGCTGCACAATTCCTTTACTAGTTAATATCCAATGCACAAATATAGAATATAAAATATTTCAAGGGAGAGAAGGATTTTAGCCAATATCATTCCTGTATTATATATATATATATGTATATATATATATATATATATATATATATATATATATATATATATATATATTATATATATATATATATATATATATATATGTATATATATATATATATATATATATATATATATATATATATATATATATATAGTTAAAAATGGTTTATTTACAATTAAAAGTTAAAAACATTTACTCGAGTTTCACGCTCAAGGCGATCATCAGACTGAAGAACATGTCAAAGAACGGGGGGCTTATATAGACAGTATCTGATTATTTGCATAAAATTAAAATTATAACCTAATGTTGCATGCATAAAATTACATGGAATTTTCCTAATTGAACCTAAGATTGCTTACATAAAATTTATTGTCGTGTCTGCACTTAGATATCAATTCAGCTCTTTTGTTCAATAAAAACCGTTTATCCGCGTATAAAATATAAAATTTTTCCGTAATGCATAAGTTGCATGTTTTGCTTCCGCTGTTGCACGATTTCGCTCGCTTCAAAATTGTCCATTTGATTGTGTAGTCATGGTTCTTCTCTTTCAATTCCCAGATGTGTTTAGATAGTGCCGTTTTCGTGGAGTACTTCTTATGTTTAAATGACATTGTGTGGTTATTATAGCGGGTTTTAAATTCTGTCGCAGTCATACCAATGTAAATCTTCGTATCCTGGTTGTTTGTTTGTGTAACTTCAGCTTGGTAAACCAGGTTGTCTTCGCGGCAGGCACCATCCAGCGGGCATTCGTCCTTTTTTCTGCAGTTGCATTCTTTGGCAGGTGCTGGAATGTTGGAAGTGAGAATTTTTCCGTTGTGGCCTTTTATAATGCTGGCCATATTTGGCATGCAGCTATAGCTAACCTTTGTGTTTCTCCTGTTGAAGATCTTATGGAATGCGTGGTGTGCTGGGAAGTGCTTGGATAATAGATCTAGAAATATTTTGCCGACGTTTGTGCATACATTTTTGGAGTAAGGTGGGTTGAACCATATGACTTTTCGGGGTCTGTTGCTCCTAGGCTGCCGTGTGCTACTTGTGGTGGTATATTGAAGCGTGTCATTAAACCCACTTCTCTTCAGCGCTTCGTTATACAGCGGGGCTGCTCTGTTGAATTCCTCAGCGTTACATGACAAACTTGAAATCCTTTTACTAATAGAATCTGGGATTTGTCTCACGATGGAGGGTGGGTGGTTTGAGTGGGTATTAATAAACATAGGTGGATTATCAGGCTTTCTGTAAGGGCAATATGTGTCGGTTAGGAGGTTAAATGTAATGTCCAGGTAATTAACGATTTTTAAGTTTGATTGAATGGTTATTTTCAGGCCAAGTGATTCAAAGCATTTTGCGATTCTTTTTCTTAGATTGTCGGCTGTTCTTGGACCCATGTTGCGGAATACCCCTAAACTATATATATATATATTATTTGCTCTAACTATATGTTGTTGAGCACTCTTTGCATTTCGTAGACCAAAACCTACACGTATATATATATATATATATATATATATATATATATATATATATATATATATATATATATATATATATATATATATATATATATAGTGGAGTGCTGCGTAGACAGTGTTTTGAATATATAGCAAAGTGAAAAGGTGGTAAACTGCCAAGAATTTAGTGACGAGATACTGACGTTTCGAGCGGAGCCCTTCATCAGAGTAAGACGAGATGAAATAAAATAAATAGGGCTTATATGCCAAAAGGGTGTCACAGGTAGAAAGTAGCCAATCAAATGCACGGGAAATAAACTAACTAATAATTAATGAGATGGGAAAAGTTAAATCATTTGCTATTTTTAAAGTCGATTAATAAGAAGACTGAGGGGGTGGGAGAAATGACAGGTTCAATATTCAAGGGGATTAATCGCCTTGAATATATATATATATATATATATATATATATATATATATATACAGTATATATATATTAAATTGCTAACTAAAATGTGGCTGCTTAGTTAGCCCACAGCAACTTGTATTTCTATGGATTTATGAGTTGTGCAGAGTTGTTAACTCTTCTATTAACTAAACGATAAGAGCTATAAATTATGACATGACTGCCATATATACACAATATGTAATATGTCAGCTACAAGATAAAAATGTAATTTTTATATAATTCCTAAAATGTAATTTTAACAGTAATTCACAATACTATACAATTACAAAGATGACTTTCAAACAGCCTAGAGCAGAATGTCTTTATTTTCTTTCATCTGTCATGGATGATGATCCCAGGAATTTCTTCCCAAATATGGCACATATATGTAACTTGTTTGGCATTATCATGTTTTCATATTATGACTGGATATAATACGAAAATGATGATGACTGTTGAATTAAGTCAAGAAAATCCTGAAATCAATATTATCCCCTCGCCCTGACGGCGCGAAGCGCCGTCCAGCGCCGAAGGCGCTGGGGCGAGGGTGATAATCTTGACGGGGTGGTAGAATGTCCGGTCGTGTACAATGTCCGGTCGTATATGGGAAGTTAGTTCTGTAAAAAGTTTGTGCCGCGTATATCGGTATCCATCAACCGGACATCGGTTGTCTTGGTTACGATGACGTGTCACGGGGAAGAAAGTAGGTAAACAAGGATATTTATGGATCTAAAAGGATATTTATCTGGTCGTGAGCGAGAACATAATTTTGTGTTGTTTTACTCGAAAAAACGTGAAATGTACGTGAAATGAGTAATTTAAATAACGATTGGCAGAGCAGAAGAGAACGAGAGGGGACAGTCGTTATTAAAAACAAAACCTCAATACTTATGTAACAAAACCAACACAGCAAGAAGGATTGCGACAGAAACAAGTCAAAGCGACTCGAAGACGATATCCAGTGTAGCAGTAAGTGTTTGTTCATATTTTGAAATATACAGTATGTTTATTCTGTGCTTAATAATGAGCCTATATAGTAGACTATAGCTGTGTTTCAGTGTTTATACGACCTGTGCCTGGCCTACAATTTATAGTATATAAACAAGCATTACTGTATGACTGGTCAGTGTTAATATATACACTGCTGTATAGTGAATAAGGGAGAGATTGGAGTAGAATCCTCATAAAATGATTCTATTAACCGTGATTCAATCAAGTTACAGGTTCGATTCCTGTATTCGGTTGATATAGGTATACAGTACTGCCTATGTAGCTTGCATTCACTACAGCAGTGTATATATATTTACACATCCAAGCATTACTGATATAATATAGTGACAACCCGCGATTTCCGGTCGAGTTCGATAAACATTATTTTTAATACATTAATATGCCTTTTCAGCATAGTTTTTTGGTTAGGGTTGGTAATTTGGTTAGGTAGTTATATTAGGATTAGCATTTCGTTGAATTATAAAAGACTCGATCTTGACTTGAGTGACGAAGGGCTTTCGCTCGAAACGTTGAATGTCTGCCAACCTATAAAATATCTGTATTTCTGCCTACAATGTATACAGTACGTTGAACAATATTTTATCTTCAATAAAACAACCATGTCATGTTATTGTTTGTTAGTTGTAACTTGTATAGTCTGCATTGTGATTGTTCAGAAATCTTTAGACAAATTTTGAAATACTTAACCAAGAGAGTTGTACTATATACATTCTGGGATAGGGAAAAGTTTAGGCATTATTAATAATACTAATAAAAATACAGGATAGCCTGTTGAATGCTAACACTGGTATTGACGGGGTCCTGTTTCCTAACAAATTACAATTATTATTTATTACAAATATAAATTTATTACACATACTGTATTCATATGTACTGTATGTCTACAATGTGTTACAAAAACTAATTATAACTTGAAAGTTGTATAAATCCTACAAATGTAGTACTGTCAATTAAGGCAATAGATATTAGATAATGATCTTACATGTATGCAATGAACAAATTCATTGAGATTAAAATAGTTCTTTAGAAATGGTGGTAAAATGCCTTCAAGACATTTCTTAACTAACATATGGTACCAATCCTAGGGTTTCTATTAACCGATCAGTTTCATGTCCAGACTTAGGAAAGGTCAGTTTCTCTGCCCTGCATTGAGACCTCAAGAGCATCTATCCTCACCAACAATCGGGATAGAATCCCTAATACTGTATTAAAACCAAATTGATGTCCATACATTTGCACTATATGCACCCCTAGACATTTGAATGATAAAGAGAATGCACTTTCTTCCTTCATTCTTTAACAGTCTTTGGTGTCACTGTTCCCCAATTCCGTCGAATACTGTGAATTATTGAACGGAGGTGTCCAAAACAAAAATTATTGAACGCTGATGACGTCACTAGGACAAAGCGCATAACTACAGTACTGTATTACAGTAGTAAATTAGCAACTATAAAAGTTTCAAACAGTAGTGGGCGAGGGGTGTTGCGTATAACGTATTTCTAGTATGTTAGTAAATAAATGCTTTAAATGTCAATTTTCAAAATGTTAAGAATTGTATTATGTTGAGTGAGTTTAATCATGGTAACTCAAGCAATGTGCAAGCTGTTGAAATTTCTGTAAGCATTGATCTTATAAAGTGCCCCTGAGATAACATGAAATATAATTTTAGGTTCATAAATGTTCACATTTGCCAGAAAACAAAAAAATGTCTGTGGAGAAGGAATTTTCTTGCCACATGACAGTTGCGGCACTGCGTGGTGTGGGGACCAAATTGGTTTCTTGCACTGGGACCCCTCCCACAAAGCGACAACATATGTAAGGGGCCAGAAAAGTTTTGAATTTAGGGTCTCCTGCAATTTGAGAGTACCTTTGAGTAAAATCAAAAGACCACAAATCAATTTTTTTGTAGTGAATCCATTATTTTTAAGAAACTATTATTAATAATAGCACCATTAATAAAAAGAGGCATTTTGCCGGATGGACTTATGGCCCCTTGGCCCAACCTCGTACCCGGCGGGAGCATAGATAAGATTGCCCTCGGCCACGGGCTCCAGTGCGGTGCACCGTTTGCACACCCGTAGTGCCACCACTGCCACATGAACATAAAATTCATATCTTTTCACCACCATGTAATATCTAATTTATATACGGTAAGTAACTCAAGTTATGATTTAATACACTTACACCTGGCATATAACATACAACATGTATGTATTTATTATATAGATGGGAGTGTTTTACGAAGAAATATGCAGTGACATATTTTCCATATCCTCGCTAGTGAAGATATCGATCACATGAATCTATATAATAAAAAGAAAATAACAAGGTGGCTTGAAGATATGAATTTTATCTTCTCGTGGTAAAAACAATATTTTACTTATTCGCTGCGCTCATGAATTATAATACTGTATAAACACACATGCATGAATAACTACAAACTGTGCAATATGCCAATAATATTTTCTTGATGTCATCTCATTCATTTTATATAAAATCATACACAACAGATTTGTATGGCCGGCCAGTAGAAGCAGTATGGCTTGCATGAGAAACGTAAACACTTTCTAACCAATTGGGAACTTTGATGTTTGAGTATGATATATAAATAATTGCGAACTATGTTATGCTGATAGTAAAGCCTTCGTTAAAATCGAATCTCGAAAATATAACAGCTATCTAAAGTGTGATTGAAACCAAATTGTCAGGCCGAACATACAGGCAAACACAACTCAATTAATAACCTCTAAAATAACCATCCAATCATTTGATTACAATACGATAATGAAAACAAACAATTGAATAAGAACAGGGAATAAATAAATGCGCATTATTTATTAAACTGCTTATTCAATAGCTAGTAAGTGGCTGACTCCGACTCAATCAAATTATATACAAATATTACTGAATACTGATTAAACTGAATGTGACTTACCTTTAAAAATCTGACTGCAATCCTCGTCTACAGCCCACGACTAGGAAAGCGACGAGTCCTTTTGAAAACCATCACAAAATGTAGCCAAGAAATTCAAATTAAATATCAAAATATAATGATTTAACACCAAGAATCACCAAGTTCGCGTTCAAAGATTTCGAAATGGCCGCGTGATGTATTGTATCCCATGATTCTTTGAGGTCTCACAAGCATCGTTGGAAGCGGAGCTAAGACCCTGTGTATGAGGTTGGGGATTCACTAATTGCGCGTGCCATTCAGCCACACTTTTCGCGTTGTTCGTTTTATGTTCGATTTAAAGTTTTTATTTTGTTAAATTGTATTAATTATTAAATACAAATTTTACGAAAAATGCTAGTTTAACAAAAACCAAGTGACTGCGGGTATCTTTGTGTACACAATGGACACAGACCACATCGTAGACACATCAAGGTTATTTTCTCGAGATTCAGAAGCATTACAAGAAAAAAACTCTAACCATAATCCAAATAAAAACTCTAGTCATAACTCTAAAATAAAATAATAAATGAATAATAACCCAATATGTGTCCAATACACAAAGTAGCAGCCTTTTAATGTGCCTAGCAATTTTGTAAAAATTCTTCGGGTACCTATATCTAATCGGTGACCTAACACGGTTAAGATCAGAAATTTTGTGTTTAGGATTATCAGAGTTAGATTTGCGCTAACTTACACTGTGTTATTTTAGATTAATTAAATCTATGGGATATTCATCGCTAGGGACTATTGAGCAGGGTGAATCATCCCCAGGGATGAATGACAGCTAGAGGTCATGCATCCGTTGGGTTTACTCGTTCCTTGGGGCCACTGCTGCTGCTAAATATGACTACATATCCCTGCTCATTGAAAAATACACATGTGATTGTTCTTTAATTAAATGTAAACCAAATGCTACCGGGTGACCCAAAAAAAAGTACTCCGGTTTGATTCATAATAACTTCTAAACGAGTGAAGCTATTAAACTGAAATAACTTTCATTAGATAGATGGAAGACTAACTTAGATTTTGAAATATGACAGTTGTATTTTACTTAAAAATTCACGGAGATATTAATGTTCAAACTCGGTAGCATATTTCTGGATGTGTCTAAAATATGCAAAAAACGCCGTATCAAATATTAATCAAGCTTTGCTCAACTGAAACACGCACTATTAGCAGTAAATAAATGACACTTGACAAATTGTTTATTATGAAACGAAGTTTTATTATTTACAAAATACAAGCAAGATTTATTCGTTCGGAATCGCGTGTCCTCTAGCACGAATGCACTGCCTAGCCCGTGACACCATTGCGTCGAAGGAGTCATGGATCATTCGTTGTTCTAGATTACGGCATGCTGCGAAGCTCTTCTAAATTCTACGGTTGCTGATCATGTGGTACATTCCAAATTTGTTCATGTTCAGAATAAACTCAGAATGAAACACAATCAAACCATAACTCCATAAGACATAACATGCAACTCCCCAGAGACATCCAACATTAAGAATTTGATACGGCGTTTTTTGCATATTTTAGACACATCCAGAAATATGCTACCTATTTTGAACATTAATATCTCCGTGAATTTGTAAGTAAAATACAACTGTAATATATCAAAATCTAAACTAGTCTTCCCTCTATCTAATGAAAGTTATTTCAGTTTAATAGCTTCACTTGTTTAGAAGTTATTATGAATCAAACCGGAGTACTTTTTTTGGGCCACCCGGTATATCAGCTAAAATTTCTTTATAAACTGTTAAGAATTGGATAAATATAGCTGCAAAACATAAGTAGGTGCAACCAATTTGGTTTTGGCAGTTTTATTATAAATTGGTTACTTTGACCATTTTTTATCAGTTGTAACCAATTTGTTTGGTTGTTTTGACCAATATAATCTGAAGCTATTAAAGCAATTTATTTAGGTTGTAACCAAATACAATTGGTTATTTTAACAGTTTTAAATTGGTTGCAACCAATTTAAACGTTTATTTTAACCAGTCATTTTTTACAGTGTACAAGTTAGGGAGGGAGAAATTCAAGGACTTTTCAATGACATTCAAGGCCATATATCAGAAAATGCTTTGGAAAGTAGTGGAAAGTCACGAAAAATTGGAGAACTATTACTTATACTTGCCACTTCAATGAATTTCAACCTACCTGAGAGATGAATCTATCAAGGAAGCGAACTCGCGCAGATGCTGACCAAATTTTCTCTTTCATAAAAATATCATAAAAATTAAATTATGAAGATTCAAGGACATTCAAGCACTTCTTTATAAAATCAAGAACGTTCAAGTCCTTGAATTGATTTTTTCAAATTCTTTCAAGCACATTCAAGTAATGTTCGAACCCTGTACAACGACCTACCACGACCTACACGGACTCACAACGACCCGTAACGATGTATTACGATCATTATATAATCAATTTGAATTCTGAAAACAGATTTGGAATTACCGATAACATACGTGTCTCTTATATTATTAGAACGTGCAAACCCTGGGTAAAAAGAGCTCTTTTAAAACAACAATCATTGTCAAAATTTTTGTAGCAAAGCCAACATAATTCCTGCGCTTCCGCCCCTTAAACAATGTTGTATCACTAAAACAATATGGTGAATTGTACTCGATAGCTCAGCATAACATTTTCGGTGACAGGAAACCAACATTGAATATAAGAAATGGAAATATTACGAAATATTTCTTTCGTAATGTTACTTTCGTACACATGTTACAAGTCATTTTGTCAATGATTGTCAAATACACTGTCTTCGAAACGACCAATTGTTTATGAGAAGAACGTACAAATCGACGAACGAGATGATGGCCGTGAGATGGAACATTTTCAATTTAAGACACCAAATTACCAGCAGGATCAAAAGGAAGTGCAACTCTGTGGCTCCTGTTTCGCCCGAGTTGTTTTAGATGTTGTCGTATAACGTTCTTCATGAAAAACCATCACGTTACTCGTTCTAACTATATATAGCCTATATAGGCTATACCGTTTCATATCAATACAATTTACCATAGGAATATTATATACGCTTATTTTATAGACTTTGTCACACTTTACCACACTTTAACACACCGGTATTTATAAATTTAATTAAGAATTCTATTATCAAACACTTTTTGTGGTAAAGTGTGTTAAACATTATGACTTTCCCATGCCCATGGTAAAGTGAGTTAATATGACTTAATTCAATTTACCAAAGCATGTTTAAATTGTAAATTTGTTGTTAAATGCATTTGTTAGTCTCATACAGACTGATATAAAGTTACGCGTCAAGTAAAATGGATATATCACTATTAAGCATTAAGCATAGGAAAATATATTGCTTCGCAACTTGATACAATGTTGCTTAACATTTAAGTTTACTTAAATGTATCTTAAATATAGCTTTAAGCAAATTTAAGCAAACGTTTAAGCAGATTTAAGTGGCAATTAAACGTAGCTTAAGGTGCTAATATTTAAGACACATTTAAGCGCATAATTAAACAATTCTGAAAACAGATTTGGAATTACATATAACATACATGTGTATATTATATTATTAGAACGTGCAAACCCTGGGTAAAAAGAGCTCTTTTAAAACTACAATCATTGTCAAAATTGATGTTAACAAAGCCAACATAATTCCTGCGCTTCCGCCCCTAAACAATGTTGTATCACTAAAACAATATGGTCAATTGTACTCGATATAGCTCAGCATAACATTTTCGTTCATAGGAAACCAACATTGAATATTAAAACTGGAAATATTACAAAATATGTTACTGTCGTACAGTCAATGATTGTCTGAGTTTTTTATGAAAAAATTATTATTGTTAACGCAAAAACACATTTTAAGTCGTTTTATAACTATATATAGCCTATATAGGCTATACCGTTTCATCAATACAATTTATGCCTTACGCATATACGCTTATTTTACAGACTTAATCACACTTAATCACACTTTACCACACTTTACCACACTTTGCCACACTTCACCACACTTTACCACACTTTACCGCACCGGTGTTTATAAATTTAATTTAGAATTCTATTATTACACACTGTTTGTGGTAAAGTATGTTAAAAATTATAACTTTCCCATGCCCATGGTAAAGTCAGTTAATATGACTAAATTCAATTTACCAAAGCATGTTTAAATGTAAATTTGTTGTTAAATGCATTTCTTAGTCTCATACAGTCTGATATAAAGTTACGCGTCAAGTAAAATGGATATGATTATACGACACTCAATATCACTATTATTGCTTCGTTATTTGACACAATTAAGCGATAATTAAGTTTTCTTAATAAAATGTAACTTAAATATATAGCATAGTGAAAAGGTTGTAAACTGCCAATATTTCTTTGACCAAATACTGCCGTTTCGACGAGCGGAGTCCTGCATCAGAGTAAGACGAGATGAAATAAAATAAATAAGATTTATATATATGCCAAAAGGGCGTCACAAGTAGAAAGTATCCAAGCAAATGCACGGGAGATAAAGAAACTAATAATTAATGAGATGCGAAAAGTTAAATCATTTGCTGTTTTGCAGTCGCTCAGTAAACAGACTGAGGGGGAAGGAGAAATTTCAGGTCCAATATTCAAGGGAATTAGGCGATAGTAAAGCTAGCGGTAAGAAACAACCACTTACCGCTTTACTATTGACTAATCCCCTTGAATATTGGACCTGTCTGATTTCTCCCTCCCCCTCAGTCTGTTTGCTGATCGACTTAAAAATAGAAAATGATTTAGATTTTCACTTCTCGTTAATTATTAGTTTGTTTATCTCCTGTGCATTTGGCTACTTTCTACTTGTGACACCCTTTTGGCATATATATAAGCCCTATTTATTTTATTTCATCTCGTCTTACTCTGATGAAATGTTCCGTAATTCGAAACGTCAGTATTTCGTTCCTAAACATATTGGTAGTTTACCACCTTTTCTCTTTGCTATATATCCAAAACACTGTCTACGCAACACTCACACTTTTATCTTCAATATAGCTTTAAGCACATAAAGCAAAGTAACGTTTACGCAGATTTAAGTGGCACGTAGCTTAAGTTGCTAATATTTAAGACACATTTTTGTAGCGCACAATTAAACTTAGCTTGAATATTATTATCAATTTAAGGAGCTTTACATGTCAATTAAATTCTAGGGTTAAAGTTGCAAAATATATTTTCAGATATTTTGTTGGTTATAATGGAGTGCTGTTCTGTATTGGTTATTTGTTGCCCTTCAATATAAACTTCGATTGATTGATTTTTTGTGAATCCCCAATGTTTAATAGGTATAATATGTATAACTTTTCAATAGATATAATATGCTCATGCATCTTTTCAGTATTATATGAGCAGAACACTAAAGTAAGAAGTCAGATATGTGAAAGCAAGAAGAATATTTATTTCTAATAAATGTTATACGAGTTAGAAAATGTTAAAATTATGTTATTAAAATAATTTTATATTAAACGCCTAAATCATATTTACAAAATAAAATTCTAATAAATAAATCCAGCCAAAATATTTGTTAATGTTTATATATTAGTTCAAGTTTATTTTCTGGCTGCCCAGTCTGGACGATCGCTTGACGTTCGTCAAGCTCAAATCCTCAGAAAATGTTTGCCAGCCCCAGACAGGGATCGAACCTGTAACATATATGATGACCACTTCTAACCACCGAGATATTAAGACTCGTGATGGAGAGCTAACTTTCCAAATTCATAGTTATGTGCTCGTAAGCGGTAGCATGCAGTGAGTGCAGGTGTACATATGGTACATGTGTGAGCTTTTCAGTTTAAAATGTAAATAAAATTTCTTGAACAGATTGATCTTCGTAATTAAAATTAAATACGTAATTAAAATTATTTAAAATTAAATACGGACGTTTATCAATGAATATAAGAAAGACGTTCTCGTCTTGCCAGAAATATGTTCGCAGCAGTCTTGTTCAACCCACATTGTAAGGAAACCTGGACAACAATGTTAAACCGTACATTCGCAACCTCGCAACCAAAACTCAAGAGCAAATGAGTGAAGCTACTAACTGATTTACGCGGATATTTGAGATATATAGAAAGTTTGCGATGGATATACAACATGTATATAAAGTGCTTATACAAAGTGCTTAATGTTAACTGGTTTCTCGTCTTTGCAGACTAATTAAGGACTTACTTAGATTTTCGATAAGTTTAAGGCAAAGTAAACTGCGCATCTGTGATTCACATTTAAGCAAATTTTAATAACCCTAAACGACGCGTAAAGCTCTGAACAAATTTAAGCGTGATTTAAGGTAACTTAAACTTAACTTAAATTTGCTGGACATATTTTAGCAAATTTACTCATAGTAAATGAAAGTTCCTTTTTGCACAGTTTTATATTATTTTTAGGACTATTCCTTCAATACAGTAATTAACATTAAGTTACAACTTATTATAAGTGTGATGTATAGCATGGGTTTCAAGCGAAATAGTTAATAATTTTCCTGAACAATATTCGTGGATAGTATGGATATTTCTTTATTAGTGTTACTCAGTTCAGTATTTTTTTCGTCGACGCTTAGTTTTTACAATATCCTTTAGTCTTTTAGGCATACTGGAGATTGTCTTATCAATGTATACTCTTTAGATGTTGACCAAATATTGTATTTAACTGTACTATAGAATTAATCCCATGTCTGGTGTGTGATGTTATTCTTCCTCACTTGTGCTTCAATGCGCGTTCTAACGACATGGAAGATATTATCTATCGGGTTGAGCTCTGACGATCTCGGTGGAATGGCTTTCATGGTAATACCGTATTGTCACAATAGCTCTTTTCAGATTTCGCTTATCACGTGCTGTCAAAGCTCAGAGTCAGCTCTGCCAACTTTTCTTGACATCTGTTTTCTTTCTTTATTCCTTTCAATTTCTTCTGCATGTATCAGTCGCCATACAGAAGTTGTCGACATTTTTGTCCTGCTGGCAATCTTTGCTAGAGATTATTCCCGTTCCTGCGCCAAGATAAGTGCCTGTGCGCATTGTACTGCTGTAAGTCGTTCTTTGAAAACCAATATATTTGAACCTCATTCATTGTGACGTCACAATTTATTTAATATGATCAGTTTTCATTAATTTATGATCACAAATAATATTAAACATACATCAGCAATTAAAGATGATTAGTTCAAATAGTATATAAGAGCATGTGAGAAATGTTATTTATAGTGTAAAATCTGACAGCAGTACATACAACAAGTCCTATTGATTCAAGAGCTATTATATCAGTATATATATTAACTAGAAAGATGAAATATATTGAATTCGTAGTTATTTTTGGAATATATGCCTTCATTCGCAGCTGCAAAGGTATATTCTAAATCGTTTATAGGTACCAAAACAGCACAACAGATTGTATATTACATATTTTAATCAATTTCATGTTGTTTTTCTAGGAGCTTCTTTAACTAAAAGGGAAACTGATTGCCTTCTGCTGCCACATATGACTTTTATCTCAGTTGCCAATCTAACACGCAGTTCACACTACATAGATATAGAGATTAATGTGACATGGTGTCTCTATCCACATATTCCTGTGAAAAATAACACTGAAAAGTTGTATGTACAGATTGTAAGAAATGGCGACGACAATGATAAGAAATTCTTTGAGGTCGATAAACATAAAATGTGTGAATGTAACTGCCGAAGACATCATAGTCCAACTGGATATGAAGCAATGCGAAAAGCCTATATTCGACAAATAAATAAACCCAATGGTGGTAAGTTTACTTCCTTGAAAATTTCAAACATTTCGTAAGTACTATAAATGAAGGAATGACCTTCAACGACCTACAATGACCTACAACCAGGGTTCGTAGAAATTAGGCAGGGGGAAATTCAAGGACTTTTCAAAGACATTCAAGGCCATATATCAGAAAATGCAAGTACCAAAATGCTGAAAAAACGCTTTTGGAAAGCAGTGGAAAATCACGAAAAATTGGAGAACTGTTACTCATACTTGCCACTTCAATGAATTCAAACTACCTGAGAGATGAACGTCATCAAGGAAGCGAACTCGCGCAGATGCTGACCAAATTTTCTCTTTCATAAAAATGTCATAAAAATTAAATTATGAAAGCACCTCTTTATAAATTCAAGAACTTTCAGGTACTTAAATTCTTTTATTTTTAATTCAATTACTTTCAAGCACATTCAAGTTCTGTACGAACCCTGTAGAACAACCTACCACGACCTACAACGAACTACAACGATCCACACCGACCTACAACAATCTACAACGACCTACACCAACTCATAACGCCCCGTAACGATGTATTACGATCATTATATAATCTATTTTAATTCTGAAAACAGATTTGAAATTACCGATAACATACGTGAATATTATGTTATTAGAACGTGCATACCCTGCTGGGTAAAAAGAGCTCTTTTAAAACTACAATCATTGTCAAAATTGATATTAACAAAGCCAACATAATTCCTGCGCTTCCGTCCCTAAACAATGATGTATATCACTAACAAAATATGGTGAATTGTACTCGATAGCTCAGCATAACAATTTCGTTGATAGGAAACCAACAAAAAATGGAAATATTACGAAATATGTTACTTTCGTACACATGTTATAAATCATTTTGTCAATGGTTGTCTGAGTTTTTTATTAAAAAAAATATTATTGTCAACGCAAAAACGCATTTTAACAGAAGAAAATGAACAAATATTACTTGGAATAAGTAAACGTTGATTACCCAATAGTCTTAACGAAATGTATATATTAGCACATACATTTTACGCATTTCTGATTGGTATCCTTTAAAAGTATCTCTTATTACACTGTCATTGTAACACCCACTGTGTGTTTGTAACTCACTTTCATCTTTTCAGTCAATTGTGATTGATCATGGATTCAATGGATTCCTTACAATGTTATAAAAGCGCGAGATTGTCTAATTCATCAGAAGATGAAGAATTACAAACTCGGGGAAGTTCGTCAAGTATATTTGGTTATTTGGAGACAAGGAGATATGCAATAGTTTCACAAGCGAAAATCTTTCGCAGATGCTATTGTTGAGTGTTTCAACGCGCGGTCCGCAGTCGTTTTACAATGTTGTTGTTCGAAGGAGTTCCACAAAAAATCAGGAGTACATTATATCATGTTTCTGTGAAGCTTCGTTGAGACGTAATATTTTCAATTTTAGACACCACATTGCCCAGCAGGATCAAAAGGAAGTGTAACTCTGAGGCTCATGTTTCGCCCGACTTGTTTTAGATATTGTCGTATAACGTTCTTCATGCAAAACCATCATGTTACTCGTAAAACTATATATAGCTTATATAGGCTATACCGTTTCATATCAATACAATTTACCATTGGTTTATTATATACCCTTATTTTATAGACTTTATCACACTTTACCACACTTTACCACACCGGTGTTTATAAATTTAATTAAGAATTCTGTTATTACACACTGTTTGTTGTAAAGTGTGTTAAAAATTAAACTTTCCCATGCCCATGGTAAAGTGAGTTAATATGACTTAATTTAATTTACCAAAGCATGTTTAATTGTAAATTTGTTGTTAAATGCATTTCTTAGTCTCATACAGACTGATATAAAATTACGCGTCAAGTAAAATTGATATGATTATACGACACTCAGTATCACTATTAATAAAAGGAAAATTGCTTCGCAACTTGATACAATTAAGCGACTTCTAAGTTTACTTAAATGTATCTTAAATATAGCTTTAAACACATATAAACAGACGTTTAAGCAGATTTAAGTGGCACTTTTCATGATCATCATCACGTCGCGCGTCGACGGATCTCAGTTCCTGCCCTGTCGGTCGTACCACCTGGTGTGGCTGATGAGGCCGATATGGCTGCCACAAACGTGGTCGCACCGGCTGCAGGCCAAACTGTGGATTGAGGTTGCTACCACGCCCTCCGTCCTACATCTCCTCTTCTCTTTCAGGTTTCTGATCCCAGGTGGTTAGCCACTTGCTTCGGTCGAGGGCTTCTGCTTCCCTAAAGCTTGGTCCGATGTTACCTTGTTTAAGTGTCACTTAAAAACTTAAAAACGGTGCTAATATTTAAGACACATTTAAGCGCACAATTAAACAATTCTGAAAACAGATTAGGAATTACAGATAACATTCGTGTCTATTATATTATTAGAACGTACTTATCCTGGGTAAAAAGAGCTCTTTTAAAACTACAATCATTGTCAAAATTGATGTAACAAAGCCAACATAATTCCTGCTCTTCCGCCCCTAAACAATATTGTATCACTAAAGCAATATGGAATTGTACTCGATAGCTCAGCACAACATTTTCGTTGATAGGAAACCAACATTGAATATAGGAAATGGAAATATTACGAAATATGTTACTTTTGTACACATGTTACAAGTCATTTTGTCAATCATTATCTGAGTTTTTATTAAAAAATGATTATTGTTAACCCAAAAACACATTTTAAAGGAAGAAAATGAACAAATATTACTTGGAATAAGTAAACGTTGATTACCCAATAGTCTTAACGGAATGTATATAATAATAGCACATACATTGAGAAATGCATATTTCTGATTGGTATCCTTTAAAAGTTTCTATTATTACGCTGTCATTGTAACACCCGCTGTGTGTTTATAACTCACTTTCAACTTTTCAGTTAATTGCGATTGATCATGAATTCAATGGATTTCTTACAATGTTATAATAACGAGAGATTGTCTAATTCATCAGAACATGAAGAATTACAAACTCGGGAAGTTTGTCAAGTATATTTGGTTACTTGGAGCCCAGCAGATATGAAAAAGTTGCCAATACGAAAATCTTTCGCAGATGCTATTGTTGAGTCTCACCGCGCGGTCCGCTGTCGTTTTACAATGGTGTTGTTCGAAGGAGTTGCACACTGATAAATCAAGAGTACACTATATCATGTTTCTGTGAAGCTTCATGTAATCCAACGATGGTTGCCTTCGAAGAAAAGCAATGAAGGAATTACCGAAACATTGTGTTGACGGGTCCTGCAAATTGTGGCAAAACGTTCTCCTTAAATCCTCTCAATATAATTTACAACACCTTCGCCAATCCCGCCTGCGCAAGTTCTGCATGGGTACGAGCAGAGAAGGCTGAAGTCGTTTTTCTTAATATGACTTCAGATGGTCTCCTCAAATTTTAGCGTGGCACGATCTCCTTCTGATGTTGTAGGGGCAAGTGGTTCATTTATACCTGCCCCGAAATCCCATTTTTCTAAAGACACTATCTTCGAAACGACCAATTGTTTATGTGAAGAACGAACAAATCGACGAACGAGATGATGACCATGAAATGGAACATTTTCAATTTTAGACACCAAATTGCCAGCAGGATCAAAAGGAAGTGTAACTCTGTGGCTCATGTTTCGCCTGACTTGTTTTAGATGTTGTAGTATAACGTTATCATGTTACTCGTTCTAACTATATATAGCCTATAGGCTATACCGTTTCATATTAATACAATTTATCATATATAGTCTTATTATATATACGCTTATTTTATAGACTTTATCACACTTTACCACACTTTACCACACCGGTGTTTAAAAATTTAACAAGACGCCTGTCCAGGCGTTTACTCGGGCTACTGCAGATTTCTGTAATCAGGCACTGAAGGAGTTGTGCAGCGCTTGTTTAAAGAAGTGGGGAACTTTTAGAAGCAATATAGTTACGTAGAGTTGGGCTAGAACTGTGAGAGCTATTTTTATTGTACGTATATGCAAGATTTGATGAGGGGACGAAGAAAAATCAGGCGTTTGCACGCAGGCTAGCCCTTTCCACAATGCAGAACGCCTGACACGCAGACGAAATTTAATGTAAACACTAAACACCGCCAGGGCAACGGCCTATTTTTTTCTAAATATCTGTTCGATTGAAGGTCTTCGTTTGTCAAGACTAGTATACAAATTAACGGCAAGGTATATGAAACATATCTGTTAAGAAATTACAACGGTTTAATGGACATATAAGCATTAAATCATAGCGTAAACGTCGAATACATCTTGAAGCCATGTCCTTTGATTTTAAAGACTAGTTTTGGGTACTTTAATCGCTTACACATTTTCTCATATAACATCTGATCTTCACATTTTTACTAAAGTAGACGAAACCTACAGCGTTCGACTCGCCAGATTGAATCGATATATAATTTGTTTAAATCGGACAAAGTGTTGTAAAGTGTGTTAAAAATTATGACATTCCTATCCCATGCATGGTTTAGTATAAGACTAACAAATGTATTTAACAACAAATTTACATTTAAACATGCTTTGGTAAATTGAATTAAGTCATATAAACATGCTTTGGTAAGTTGAATTAAGTCATATTAACTCACCTTACCATGGTAAGGTGAGTTAATATGACTTAATTCAATTTACGAAAGCATGTTTAAATGTAAATTTGTTGTTAAATGCATTTGTTAGTCTTGTATGTCTGATATAAAGTTACGCCTCAAGTAAAATGAACTTGATTATACGACACTTAGTATCACTATTAAACATAGGAAAATTGCTTCGCAACTTGACACAATTAAGCTACATTTAAGTTTACTTAAATGTATCTTAAATATAGCTTTAAAGCAGATTTAAGTGGTACTTAAACGTAGCTTAAGGTGCTAATATTTAAGAGACATTTAAGCACACAATTAAACAATTCAGAAAAAATATTTGGAATTACCAATAACATACGTGTCTATTATATTTATAAAACGTGCATACCTTGGGTTAAAAGAGCTCTTACAAAGCCAACATAATTCCTGCTCTTCCGCCCCTAAACAATGTTGTATTGCACTAAAACAATATGGTGAATTGTACTCGATAGCTCAGCATAACATTTCGTTGATAGGAAACCAACATTGAATATAAAAAATGGAAATATAACGAAATATGTTACTTTCGTACACATGTTAGAAGTCATTTTGTCAATGATTGTCTGAGTTTTTTTATTAAACAAATTATTATTGTTAACGCAAAAACACATTTTAACAGAAGAAAATGAACAAATATTACTTGGAATAAGTAAACGTTGATTACCCAATAGTCTTAACGAAATGTATATAATAATAGCACATAGATTTTATGCATATTTCTGATTGGTATCCTTTAAAAGTTTCTCTTATTACACTGTCATTGTAACACCCGCTGTGTGTTAGAGGAGCAACAGAGTGCAATGGCAAAGATCACTAAAGTTGGAGACAACATATATCGTGTTCCAAGCATCAGCAAAGAAGACCAAACTTATCTGGTGGACATGGACAGTGGATTTTGTGAATGCAGGACTGGTATGAATGGGTCACCGTGTAAGCACCAATACATTCTCTGGGTCAACAAGGTATCAACTGCTGTAAACTTTTTGCCCATCTTCAGCAAGGAGCAAAGACAGATACATGCGGAGATTGCCATAGGTATTTAAATGCTTTGTTACTGTAAATGTGATTATTATCAACTGCCCTCATGAGTCTGGCTACCTAAACAATACTTAGCATGCTTTTAAAACCCATTAAAGGGACACTCCGGCCCAAATACAAATGCAGTTCATATGAAAGATCTTACTGACTTTAGTTTATTTCCAAAGTTTCAGCATTCCTATCAATTTAGTTGAGAAGATATTGCTAGTTGAAGTTGAAAATTTGTGGATTTTGACGCCATATTGGTTTTGAAAATATGACGTCATTGAGTGATTCTTTATCGTCAGTGGAGTTGTTTTGATGGCGATCACATAGTGATAGTTATTGTGAATGGTCTTTGGACGAAAATTAGTCGAACTAAACTATTTAGTTCATCATGCAGGAAAGTAGAGGAGCTTCTTAGGCATAATACGAGATCACGTCACTCAGTGACGTCATATTTGAGAAACAAAATGGCGTCGAAATTGGACAAACTCTCCAACTTCAACTAGCCACATCTTATTAACTAAATTGATAGGAATGCTGAAACTTTGGAAATAATCTAAAGTCAGTATGAACTACATTTGTATTTGGGCCGGAGTGTCCCTTTAAGGCGCAAGGGTCTTCCTTTGACAAGTAAAATTGTCTGGCGTTAGACAGAGTAATATAACGAAGTAGGGCGCAAATAAAAAGTACTGATTATATATAATTGTTATGTAAACACATTCTTACCTCTTTATACATTTAGGTGCTTCCTTACCCTGGATTTATATGAGGGTTTGCACGACCAGATACTCACTTTGCCAGATTCCAGCGAGCCATGCTCATCGATTCAATTATCTGATAGGGAAGTCTCGGAAACAATGCGCCCCAGTCAACTGTACAAGACAGGAATAAACAACAAGATCTGGTAACGGTAGCTGAATGTAAAGAAGCCCTGTACGAGGCATTAGAGTCCTTGGAAAGGAAACTTGACAATAATGAAAGTGACCAAAATTTCCTCAGAGGTGTGTTGAAATTTGCAGATCGTGCAAAGAAAATGCCGAAGTCAAAACTGGCAACATGTTTTCACAGTTTTTGAGCAGTTGGTGTATGCAATACCCGTCTGACTGCAACATCTATTGTTAAGAAGGCAAAGAAGAGAGGAAAAATATTTGTGCAGCCTGAGTCTGTTAAGCGTCGAAAAGTAGCAGATGGAACAAGGAGAAGACAACCACATGGACAAACTGTAAGGAATAACCCATTTACTTTGGTTACAGGAAAGCCGAAGAGATCCCACAAGTTTGCAGAGAATGTTCGTAGAAATGAACCAGTAGCCAAGAAAGCAGGAAGGAGTATGGCTACCAAAACTAGAATTTATTAGCAGTAATTTAATTAATTTGGTTGCATGTAGCCCGTAAATTTACCCAGGCATACTAACATTGAGTTATTGACTATTTATAATGCTTAATGGTTAGCATCAACAGGACATTATACAAATTGAAAGATTATATTATATGGTATTTATCTGTTAAAGTTTCAAGATCTTGAGAAAGAAGTTGAAAAATCAATCCTGTAGATAGCGCTATCCGGCTTTTCGAATAGTGTTGTACAATTTATAAATTAGTATTCATACACATATTTGAAAATTGTGCCAAATTGCAACAAATTTTTGCAACAAGAATTTCGCCTGCATTCTAAAAGCTCACTCACACTCACACTCAATGAGTGGACGCTCAAACTCAATGAGTGCAACTCACCACTCAATGAGTGTCCACTCACACTCACTGAGTATAATGCTACACTCACACTTCAACCATTCAAAGACACCACTCACACTCAAGTGAATCGCAGATGTGGAGTGACGTGTGAGTGAGAGGTATACGTCCCTTGAGCTGCACTCATGTGTACTTAGTCACAACAAGATGGCGGAGAGGTGGCTAAATAGGTTAGAATGTTTGGATAATATTGCAACAAACAACCGAAATAAACGAAAACCATATAGGTTTGATTATGGGAAATATGATGAGGAGCAATTCCGGAGCAGATACCGGTTAACTAAGGCTGGATTTCGTGAGTTATTGGAAATAATCAAGGCAGACATCTCTGCACACAACGACCGAGGAAAACCCGTTCCTGCTGATATTCAACTATTGTTGACGCTGCGGTTTTATGCCACGGGTACATTCCAGCTAGCATGCGGAGACTTGTGTGATATTTCACAGCCATCAGCAAGTCGGATTATTAAACGTGTGTCCGAGTCCATCGCACGTTTAAAGGATAACTACATTACCTTTCCGGCAGATGAAATGCTTGATCAACTCAAACGTGATTTCTGGCGAATTTGTGCATTTCCTAGTGTTGTGGGTGCAATTGACTGTACTCATATAAAGATACCATGCCCGGGGGGTGCTAATGCTGAACTATTTCGAAATCGAAAAGGATACTTCTCAATCAACGTTCAAGCTGTGTGCGGACCCACGTTAGAAATGTTAAATATTGTTGCTCGTTGGCCAGGTAGCGTCCACGACGCCAGAATTTTCGATAACAGTCGCATTTGTGCACAATTCGAACATGGTGATATCCCTGGCATCTTACTTGGTGATAGCGGTTACCCATGCCGGCCATATCTCATGACACCACTACTTAATCCGCAGACCCGACCACAACACGCATATAATGTGGCTCAAATACGTACACGAAATACAGTGGAGCGGATGTTTGGCACATGGAAGAGGTTGTTCCCATGTCTATCAACGACCCTGCGTACAAAACTGCAAACGACGCTAACTGTCATTGTCGCTACAGGTGTGTTGTACAACTATATAAGAAGCCGACATGACCCTATTGACGAACCCGAGCATATTCCGGCTGCTGAGGAAGGCGTACCTGATATGCCTGATGGTGAACGGCGTTTGGGAAATGCTGTGCGTCAAGCCCTGATCGTGCAACATTTCACATAATGTCTGAACAACTTATCCCATTTAATAACACAATTAATATACAGGTATTACATATTCTCTAATAACACAACTTAATTCCGCCCAGAACATGCAAGAGAATACACGCGTGTACATTTTAGCCGTTATTTACGTCATTAATGTTGGTAGCTAGTTTTGCTTCCTAGCCCGTGTGTTTGGTCTAGGTTGTTCCTCCTGTGTTGTTTTCATGGCCTTCGTCATCGTCTCCCAATATTGCCCTTCCGCGTCTAGCACTTCCATTTTCCGTTTGTGTGCAATTACGATGTTCGTTTTCTTGATATCCAGGATCTCCATCTCCGCCTCATGCTGTTTGGTTTGCATATCCAAACAACGTGCCTGGGCCGCGGATATTTGCGCTTTTTTGGGCAAGGACGGTGTTAGCGCCGCCTCAACGACACATGACGGCAATTCATGTTGGTTTGGTGTAACTGATGTTGTCGCTTCTGCATCAATTTCATCGTCGTCGTGTTCTATAAATGCACCAATAAAACAAATCATATTAGCTTGTGTTGATGTTTACAACATGGAATATAATAGATCGGATGGTGCAATTATATCACACCTGGATAATGTTTTATAGCATTGTCATACCTGTTTCATAATTATCGTCGTCAAACGGGTTAATTAGGCTGTCTATTTGAGCGGGAATAATAGATGCAACAGCCGCAGCTTCGTCGTCTTGGTTGGATGTTGAGGGGCCACCACCAGTTAATTTACACTCTCTCCTCTCTTTAGCCAGTTGTTTCTTGGCACGGGCCTTTAAATTTTCCCAACATTTTTTTAACTGCTTCGCATCCCTCTTAGTCACACCTGACTGGGAATTGAACTCTTCGGATACAGCTTCCCACGCGCTGTTTTTCTTTTTTATCGTTCTGTAATCGTTCCTTTTATTTTCTATCAGATCTTTGTGCTTTCGCACTAACTCCGTTACAAGCGCCTTTTCTAATTGCGAATAATATTGTCTGCTGTCAGACATCTTGTGCAGCACCGCAGTACGAATGCAATTGATGATTCTACAACATGCCTATATGGTACTTCCCAACCTCATCAATATTCAACGTTTATACACACACTCCAGCAAGTCACACTCGAGCGACCTCTATGAATGCAAATCTGCCTAATAATTTCAAGCGTGAGTGCTCCCTCGTTGAGTGGACACTCACACTCATACTCCACTCTCACTCACACTTCAGTTCTACTTGAGTGCATCTCACTGGAGCGTAACTCAAGTGTGAGTGTGAGCGAGCTTTTAGAATGCAGGCGTTTGTGCCAAATGTTTTTATTTTTACAAAACAAGGGGCAATTGACCCACTCCTGAGCTCCACGGTGCTTGTAACCCTAATACTATGGCCACTGCTTAAACCCAACCATATGTTGTTATTTTCCATCCATCATCAACAATCATCAACACCATACATGGGTGGTGATTTATTCCCAGGATCCGAATACCTGACTTTTAAACATTTATTTTACTTTTATGTTTATTTTACAAAACAATTGCGCCAAATTGCAACTCTATTATTAAATTTTCTTACCACTTGCCAATTACAACAGGTTTTTTTTCCATATAACTTTATTTTTGCAATACGGTAACATTCTGTAACTATAAATTAAATAATACTGTAACAATTTAAAAAGGGAAATGGCAATAGTTTGTCCAAAATGTTTTATAGAATTTATACACAGTTTTTCGCATGTCTGTTCTTGTTCGACTGTGTTGTAAACCTAGCATTACAGGTATGACATGCAAATTCCTTCACTTTACTGTGCACTTTCGCGTGACGTGTCAGATCATATTTGGTTCCAAATACTTTGTTGCATGTTTCACATTTAAACTTCTCTTGGTGTATATTCATGTGTTTCAGCAAAGCTACTTTACCAGAAAAATTCTTGTTGCATATTGCACACATGCACTGTCCACATATTTTCCCATGGTATAAGTTGCATGTTTTGCCTTCCTGAATGATTTTGCACATTTTCTACATTCATATTTGATTATACCACAATCTGTCTTCTCGTACTCTTTGGCCTTCCTTTCTCCAATCCTACAAAAAATGTTTAAAATCTGTTATAAATCTGTTCGACAATCTAAACCAAACATTATATTTATTGCCAGATGATTTTACTTGTCAAAACTTCAAATTGTTACCTGTCGAATATATGTTGAGCATCTCTTCCACATCCCTGCAGCTGTCTTACTCATTGTGCTCAAGTCTGCATCAGGCAATTTTTCTTTAATCTGACCCTACAATTATATACAATCATACAATTTTCAATTTCTGACTTCAATATATAATTAGCTCTTATAAGTATTAAACAGGATTATATTGTGTATAGTCCAACAGTCCATGGCCGTGGGAGATATTAAACCAAAATATCTGAGTGAAGACTAAACATAGGCTATATAGTAATATTAGGCAGATATTAAACATGATCTATAGTGGGAAATGCCAAGATTTTAATACGTATTAAGTCTTTATATGTATTTGGAGTGTTTTAAAACGTAATACAAACAATACAGTCAAGTCTAATCTAGTATTCCTAAGTTCCTCTACAATAAAAAGATACATCATCAAGCTACTTACTGCGACACTTTTATAAAACGCATGATAGCCAGTATACTTTGTTGATTGCATCTCCGCCATCTTTTTGAAAAATATTTACATTCGATGCGTTCCGAATAATGAGTTTATTTCCGAGGCAGGGGTTTGGGAACGAGATCAATGATGCGACTGACTGTCTACGGTTTCGAAATTTGCACCGCCGCCGCCCAGCCGCCCCGAAAACCAAAAGCCGCCCCCCAAAAAAACGCTATCGGTTTTCTAGGGGGGGGTGGGCGATGGGCGGCGGCGTAGAACCTCTGGGACCGACGGTTTGTCGCGCTGGCGTCAATTAAAATGCCAAATGTAACCACCAAAAAGCCGTTTATAGTACGCGCGTCACAATCACGATTCGTAACCCTAATAATCCTAACTTAACCAACTTCGACTGCCAAATTATCCCTCTCTAACCTCAATTTTCCTAAATTACCACGGCAACAATAAAGGATCGTTTACCATACATACAAATATATATATATTCCAACAAAAGGCTACTTTCACATAAAATCCCGGTCGAGATTAGCACCCTCGCCCCAGGGCCTTCGACCGTCCGGACGAGGGAATTATTGTTCGAACAAAGGACGTTGTATCTTCCAATGTCAACTTATATGAGTTCGCTGATGTACACTGTAGGTATAGGAGCCAAAAAATGTATCGCTTTAAAAACAATTAATAAAATTGTAAAATCTACACGATATTTCACAGCGAGCCTTCGCAAGGACTTACAAAGGACAGAGGTGTAATATGACAAAACTTACAAACATAAATATATAACATATATAATGTTATAAATAATATATAACATATACAGCATCTTTATAAATAATTAAATAATTGGGGTTATATAAGGCACATTAAAACTAATATGATTGCCAAATTTAAATTTAATGTCTTGCAATCTTTTTATTTTTCTCCTAGTTATCCGCTACGAGACTGGATTGACATGCAGAGGCGGTCCTTACGTCTTTCAAGAATGGCTTAATGACCCACATATTGTCAATCCCTGGGTAGAAGTTCGTCGATGCATAAGCAGTGATGGGTGCATGTCGACACCGAAGAAAATCACGAAATATAGACAATCATTCACAACTAATATGTTAAAATTTAACGTTACTGCACATGACAACTGTACTTAGAAAGATTATTACAACATGATTCGCTTTACGCAAGTTTCCGTTTTTTAAAGTTAATCTCCATTTTCCAAAGTTAATTTCCATTTTCCAAAGTTAGTTTCCGTTTTCCAAAGTTAATCTCCATTTTCCAAAGTTAATCTCCATTTTCCAAAGTTAATTTCCATTTTCCAAAGTTAATTTCCATTTTCCAAAGTTAATCTCCATTTTCCAAAGTTAATCTCCATTTTCCAAAGTTAGTTTCTATTTTGCAAAGTTAATCTCCATTTTCCAAAGTTAGTTTCTATTTTCAAAAGTTAGTTTCCATTTTCCAAACTTAGTTTCTATTTTTCAAAGTTAATCTCCATTTTCCAAAGTTAGTTTCCATTTTCCAAAGTTAGTTTCTATTTTACAAAGTTAATTTCCATATTCCAAAGTTAGTTTCCATTTTCCAAAGTTGGTTTCTATTTTACAAAGTTAGTTTCTATTTTCCAAAGTTAATTTCTATTTTCCAAAGTTAGTTTCTATTTTCCAAAGTTAGTTTCTATTTTCCAAAGTTAGTTTCTATTTTCCAAAGTTAGTTTCTATTTTCCAAAATTGGTTTCTATTTTCCAAAGTTAGTTTCTATTTTCCAAAGTTAGTTTCCATTTTCCAAAGTTAATCTCCATTTTCCAAAGTCAGTTTCTATTTTCAAAAGTTAGTTTCCATTTTCCAAGGTTAGTTTCTATTTTTCAAAGTTAATCTCCATTTTCCAAAGTTAGTTTCTATTTTCCAAAGTTAGTTTCTATTTTCCAAAGTTAGTTTCTATTTTCCAAAGTTAGTTTCCATTTTCCAAAGTTAGTTTCCATTTTCCAAAGTTAGTTTCTATTTTCCAAAGTTAGTTTCTATTTTCCAAAGTTAGTTTCCATTTTCCAAAGTTAGTTTCCATTTTCCAAAGTTAGTTTCTATTTTCCAAAGTTAGTTTCTATTTTCCAAAGTTAGTTTCCATTTTCCAAAGTTAGTTTCTATTTTCCAAAGTTAGTTTCTATTTTCCAAAGTTAGTTTCTATTTTCCAAAGTTAGTTTCCATTTTCCAAAGTTAGTTTCCATTTTCCAAAGTTAGTTTCTATTAGCCAAAGTTAGTTTCCATTTTCCAAAGTTAGTTTCTATTTTCCAAAGTTAGTTTCCATTTTCCAAAGTTAGTTTCCATTTTCCAAAGTTAGTTTCTATTTTCCAAAGTTAGTTTCTATTTTCCAAAGTTAGTTTCTATTTTCCAAAGTTAGTTTCTATTTTCCAAAGTTAGTTTCTATTTTCCAAAGTTAGTTTCCATTTTCCAAAGTTAGTTTCCATTTTCCAAAGTTAATTTCCGTTTTCCAAAGTTAGTTTCCATTTTCCAAAGTTAGTTTCCATTTTCCCGCAAAGTTAGTTTCCATTTTCCAAAGTTAGTTTCCATTTTCCAAAGTTAGTTTCTATTTTCCAAAGTTAGTTTCTATTTTCCAAAGTTAGTTTCTATTTTTCAAAGTTAGTTTCCATTTTCCAAAGTTAGTTTCTATTTTCCAAAGTTAGTTTCTATTTTCCAAAGTTAGTTTCTATTTTCCAAAGTTAGTTTCTATTTTCCAAAGTTAGTTTCTATTTTCCAAAGTTAGTTTCTATTTTCCAAAGTTAGTTTCGATTTTCCAAAGTTAGTTTAGTTTCCATTTTCCAAAGTTAGTTTCTATTTTCCAAAGTTAGTTTCCATTTTCCCGCAAAGTTAGTTTCCATTTTCCAAAGTTAGTTTCCATTTTCCAAAGTTAGTTTCTATTTTCCAAAGTTAGTTTCTATTTTCCAAAGTTAGTTTCTATTTTCCAAAGTTAGTTTCTATTTTCCAAAGTTAGTTTCTATTTTCCAAAGTTAGTTTCTATTTTCCAAAGTTGTTTCCATTTTCCAAAGTTAGTTTCTATTTTCCAAAGTTAGTTTCTATTTTCCAAAGTTAGTTTCCATTTTCCAAAGTTAGTTTCCATTTTCCAAAGTTAGTTTCTATTTTCCAAAGTTAGTTTCCATTTTCCAAAGTTAGTTTCCATTTTCCAAAGTTAATTTCCGTTTTCCAAAGTTAGTTTCTATTTTCCAAAGTTAGTTTCTATTTTCCAAAGTTAGTTTCTATTTTCCAAAGTTAGTTTCCATTTTCCAAAGTTAGTTTCCATTTTACAAAGTTAGTTTCTATTTGCCAAAGTTAGTTTCCATTTTCCAAAGTTAGTTTCTATTTTCCAAAGTTAATTTCCATTTTCCAAAGTTAGTTTCCGTTTTCCAAAGTTAATCTCCATTTTCCAAAGTTAATCTCCATTTTCCAAAGTTAATTTCCATTTTCCAAAGTTAATCTCCATTTTCCAAAGTTAATCTCCATTTTCCAAAGTTAGTTTCTATTTTGCAAAGTTAATATCCATTTTCCAAAGTTAGTTTCTAGTTTCCAAAGTTAGTTTCTATTTTCCAAAGTTTGTTTCTATTTTCCAAAGTTAGTTTCTATTTTCCAAAGTTAGTTTCCATTTTGCAAAGTTAGTTTCTATTTTCCAAAGTTAGTTTCTATTTTACAAAGTTAATTTCCATATTCCAAAGTTAGTTTCCATTTTCCAAAGTTAGTTTCTATTTTCCAAAGTTAATCTCCATTTTCCAAAGTTAGTTTCTATTTTCCAAAGTTAGTTTCTATTTTCCAAAGTTAATCTCCATTTTCCAAAGTTAGTTTCTATTTTCCAAAGTTAGTTTCCATTTTCCAAAGTAAGTTTCTATTTTCCTAAGTTAGTTTCCATTTTCCAAAGTTAGTTTCCATTTTCCAAAGTTAGTTTCCATTTTCCAAAGTTAGTTTCCATTTTCCAAAGTTAGTTTCCATTTTCCAAAGTTAGTTTCCATTTTCCAAAGTTAGTTTCTATTTTCCAAAGTTAGTTTCTATTTTCCAAAGTTAGTTTCTATTTTCCAAAGTTAGTTTCTATTTTCCAAAGTTAGTTTCTATTTTCCAAAGTTAGTTTCCATTTTCCAAAGTTAGTTTCCATTTTCCAAAGTTAGTTTCTATTTTCCAAAGTTAGTTTCCATTTTCCAAAGTTAGTTTCCATTTTCCAAAGTTAGTTTCCATTTTCCAAAGTTAGTTTCTATTTTCCAAAGTTAGTTTCTATTTTCCAAAGTTAGTTTCCATTTTCCAAAGTTAATTTCTATTTTCCAAAGTTAGTTTCCATTTTCCAAAGTTAGTTTCTATTTTCCAAAGTTAGTTTCTATTTTCCAAAGTTAGTTTCTATTTTCCAAAGTTAGTTTCTATTTTCCAAAGTTAGTTTCCATTTTCCAAAGTTAGTTTCCATTTTACAAAGTTAGTTTCTATTTTCCAAAGTTAGTTTCCATTTTCCAAAGTTAGTTTCTATTTTCCAAAGTTAGTTTCCATTTTCCAAAGTTAGTTTCTATTTTCCAAAGTTAGTTTCTATTTTCCAAAGTTAGTTTCCATTTTCCAAAGTTAGTTTCTATTTTCCAAAGTTAGTTTCCATTTTCCAAAGTTAGTTTCTATTTTCCAAAGTTAGTTTCCATTTTACAAAGATAGTTTCTATTTTCCAAAGTTAGTTTCTATTTTCCAAAGTTAGTTTCCATTTTCCAAAGTTAGTTTCCATTTTACAAAGTTAGTTTCTATTTTCCAAAGTTAGTTTCCATTTTCCAAAGTTAGTTTCTATTTTCCAAAGTTAATCTCCATTTTCCAAAGTTAGTTTCTATTTTCCAAAGTTAGTTTCTATTTTCCAAAGTTAATCTCCATTTTCCAAAGTTAGTTTCTATTTTCCAAAGTTAGTTTCCATTTTCCAAAGTAAGTTTCTATTTTCCTAAGTTAGTTTTTTTCCAAAGTTAGTTTCCATTTTCCAAAGTTAGTTTCCATTTTCCAAAGTTAGTTTCCATTTCCAAAGTTAGTTTCCATTTTCCAAAGTTAGTTTCCATTTTCCAAGTTAGTTTCTATTTTTCAAAGTTAGTTTCTATTTTCCAAAGTTAGTTTCTATTTTCCAAAGTTAGTTTCTATTTTCCAAAGTTAGTTTCTATTTTCCAAAGTTAGTTTCCATTTTCCAAAGTTAGTTTCCATTTTCCAAAGTTAGTTTCCATTTTCCAAAGTTAGTTTCCATTTTCCAAAGTTAGTTTCTATTTTCCAAAGTTAGTTTCCATTTTCCAAGTTAATTTCTATTTTCCAAAGTTAGTTTCCATTTTCCAAAGTTAGTTTCTATTTTCCAAAGTTAGTTTCTATTTTCCAAAGTTAGTTTCTATTTTCCAAAGTTAGTTTTCTATTTTCCAAAGTTAGTTTCCATTTTCCAAAGTTAGTTTCCATTTTACAAAGTTAGTTTCTATTTTCCAAAGTTAGTTTCCATTTTCCAAAGTTAGTTTCTATTTTCCAAAGTTAGTTTCCATTTTCCAAAGTTAGTTTCTATTTTCCAAAGTTAGTTTCTATTTTCCAAAGTTAGTTTCCATTTTCCAAAGTTAGTTTCTATTTTCCAAAGTTAGTTTCCATTTTCCAAAGTTAGTTTCTATTTTCCAAAGTTAGTTTCCATTTTACAAAGATAGTTTCTATTTTCCAAAGTTAGTTTCTATTTTCCAAAGTTAGTTTCCATTTTCCAAAGTTAGTTTCCATTTTACAAAGTTAGTTTCTATTTTC
>JAYKKM010000382.1:1132500-1197500 GCA_035772405.1 Chrysogorgia sp. JL179-B06
ACAAAATTTATACTTTAGATATACATAGAAAAATGTCTTACCTGGGTAGGTCAATCCGTTCACACAACAGAGCCAAGGCCTGAGGGTCTTCTTTGTTAATCTTTACTAGTCGTTGAATTGCCATATACCACGAGTTCCATCTTGTCTGGTTCGGTTTTATAAGTGCTAGTTTGCATATCTCATTAATAGCTTCGGCAGCTTGAACAGATCGAGAAGATTTGTTCCAAATTGCCTTTGCTTTAGCCGTGGCCGAGCGATATAACTTTTTGAATTGTAAATCCAATTCCGCATTTTCTGCATCCTTCGTAGCAATGAGATTCAATGAGTGACAGGCACAACGTTGGTGAGAGGGTAGTTGCTGATGCAGATTTGCGCGACGATCGTTGCTTTGTTGGTTGGTAAGTGTTGCAGTAATGGAGACAGGACTTATAAAGTCTTCGTCAACATTGTTGTCTTCTTCCACATCATCCAAGTCTTCATCTACGGAACCAACCATACGAAATGCTTTAGCAAAGTTGGAGGCATTGTCAGTTGTCGTGGCAGTGACCTTTTTTGCAATGCCAAACTTCGTATGGATTGAGTTGATAACAGACGAGAAGGCACTTCACACGCGCCGCTTTATCTCCAACGTTGAGGATCTCGAAAATCGACGAAAGGTACGGCCAAGGATGAATCGGGTGACTGGCATGACTGCTAGTCCCCTCACCCGGCGCGAAGCGGGTGCTAATATCGACCGGCGTTTAGTCCCTTATCACGGGATGCTTGGCAGGGTGGGCAAAAGTAGAATCGCCTTGGACCATTGATTTCAAGGCAGCACTTTCCTTGCGATAGTAACTTCTAGTTTATATATTTACATGCATCAACGGCCGTCCGCGCGACATCCGAAAAATTGGTCCTGGTAACTAGATACTCAGCATTTGAGTTAACCGTCACATGATTGCGAATGCAAAAATTGAAACGATTCAAAGGCTTTTTTTTCAAAATGAAACATAGTTTTTTGAGGAAATAGAAATACGAAACCGAATATGTATTTTGACTCGCTAATTCCAAATCTGTTTTCAGAATTGAAAACGGTTATATATTGATCGAGATAACGTTCAAAATAATATACGACGAAGTGACCAGCTTTAATATAGCCGACTAATTTCTAAGTACATAAACCGTTTTTACGAAGCGTTTTCACGTTCTTGTAATATAGTAGACACGTATGTTATGTATTTTGACTCGCTAATTCAAAATCTGTTTTCAGAATTGAAAACGGTTAAATATTGATCGAGATAATGTTCAAATATACGACGTAGTGACCAGCTTTAATATAGCCGACTAATTCCTAAGTACATAAACCGTTTTTACGAAGGGTACTCACGTTCTCGTAATATAGTAAACACGTATGTTATGTATGTTGACTCGCTAATTCCAAATCTGTTTTCAGAGTTTAAATTGGTTAAATATTGGCCGAGATAACGTTCAAACATTTCTTCGACGAAACGGGCTTTTGCAAATTGTGAATTTTTGCAAAACACAAATACACGGCACGGCGTGCGAGTCTGGGTACCATGGATGGGGAAATTCCCGTAGGGGTGGGGGGGGGGGGGGGGAATAGAAAAGGCCGGCGAGGGGATTATTGCGAATTCATATTTCTAGTTATATAAATATTATCAATATCAAACACTGTTGTTAAAAGCAGGGTTATTACTGAATCGAAAAGAAATTTAAAGCCGGGTTTTTTAAACAACGAAGCATATATGCTATATAAACAATCACCAAAGTCCTGGTGACTAGGTGCTCTACCGATCTGAAATAGCCTCCACCCACTTCTCCATGTCTCGGGACGCCCCCCTCGGCGGCGGTGCCACACCCATCACCCACTTCTTAATACACGCACAAACAAATACTATTAACTCTTTCCTGTCCGGCCCAGTCAAAAGGGGTCATAGAACCCCCGAAGTCGTCAATCGAAAAACACGGCACACGGTAACGAAATATTAAACATTGAAATTCGACAAGCGCCAGCGAGGGACATGAGATCCACTCACACGCCAAGTTTGATTTGATTTCATAGACGATAACTCTGCGACTGGTGACATTTTGAATTTTCATGATGCTACGTGGGCGTGCAAGATGGCCTTTTCAAGAAAAATGGAAGTTTTTCAACCTGATTTATGATAATTAATGCTAATTTTATTAACATGATGTGTCTTTTTTTGTTCGGAAAATTCCAAAGCATTGGTAACAGCCGGTTTATTGGGCTTTCAGAAAAGGTATAGGTTTCGCAACAGTTATGGATATTTTCCGAGATATCAATAGACTAGAACAAAGAGGGACTTACATTTTGGATGTTTTTCAGCCGGACAAGAAAGAGTTAAAGTCCAAATGAATCGAAAATTAAGTTTATCTCATTTGAAAAAAACTCTTAAAAGTACTCAGTTCTTGAGATATTTAGACTTATGACGTTAAGTGATATTTAAATTAATGAGCTGATCTATGACGTAGCAAGTTGTACACAACATTAGAAAATCATGTATATGATATCTTTCCAATATTGTTAAAAGAAATCACTCAAAACTTTGTAATTGCCGCAGCTCATGAAAGAAAACATTAAAGACAAGCTTCGAGTGATTTCGTTCAATAATCTTTACTGTACAGGCATAGATTATCTCATTTGAGTATCACCTATAAAGTCTAAATATCTCAAGAAGTAAGTTAAATATGGAAGAGCTGTAAATTTTATTCCTCATTGTTTTAAGAGTTCTTTCAAACAAAACAAACATAATTTTCGATTCATGGCAAAGCCTATTGAAATATTTCTTTGATATGATCGAGTTCCTTCGATACTTTACACAGGTTTATGTTTTTACAATCAGCTCTGTTGTTTATTGTAGTCAAATTACAAAAGCCACGTTTCTGGATTTTTCCTGACGATACCAAGAACGTTAAAGAGCTGTAGTTTGCCTCATACTGTCACTTATATTATGGTTATGGATGGGAATCAACGGAAAGAACGGTGTAAACATTATAAATTTCGCGAAAAATCGAATAATACTTCGAGCGCCGTTCGAGACAAGATGTCGGAACATCGTAAGGCTATTATGTTTGCTTTCTGGATTTTTCGTGATCAACACTGTCACTGAGTCGCTCTACCGGCCCAAAAACAGCTTTGTCCGAAGCCGTCAATTATATTATGCACATCGATGGTCATGCAATTGTTAAAGTGCCTACCGGTGTTTGCGGATTTTACATTTCACAGGAAATGACATCAAAGAAGGGACACGCAAAAACATTGCACATTGATTCAGCAGTGAAATACAATGAAATAAAAGTTTGGGAATTGAGTGAATTTTGTCTATGCAGGTGTGTTTACAATTCAGAGCCAAACTTTCTTTGTTGTATTTCACTTTTGAATTAATATGCAATGACTTCGCATGTCCCTTCTTTGACGTCATTTCCTATGAATAGTAAATCAACTTTAGCCGTGGTCGGAAGAGGCGCGCATGAAGATGAAATTTTCGAACGACATATTATATTTCTTCTTGGTAGAACCCCGAGATTACGAATACGTAAAATCCCCAAACGCCATACAGATAGCAACTTTGATGTGCCTATCTCACGTTTGGAGATTTTACATATCCGTAATATTCGGGTCTTCCTGAGCAAAATAATAACATACACTGTCAGCCGAAAATTTCATCTTCATGGAGTTTTTTTGCTGTCTAAGTTTCCGGATGTGATGTCACAAGAGGCATTCCAAACCAGTTTCATTCCAAAAAGATATATTGTGATTTTGCTCACTAAGACCCAAATATTACGATATATAAAATACCCAAACGTTAGGGGTTGGGGTTTTCGGTATGGGTACCCACCAATGCCCCCCCCCCTAGATAAGCACTTTAAGACATGCAATAATGACTAAAGAGAAGCTCTTCCATAATCAGAATTGAATCTGAATCTGAATCTAAAATTACGAATCTAAAACCGAAACTCAGACCGTATTTGCATATATGTAAAATTAAAAATGAAAATATAAATGAAAAAGTATAAAATAAAGACAATTCTGTAAACTTATATATAAAATAATTGATAATGACATAAATGTGCACATGTGTGTTCATTTCGAATTCGAACAGTTTTAGCATTCATTTTTAAAAATATGTATATACAGTAATGTATACCAACCGCTGGGTTATTTTGATGTATAGAAAGTTGAAACCTATAAAACAATTCATGAGATTTCTAAACATCGTCTGTTAAATTTTTAAAGAGAACGCGAGGTCTGACTGTCTGGGTAGCTACGAAACGTTTAGGAAAAAACAATAACTTAACTCAAATCTACAAATTGTCAATTCCGTACGAATCCAACTTCCCATGATGCCGAGAGGGCGTGCGTAGGAGGCAGGGGCGGCAATATAACCCTGGGACGAGTGGCTGTTTGTTTGCATTTGAAGTTTGATTGTTTGAAGTTTGAACCTTGCGCTGCGAACACATTTCGAATTTCTCAAGGTAAGTTTCAATTTTATTCTACGTCTTTAGCGTTACTGATAAATGTGTGATAATATACGAATGTGTTATACGATTGTATTACATATTAACATTGCTAAATTTCGCACCATTGAGACGTATTGAAATGAACAGACCTGTCAGGCCATTCGAAAATCGACTGATTTCAATCAAAGTAATAGACATTTTAGTTTGAGAAGAAACCTTTTTGTGCGGATATGAAATACAGGAACAATTATTAACGTCTTCGTGCTTATAGATGTGTAAGTACGTTTAATAGCGCCTTATTCGACAATAGACAATAGTCAATACCTTGAATGATATAGCGACGACGCTGGTTTCAGACTCAAAAGCACGTCCGAACATGATTCTTATCTTTGCGAAATGTCCTTGACCTTGATACTTAACTTGCCAAAGCATTCCTCACTCGCTGGACGCTGCTAAGAATAAATCTTCAAATACATTCCAAATACTATATACAACTTGCCAGACTTGCCGTATTATTTCACGGCCAGCTTAGCGGGAAGCTATCTCGTGCTTCAGCAGTCGTTTTTATTTTGAAAGTATATATAGCTTTGTGTCGCCCTATTTATATTTCAACATAATTATATTTTTCATAACAAAACAAAGAACTTTAATATTTTAAAAGTGATGTTGCCTTCGTTCCACACAGATGAACGCTAAAAGCCGTATTTTACACTCCGTTTAATTCCCTTGTCGCAGCGAAAGAATTTCGATATTGACGTCATTATTTCCGTTTCCGTTGCCCCCCCCCCCCCCCCCCCCCCCCCCGAAATTGGAGAGAATTTCTCCAATGAATTCTTCGCCGAGAATTATTTTCCTCTTGGGCGGCTACGAATGGTTAAATTATTATGATTTGCTTCTCTAAGGGTTCACATTATGATGACAACGTTTATCAATTGTTCAAGCGTCTGTCAGCGTACGTGGTCGGTTGTTTCATTGATAAGATCATGTTTTTTCGTTTATCTGTCGCACAGTCACGGCGTTTGACTGTAATAACAGAGTAAATGCGAGGGTTAACGTCTAAAACGAGTCAAATTCGTTTGAAGCGAGTTGAAATCTTCTCAGACGTTATTGCTGTCATGGTAATTGATCAGCCAGATACAACGTCTATTAATTAGTAATAGATTGAAGCTTTTGTTAACAAAGCATAGCACTGTGTATTTATTCTTCAAGTTCGCTTGATTCGTAGCTTCATTTACTGCCACTGCTTCCGCCCGGCTATAGTCCTCCTTTTGCTTGGTATTACAAAATATTTGTTATATTTGTTTTGTGTGAAAAATTATCGAAAGCATGCATGCGCCCGCCGCCCGCCATTTGAGTGTCATGAATAAGCTCTTTATGTCGCGTATACAGACGCCCAAATGTTCCTTAGATAAGTCATAGTTAATATAACCCACAAATTGACAAGTCTTTCATTGACATGGTCACATGGAGCATTGTTCAAGAGCATGTCATGCAAGCTTTTCAACAAGGGAGTGTGGGAAACTTGTTCATGTGTCTGGTTGTCAAGGAACTCTTGACAGACAAGAAATACTTAATTTAATATTCAGTTTGCTTTCGGTGACAGTCTATGTGAAGTATTATTGTCACATCTCCTTCTATATTGCTTTTAATTCGCTCTAATCTTCGAATATTCTTTATTGAAAACATATAAAGCAAATATTCTGATTGTTTCTCAATCATAATACAACAAACAGGAAGCCAGCAGAATGAACCCTGTTTACTTATGCGCGAATTGCCACTATAAAATAGGCCACTATAAAAGTCTGGCCTCAACAGGTGCATAAATTAATGATATAAACAACGTTTTAAAAGTAAAAGAAAATGAGTAATTCACTGGTAGAAATAATTTGACAGAAATAGTTTGACCGTGACTGATTTCTGGCGATAAAATTATGAAAATCAGCGGTCAGTAACCGCTAAAGAACGGGGCGATTGTTAAATGTATAAGGCAAATACATGGGAGTTTTTCGTTTGTGCGTTAATAGTGCAGGTGTGCAAACACAAGGTTTTTCGACAAAGAAGTTACCGTAGCAGAGCTGGCTTCAACTGAATCTGTTTATAACGCAGTTAAATTACTAACAACTTTCCCAGCTTTAGGTCAGGAGGGCAATAATTGTACTATTAAACCGATATCAATATATGGGAAAATCCGGCAGCGGCTATTATACTGGATTTGCCACTCTTCGCGGGGTCTCTTAGAAAATGGCCAAAACAGCGTTGGAAGCTACTTGACTAAAAGAAGCCACAGAGTTGCCTGCGGAGGAGGCAAGGGGTCTCTGTCAAGAACGGAAACCGAAACGACCGAATCCGGAAATCGCCGAAACCGGAAATGATCGCTAAAAACCGCCAAAAATAAGTGAGTCGTTTTAGCAGTTTCTAGCGAGGTTTTTAGCGATCATTTCTGGTTTCGGCGATTTCCGGATTCGGTCGTTTGGTTAATTTCCGTTCTTTACAGAGACCCCTTTTCGCGACTATTCGCGTCCTAATCGCGTACTATTCATACTATTCGCGTCCTATCCGCGTCCTATTCGCGTCCTATTCGCGTACAATCCGCGTCCTATTTGCGTACTATCTGCGTCCTATTCGCATACTATTCGCGTACTATCCGCGTGCTATCCACGTCCTATTCGCGTCCTATTCGCGTACTATTGTACTATTCCCACACTATTCATGTACTATTCGCACTATTTACATACCATCCACACTACTTGTATTCTGCTTTTATCAATTGCCACAATTGTTAAAGCGAATTGAAGAAGGCAATCGTGAAAGTGTTCTAGATGGTATTTTGAAATAGAATTGAACAGGGCTACTGAGAGCCAGATAGGTGGGGTTATGGTCTTTCACAGGCCCATAAATGCCCTAAAAGCTTCATTCTATGTGTAGGATTTGCATGATGGTTATCGTTTCGGGCCCCTTATTTGGCCCGGACTCTGGGGCACCCCCCCTCTCTGGGCAGGGCTGGAATTGAAATACTGCAACTTGTTTCATGTATTATGTACGAGTCAATTCCAATTGCGATCACCCCCCTGAGAGTTTGATTTTTGGAAAAAATTAGGTTAGATTCCCCACTATGTGTGATGTGGGTGGAAACCACCAGTTGTTAAATTTTAGCTTTTATATATATATATATATATATATATATATATATATATATATATATATATATATATATATATATATATATATATAGGTTCGAAGGATTTATGGTGAAGGAAAATTTCGATTACGTATGACCAAATAGTAGATATAAGTTTAAAATAAAGTTACTTGGAAACTTATGGGACATTTTCAATAATTTTATATCAAAAGGTATATACCGGATATATAGTGATAACCTTAAGACAATAGTCTACTTCAGAAATAAAAAAGGTGTCGCGTGTGATTATCGAGTTATAATGGCACGAGAGATGCGTGTAAAACACGTAAAAAACGTGTTTTACTAGCTTCTCGAGTGCCATTATAACTCGATAATCACACAAGACAAAGTTTTTTATTTCTTTTATAAAAGAACACCACTAAATTAACAATAAAGCCATGAAAAATGTAGATTTACCTGTTATAAGAAGCGTTGCTATGTGCGTTGCTAGGAAGCCTTGCTTGATTTTAGCGATGAAAATGCACTCAACGTTGCAGTTAAAACATTCTGTTGTGTTAATAGTACCTTGATTAGCCTTGTATCCAGGTATTCTTTGACTTATTTTTGTGATTTAAACTACTTAAAATCCGTCAAAAACGACAAAATCTACGCGAGGAATCACGTCAGCTTATGCTTTATTGAGTTATAATGCACGGTTTTTGAGCTCAGTAACCAATCAGAGAGCGTGTTCTCGATCATATACTTCCGGTTATTTTATAAATGGACTATCTGTTTCAGTCCTTTATAATATGTTCATAAAGACATTGTAGTACTTTTAGGTTCACTGATGCTATATATCATTACTAATTTTCAAATGTTATTTCTGATGTACAAAGGTTGGCGTTTAGGCTACTCGATCACGATGGGTTTAAAACAATAATCTCGGGGGGGGGGGGGGGTGGTTGGGGTTGGGAGGCACCTCTCGACGGCCCTAACTATGTGTACTTTGTACAAATTGTGAGGCAATATATCGTATCACTGTGTTATTTTATAAATTTAAGAAACGGGTGATTCTATTCGCTTTCAAAAGTTGAAAAATTCCCGTCGCTTTGCTTCATCACTTTTGGTGTGTGTTGGCCTCTATGCCGTAGTCAAGCATTGTGTTTCACTTGTTTACGTCGCCATATCCGGCACTTCAGCCCACTCATTAGTGTTTCTTTTGAATAATTATATAAGAGTATTGTTCTATTTTGCGCATGCACCCCTGCCTAGGCACAGTTAACAACAAAACTCTAATTAAATAATAAAATACGTTTTCCCAGGTCTCTATGATGTGAGAAAAACCCGAATGAATCAATAAGAACACGAGAGAAGTGTAGAGAGAAGCACTAGCCACCGAGGCTAGTGTTTTTTCCAACTTCTCGAGTGTTTTATTACTTTACGAGGGTTTCGATCACGTTATAGAGACCCGGGGAAACGTATTCCATTATTTTTGTAGAATAATTCATAAACAATTGCTTATACTATGAATAAATTATACACGATATATAAATTTTCCCGTGTGAACTCTTAATAAATATAAATATATAGAGCAGCGGACAGGAATCCCGAATAATGTGCGAATTTTCTAGGAATGAGAAAAATACAATTTACCGATACGGTACACAGGCTTATCGGCCGATAGGTGGTTACCGATATTGGTCAGCAAGAATTCTTAACACTTGAATTTAGGGCGAAACGTTATCAAAACGTAAGTGTAACTAGTTGATCAGTAACAGTCTAACATAAACGTCTTTACAATAGACGAAGATTGAATTTAGTATAGTAATGGGTCTGGGTCCGCAGTAATTGGCTATGCTGTTGCGGTTACCTTGCCATTGTTTTACTACTATATAGTGTAATCTATGTTAGGTTTCTTTTTTTGGTGTTTTTTTCACAATGGTGAAGCTAATAAAATAAGATAAGTAATAAATTTATTTTGAAAAGTATCAGTAAATGGCTAATGTGATCGTGTTAAATTAATGTTAATGTAATCGTGTTAAACCAAGTTAATCAAATGTGACAGTTTATTGTGGAACAGAGTCTTATAAACAAGTTTCCGTTTTTCTTGACAAACAAAAGAAAAGATCACAAGTAGAAAACCAGCATACTATTTATATGCAACACCGAGTTGCCGCGATTATCGGCTCTCCCTGCGAATTATTTTTCATAAATGTAAATTTTCCCGCGTGAATACCAAATTATTATGGAAGCGTTATTACAAGTAATATTTGGCATTTCACTCGATTAAACTACATGTTTTAAAGGGGAACTGTACCCAAAAAGTAAATTACTTTTAAATAAAAGGGCTTTCAGTAATCTGCTCTTGTACTCGAGAAATAACGTTTTCACTCTCGTATTTTATGCTTCTGGACGCCGCCATTTTCGAGTTTGCTCGACGGCTCAGACTTGAGGTCCAGCGGGTGTTTCTTTTCAATGTTGACGTCACTTGAGTGCAAGGAACAAAAGACAAGCACTCAAATGACGTGAAAAATTGAAAAGAAAACCACCACTGTACAGCAATCTTGAGCCGTCGAAAAATGGCTGCGTCCAGAAGCATAAAATACGAGAATGAAAACGTTATTTCTCGAGTACAAGAGCAGATACCGTAAAACTATTAACATTTCTAAACATACTTAAAGCCGTTTTATTTCAAACTAATTTATTTTTTGGGTACAGTTCCCCTTTAAGGAGTTGTGGTGAAGGAAAATTTCGAGTGTTGGAATATATACATTTTAAGACCAAACCGGGACCTGTTGCGAAAAATGCAACTTCAAGGCCTTCCGGCTGGAATTGAACCCGCGACCTTTCAACGCTACCCTGGTCCCAGATGTTGTACGCCGCCGCCCCTCTCCCCGAAAGCGGCGAGAGAATCTCTGTTCGCACGGGCAAGCAATCTCACTTTCGTGTTGCGAATCTAATTAAAACTTAACAAATATAATATATATATACAGTATATATATATATATATATATATATATATATATATATATATATATATATATATATATATATATATATATATATATATATATATATATATATATATATATATATATATATATATATATATATATATATATATAGTGGTGGTAAGTATAGTAGTGTAGTGACTAGGATCTCGCCAACGGCCTCCGTAACCAGGACATGGTGATTGTTTATATAACATATATGCTTCGTTCTTTAAAAGCCCCGCAATTTAAATTTCTGTTTCGATTCAGAAAAGCAGGGTTGTTAAAAGCAGGGTTATTACTGAATCGAAACAGAAATTTAAAGCGGGAGTTTTAAAGAACGAAGCATATATGTTATATAAATAATCACCAAAGTCTTGGTGACTAGGTGCTCTACCGTATCTGAAATAGCCTCCACCATGCACTAGCATCGCAGGGTCGCGGGTTCAATTCCCAGCCGGAAGGCCTTGAAGTTGCATTTTTCGCAACTGGTCCCGGTTTGGTCTTAAAATTTATATATTCCAACACTCGAAATTTTCCTTCACCATAAATACTTAGAATATTATGGAAGCGAATATTATAGAATATTATAGTACGTATTGCAGATAAGGATTGGATAAGGAATTTGTAAGAAGGTCTTCGTTTGATATCCATGACCCACATATATTGCACTAACAACGCTTTAGTTAGGAGTCATTTTCCATACTATTCCCAAGTCTGGGCGCCGCACTCTGTGTCGTTAATACTCTCAAGATCGAAAGAGTCCAACACCGCGCAACTAAGTTGATTCTATCGTTGCCATTCAGATATGATGTTACAGTAACTATGAGGATAGGCTAAAAAGCGGGACTGGGACTTAGTATACCTTTTTAAAGCATTAGTTCGTTCATGTGACCCTTACATTTCTATTAACTCCTCCAGTCGTGTAACAAGACGTACAAACCGATCAAATGAATTTGTTTCAACTCTCTATCATCACATCAACGAGATGTTAACCTTTCTATTGGTCAATTCAAATGTGAACTGTTTAAACATCATTATACAACCGAACACCACGTGTACGATGTCGAAATTCCGCAAACTTTTGAAACCGTATGTGTAAAACGTCACCTATGTCGTCCCCTGTCTAGTTCTAGTTTTAGTTCTTGTTAAAATGTGCTGTTATTTATTTTTTATCTTAGGGACCCCGTAATGGAGCGATAAGCTCTGTGGGTATCCCTGATACTCAATGTGGCAAAGCTTGTCAATAAATAAATAAGTAAAATTTACTTACAAGATTGAATACGATTCTCTCTCGTCGTGTATGAGCTCATAATTATCCGTGCCAGAGGCTCATGTTTTAAGCGCTCGACTACTCCGTTTATCACTTTTATGTGAACGGAAAACCAAACTGATAGGGGTTCCGAGGACCTACGATTTGTCGTTTTTCCGAGAAGACCGAAAGTCTTACCATTTGCTGGTGTTGTTGCAAAGGCAACACCTCCGGGTCTCCTAGCTCATAGACATGTATGGTATACACTAGACCACATTGAAACACAATCATGCCATGATTTGAATTATTCGGCGCCTTTGATAGCCTTAAAAGTACCCTGCTTCCAGAGACTCTTGTCTGCAAAAGATTCGTTATCAGTCAATCACATCGCTTGACAGAATCCAGAAATCTTTTTCTGGTAAAATCATTATTTTTACAGAATGTTTTAAAATCGGCCTATTGATTGACCATTCCTAAAGAAAGTTTTAAGTGGGGTCACCAAACGTTTATACGAATTAAATGAGATCGAACGTTAAATAGCGGCCATTTTGAAACGTCACTGTTGCCATAACAACCACCGTAGCATTTTATTTCGTAAAAGTTTTTGTTGCTCAGAAAGGTTTTTTTGCACGAAATTTAGTTTAATTCTTCTTGCGAAATATTTATGCACGTACTTTTTATTCTCAAACTTGTCTTTTCTACTTTTTTATGAAACTGTACGGAGCCACCTGAAATGCTAAAATCTATATTGCTTTTCAACTGTAGGTGAAGGTTAAAAGGGATGACTCAAAAGGACCTTCACATTTTCTAAAACTACTAATCGCAATTATAATCGTAACCTTAATCCTAACCTTAAACTTAACGAAAAATAAAGACCAGACAAAAACAGAAATATATCGTCATAGAGGAAGAGATGAAAACCAGTTGTGAAAATGCAATTATATATAAACATCTTATTCAATGGTTTTACCTATAACACGGTCGGCTATTTTACGAATTTCGGATGTATTTTTCCGATATGGGCGAGGAAAAATGCAAGAAAAATGCACGACCGTATTATCGGTAAAATAGTCCAGCGGTGAAAATCGTTCGTTTTTTTTATTAAAGCACGAGATTTGGCTAGATCGAGTTACTAGTGCTGATGAATTTCTGATATAGAGGCAATGCAGATTTCTTCCCACAAAATAAAGTACATCTTAAAGTACACCTTATAAAAAGGTGAAAATCCAAAGTTCACTTTTAGCGAATATCACCATGTGAATATCATTAGAAAGTTCGCAAAAAACTATATGAAGGACATTCAAGTAGCCTCCTCCGCAGGCAACTCTGTGACTTCTTTTTCCCGAGTCAAATAGCTTCCAAGGCTGTTTTGGCCATTTTTGCTCGCACAGCATTGGAAGCTATTTGACTCGGGAAAAAGAAGTTGTCTGAGTTGTCAGAAGTTGTCTGAGTTGTCAGAGTTGTCAGAGTTGTCAGAAGTTGTCAGAAGTTGTCTGAGTTGTCTGAAGTTGTCAGAAGTTGTCTGAGTTGTCAGAAGTTGTCAGAAGTTGTCAGAAGTTGTCTGAGTTGTCAGAAGTTGTAAGAAGTTGTCTGAGTTGTCAGAAGTTGTCTGAGTTGTCAGAAGTTGTAAGAAGTTGTCTGAGTTGTCAGAAGTTGTCTGAAGTTGTCAGAAGTTGTCTGAGTTGTCAGAAGTTGTCAGAAGTTGTCAGAAGTTGTCTGAGTTGTCAGAAGTTGTCTGAGTTGTCAGAAGTTGTCAGAAGTTGTCTGAGTTGTAAGAAGTTGTCTGAGTTGTAAGAAGTTGTCTGAGTTGTCAGAAGTTGTCTGAGTTGTCAGAAGTTGTCTGAGTTGTCAGAAGTTGTCTGAGTTGTCAGAAGTTGTCTGAGTTGTCAGAAGTTGTCAGAAGTTGTCTGAGTTGTCAGAAGTTGTCTGAGTTGTCAGAAGTTGTCTGAGTTGTCAGAAGTTGTCTGAGTTGTCTGAGTTGTCAGAAGTTGTCTGAGTTGTCTGAGTTGTCAGAAGTTGTCTGAGTTGTCAGAAGTTGTCAGAAGTTGTCAGAAGTTGTCTGAGTTGTCAGAAGTTGTCTGAGTTGTCAGAAGTTGTCTGAGTTGTCAGAAGTTGTCTGAGTTGTCAGAAGTTGTCAGAAGTTGTCTGAGTTGTCAGAAGTTGTCTGAGTTGTCAGAAGTTGTCTGAGTTGTCAGAAGTTGCCTGAGTTGTCAGAAGTTGTCAGAAGTTGTCTGAGTTGTCAGAAGTTGTCTGAGTTGTCAGAGTTGTCTGAGTTGTCAGAAGTTGTCAGAGTTGTCTGAGTTGTCTGAGTTGTCAGAAGTTGTCTGAGTTGTCAGAAGTTGTCTGAGTTGTCAGAAGTTGTCTGAGTTGTCAGAAGTTGTCTGAGTTGTCAGTAGTTGTCTGAGTTGTCAGAGTTGCCTGCGGAGTAGGCTAACATTCAAGCGACAGTTTACATTTTTGACAAGTTAACATTTTTGAGCGTTAATAACTTAAAATAGGCTTAGAAAATCGTCCTACCTGCTTGAATGTCCTTCACGTAGTTTTTTGCGAACTTTTTAATGATATGAGTGTTATTCGCTAAAAGTGAACTTTGAATTTTCACTTTTTTTATAAGATAGTACTTTAATAGGTAAATTGGACGAAAAACTCGATTTTATGACAACCAGCAAGAAATCTACATTGCCTATATCAGCAAATCATCAGCAATAGTAACTCATGCCAAGTCTCATTCTTTAATAAAAAAACGAACGATTGAGGCAAAATTTCGGGCTTAGCCGCCGAGCTAAAACCATTCAAAATTATTACTCGAAACGTTATATATAACTCCGAAAGGAATTTCAAATCAGATTAAGTTTTACATGAATTACATCAGAACTAGACTTTAGTTCCCTTCAATCACAGAGGGATGAAACACATCCTCATTTGTTCAGGGCTTTACAGATTTTTTCGTTTTCGTTTTGTTATTAGGTAAACTCCATGGGAAACTTGTGGTTTTTGGTGACTGTTTTCAGCCTAATAAGCTGTGTCGGTGCTTTTTTCGATACATGTCAGCAGATATCAAATAACACATGTATGCAATCATGCACGGGAACCGACAAAACTTGTCCAATGATGAATTGCGCCAAAGCGAAAGTCGACACCTGTAGACAATTCTGTTCTAACAGTGAATCATGTGGAACATTACAGTGTGATAATAACGTGAACAACTGTAATCAGATATGTTTTCGTTCTCCAAAGGAAACAAAGATGACTTGTTCCTCTGACACTTGCGTTCAAATTTGTGTTGGGACGAAGTGCGTGGTGGAGTGTACTGATAAAGTGAGAATATGCAAGCAAACTTGCTCTACGGGTGCAACGTGTACTCTTTCGTGTGCCAAGGATACACAGTGCCAACAATTATGCAATTCTGGAGCAAAATGTGTTTACAAAGGGAAGGTGCCTGAAGTCCAGCCAGATATTACATCCAGTTGCAATGAAGAAACGTGTAAAAAGAACTGTTCTGGAAATTGTAAGGGCAAAGTCCTTTCATGTAACAACACCAAACTGTGTAACTTGTTCTGTGAAAATGGCTGCACGATGAAATGTAGTAAAACCGTTACCAATTGTCATCAAAAGTGTATCGGAAAGATCGATTGTCCCCACTCGTGCGACAGCAAATTTTGCGATTTTAAGCGAGTAGGCAGTTTTAGTCTGGCGACAGATCACTTCCGTATTCACACCATCTACATTTTAATGTTAGCTATCGTTTCTTTGCTTCTCGTCACCAACTAAGTCAAAACGAACAGATTATGACACTAGGCAAAATAAATTGCTGTTACGTTGCGTTGTGTTGCTGATAGTTAGGCTTTAGCATATCGATTATATATGTGTTTTTGTTTATAATGTGTTGTTTTTCAGTAAGCTGACAACTGTGAAAAAGGTTCAACGTAATAAGACTACTGTAATAACACTTTGTCTTCATATTAACAATTATAATATATTTTATATTGTCATAAAGTGACCATTTCAAAGTGATTTTGAATAACTAACTTTATCCTCATTTAATGTCATCGTGTCTTGTTTATTTTGGTGGGTCTGGTGGCATGCTCCCCCGAAAATTTTTAATTTAGGGAAGCTTAAAATAGGCATTAACAGCAATTTCTGGGATATATTTTCTTAAAATTCCTTTGCATTTATGTGGGAAAATACTCGAAAAATAGGCTGTGCATTTGAGAATATCAACCCATCGCATTTTTTAAAAGGGCTGCAATCAGTGCTGTGGTAGCAGGCCTGCATACCTTTCGGGCCCGATTGTTGATTATAGGCTTAGGAAGTTTGGCCCGAACTAAATTATTTTTGGGTCTACGAAAAGAGATGAACGGCGCTAATATAGGAAGTACGTCTTTGGAAGTGGCTGTAACAAGCCAATAAGTATAAAGTTCATTAATGACACGTCGAGCTCCAGAAAGAGAGGGATGAAAATCCAAAATTAAGGGCCTGGTAGCGCGGTCATTATTAGCAGATGGTTTTCTCTTGAGAGCATCAGAGCGAGAAATACGTCCGGCTCTATCAATCTACGAATTTAAAAATTCATCTCATAGCCCTTCTTATTAAAATAGGTTTTCATCATACAGTAAACTGTCCCCGAACAGTAAAATCTGTAACTTAGTTTTGTCCGTATAAGTTAGCCATTCATAATAAAAAAACGAAACAGATGCGGTAAACAACAATATTCTTCATAACGGCCTTCTACGCTCTTCCTTGCTTCACATTCATTACAAGTTTCTAACAATCTGTTTTCATCAAACTCCGAGTTTGCACTCCATCTTTTCGTTAAAATGAAGTACTTTGAGTTATCCAAAACTCCTCGTCAGTATCGGAGACAACCATCCTAATTGTTGCTCCCTAAAACGTTTCACTGATCACAAGTCTCTAGTTGCCCAGCAATTTTATGTAAATTGCAAATCCTGCATAACTGAGATTTCTCTTTGACATAGGTAATTGAAATAAAAAAATAAGCTGTTGAAATTGATATTTAATCAGAGCCATTAAATATCAATTTCAATAGTTTTTAGCTTGAGGGGCGAAAATTCACACGATATATCTATCTATATATAGAGTCAGCGACGATAGTGTTGACATCTGAGAGTTCCGGGGGTTGTGGCGACCTTATTATTTCGTAGTATTTTGGTACTCCAATTTCCCATGAATTTACTAATGTCACTGGAAAAGTGAATGTGAAGGTCCTGAACGACGACAGCAGACCGTTAAGTGAGTTATCGATGGTTTTTTTACATGTCAAATTGTAACGCAGTTTGATTCGTTATCTCGAATATTTCATAATATGTCTCGAATATAAGATGTGTCCCCCCGGGTTTTTATGCTAACATGCTACTGCGCACGCGCGAGTATGAATTTTGATTTTATCGAAATATCAAAACATGGCTGACCCAAGGAGCGAGAGCGATAATAGTCTTCTCGAAACAGAGATTTTGTGGACTTACAGTATTAAATATGGTGTAGGAGAAAGAATTCGTTGTCTGTTACAGTTAGGGAAAGACGAGCCTGGATATAAAATTTAAAAGGTCTGACATTCAGGATATTTCTTCTGTCACGTTGTGTTGTCAGGACAGTCAGGTAAGCACAGCGTATTTATCTTCCGATTCTGTTATAAATGGAACATAACCTGCGAGATTATTGTGTTAGAAATTAGAGTCCTGTACTAAAGCGTATTGTTTACGTTCTGTAGTTTCGCTATTTATAACTTCATGGTAATTTCATCAGTATTTGATTATTTTAAATTTTAAATGAGCTGTTCAGCATTAAATATTAATAAGAGTACCGATTTGACAGCTTGTATTAGAGAAATTGTCTGTATTACTTTGTTTTGTATGGTGATCGCGACTGTTAGATTGATAAGCACTGTTAGATTGATTCGTTTCTATTGTTGAAACATTTACGAATTTCCTCTATATGCCCAATAAAGACATGCCTTGTTCCTTGGCCATTTATTGGCTGTATAATTGTAGCCTTGGAGAAATTTGGTGCTGTTCCAATAATATGAACTGTCAAATTAAGAGCATTTGAAACTGCCTGGGTAACTATTTTGTGATGTACCTATCAATATTAATAACCCAGGGTGGGGGTTGGGACACTGACGGGATATTGACTGATTTACTTTTTCTGAGACAGGGAATTTGATATTTTAAACGATCAAGGGATGGAGTTTTTGACACGTAAAATATTTTTAATAGTCTAACTACTTCATGACCAAGAGTGAGTCTCACCACAGGAAGCCAAATCAAACTATAACTATTAGTGTTATTATATTTTATTATTATTATATTATATATTATTATATAATATCATTATATTATTATATTATTATTATAATAATATAATATAATATTATATTATGTTATATATATATATATATATTATTAGTACTAAAACTTGTACCATTACCATTGTATAAATCTATGACAAGTTACAACAAAATCTGTTTTAAATACACTGTAAATAACTTACATGAAGAGTAGTTGCTGTCTTTGTTGCTTTTTGGTACCAATCTCATATAATTGTGATAAATTTATGCGAATTTCAAAACTCGGTCCTCGTACGGCACTATATAGACATAAGAAATGGAAAGGATGGAAGCTTCAATCACAACATCCAGCCAACTCACACTCGATTGTCCCAAATTTCATTGACAAAATCACGACCAATCACATTCAAACTCCGCAAGTGTACAGGTACGTAAATTTCCTAACTTTTGCCATCACCAAGAGTAGAAACAGATTCTTTAAAGTCTAGAAACCCATCATAAAGTTGACAAATGCTCTGTAAAATATTGATATGAGGGTGCGTGATATTCTATCTGTGCATTTGGCGCGCGGTCGGTCTGGAACTACTAGTTCATTGGTTCAACACTAATTTTAAACTGCCAATGGTTATGAATGCACAGATAGAATGTCACGCACCCTCACATCGATATTTTACCGAGTTTTGAATTTTGCACCAAAAAGCAACGAAGACAGCAACTACTCTTCATGTAAGTTATTTTTTATTTCATTTTAATAGTTTACAGTGTATTTAAAACAGATTTTGTCGTAGCTTGTCATAGAGTTATACAATGGTAGTAAATCCAAACAGAGGGCGGAGTCTGGGTACGAGTTTAAGGAGTTTTAGTACTAACAATATATATAATATAATAATATAATAATAATAAAATAATAATATAATATAATGATATTGTATTATATTATAATATATAATATAATCCCCTCGCCCGGCGCGAAGGGCGAGGGTGCTAATATCGACCGGCGTTTAGTCCCTTATCACGCGAGATGCAAGCGCTTCCTAGATCTAGGATCGAGCGCCATCCGTAGCGCCAAGGTGGTAGGGTGTAGGGTGTCATGGCGTCTAGCCAGGAAATTTCGAGCTCCTCGTGTTTTACAAAATCTAACTCAAAATCGGAAGATACAAGCGACGAAATCGACAAGAAATCTACAGAAAACAACTATCTTGTTGTCTATGGCGCTCGCCTCTTGTGGGAGGGAAGTTTACAAGAACTTATTGTTGATGAAAATTTATCTTGGAAAGCTAACACAGACAGTATATGTTAGAAAATATCATCAGGCCTATATGCTTTGAAACAAGTAAAATAATTTGCTGATCAAAAGACTCTAAAGTGTTTATACAATTCATTAATTCAACCTTATTTCAATTATTGTTGCGAAGTTTGGAATGTTTTTGGTGAGACCCAATCCAAACGTTTACAAAAACTGCAAAACAGAGCAGCACGTAGTATTATAGCAAATATGCCTAATCAAACTGATCAACAAACTGCCTTAAATGCTTTGGAATGGGAACCTTTACAAACACAGCGTCTAAAAGCCAAAGCAAAAATGATGTTCAAAGTTTGAACAATATGGGGCCAAATTCCCTCCATGAGTTATTTACATACAAAGACGAACTGTTTCACTATAATCTTCGTGAAAGTCACAGCTCAGTTTGTTTGCCGAATCCACGCACAAACTGCATGAAAAAGAGTTTTATGTTTGACGGAGCTGCGTTATGGAACTCCCTACCAGCTGACTTAAGAAAAAGTAAAACACGGTCCTATTTTGAAAGAAAAATCGCGACTCATGTTTTTTAACTACATTTTGTAAAATATAGAAACTATAGTTGTAATTTTATATAACTGTATTATACTATTATTTGTTATTAACTGTATTACTATAATATTTATTGTATTTGTACCATAATTTTACACGCCTATCGTGGAAATCATCATTTGCTGACGATATTAGCGTGGTTAAATAAAGTTATTCATTCAATTAAAGCAATTTACATGTAATGTTTTGAAGCTAACGGGGAAATGGCGATCACCGGGTGGCGATGTTAAAATATTTTGCACTTCAAACGAGGAATTATTCTTCAAATGGCAGGGTTCTAAACAAAAGAAGATCGAAATAGTGAAAGACCGTGAGAATGAACTTCTTAATTGCCTGAAAAGCCATGCCCATCAAGATAATTCAACGAACGAGAGCAAAATTTCCGAAGATCCGATCGACCACGTGTTGTCTACTGCCATGTCGTTGTCTCTGCCTTCGCCGACTTGTAGCGAATGTGGCAAACACGAAACGTCCCCCAACCATGCCGAAATCGAAGCAAAGTTTGAACTGGTTCTCGCTCGGCTCAACAAAGTCGAAGAAAAAGCTCAGAATGAGAAAATGGCGGAAACTCTACTTACTGCTGAGAACAGCAAAATGGCAGCCGATATTGAACATTTAAAAGCGACCGTGAGTGAATTGCAAGAATCCGGACATTACTGGACATTAAACAAAGCCAATGGATTCAAGTTGAATCTCGAAACTCGAAGAAAGTCATAACCAAGACCACCCCCCCCCCCCCCGACGCAAATAAATAATCGCTTTAATGCCCTAGCTGTCGAAGAGGAAGAGCAGGTTGCTGACGTTGCTGAAACCAGCATACCAGAAGATAGCATCTCCACACAGATAAGTGAATACCAAACCAAGCAGAAGAGGGATTACCATAAAGTTAACCGAAGAAAACAAAGAAATTCTCCACTCCCAAGCCAGCAAAGCGTCGAGAAGAAAACCCTGGTCATCGGGGACTCTATGATAAAAAATATTGATGACAAGAAGCTTGAAAGGGCAGCAAGAACCAAAACTGTTTGCCACTCGTACAGCGGTTCTACGGTGACTCAACTACACGATAAGTTTGAGGAGAATTGCCACGAGGAGAAATATGAAAGCATCATTCTGCACGTCGGAACCAACGATCTGGTGCATGAGGATACAGACAAGGTGGCGGAGGAGATGGATGCCTTGATAGAGGAGGCGAAGAACCGAGCAGAGAGAGTTACTGTGTCCAGTGTGATCAAGAGGTATGATGGTCGAGTTCTGGCAAGTAAAATATCTTCTTATAATAATTTATTATATAATCTATGTTTAAAGCATGACATTAATTATATTGATAATGATGACATAGACAGATCTCTTCTAAACCACTCAAATTTGCATTTAAACAAGAGAGGTGATAGAGTACTAGGGAGTGCCTTTTGCACTTACTTAAAGTCAACTAGACCTATAAATGCTAGACAAGAACCGACAAGACATGATCAGTCTTTTTTCCAACTGGTTGGACAGCGAATGATAGAGTGGACAAACTATCTAAATTATGTCAGTCAAGTACTGAGAAATTAATCGATATAGATCCGTCAAATGAAAATGTGAGCAGCGATTTTTCCACTAGCCTTAATTCTATTCCCAATGAAAGAGGTTTTAAGATGGCTTTTCTAAACATTGTCAGTCTGCCTAAAAAAATTTATGAAATACGGTATTCAATGTCAAGTAAACACATTGACCTGATTGGTTTTAATGAGACACGTCTTGATTTAAATTTTCGAGGGCAGGGGGTTGAACGCAAAAAAAGGGCAAACTCGCCCAGTCATTGGCGGCGGAAAATGTTGTGTTTTCGGAGTGCTAACTACAACCTCTAGGGGGGTCGGGGGGATGCTCCCCCGGAAATTTTTTGAAAACTAGAGTCTCTGAAATGGTATTTCCTGCATTCTGAGATTGTTCCTCACAGAATTGTCAGGTTCATTGATTGTGCCCAAAATGTCCAAAATGTGCACGTTTGGGAGGTAAGGAAGTTTGTAAGAACCGACATGGCACCAGAATTCAAGGGGAAAACGAACCAGACCTTTGAATAATTCAGTTTATCTTTCGCTGTTAAACAAGGGAACAAACAGTGTTTTAGCTCTAAAATCCTAAAAATATTGGGGGTGGGGCTTAGCCTACCCATTTCAAATATTGGGGAGGGGGGGGGGGGGCTATAACCAACCGCCGCCCTTGCGCTTAGTATTCTAAACAATTTGGGATACTAGATATCTTCGCTATGTTCTTCAAGAACACTCAACAACCAACACCACAACAACAACCTTACAGCCACAACACCCAAAAATTAACATGAATGATTTACAAAATATATAAAGCACGTTCATAATGGTAATTGAACTGAGTGGAGTGCAATTTGGTCTGAAATCAAACGCGTGATTACAAAATCGCACGACCGCGTAGCGGGAGTGCGATTTGTAATCGCAAGTTTGATTTCAGACCAGAATTGCACGACACGAAGTTCAATTGCCACTTTATTAGATCCATTTTGAAATCATACCATTAAAAACACTATGCGACAGCGGAACCGGAAACGGTATTTAATTTAAACAAAGATCATGTGACAAAAATGTCATGTGACAAAATTCTCTGACCAAATAATTATAATAAAACAAAAACAGAAATTAGTCAACTACAAAGTTCAATCGTCGTCGTCCGATTCAATAATGTAAGCTCTTCGTTTCTTCCGTGGTTGAAGAGGCAACCTGTGTAATTTTGCATTCACATTGGGACAGTAGAGCTGCTGGGGAAAGCAAAATTTGGTTGAAATAATGGAAATCCAACAGGCTGAAATCCAGGATTGAAACTCGTGAGCTGATGGCTTTATTGTTGGAGGTGAGAAGAACTTGAAGTTCAAGAGGCGTTGATAGACGCCAGTGGTGCTCGTTGCACGATCGATTGTTTGGAGATTTCTGTATTATTTTGGTTGGAGATTTCTTTGTATCCACTTATGAAAGATTCGGATTTCTTGTTTGCAGAACATAGCCAATGACATATGTCAAGGGCCCCTGTTCTTGGGAAGAGATACATATTTCAACCTATACAAGTCAAAGTATAGCAATTAGCATATATATTTATATGCATGACATTTTTCTATTCTTCAAAATATTTGCTATAAAATTCGTTAAAGGATGTCAACTAAAAGAACACACAACCGAATTGACGAAAGAAAACTTTACTATTTTATAGGGCATAGATAATGACTAAAATAAAATAAAATACCTTTTCTTCAGTTGTCTTATATCCTCTTCAAGGAAAGTTCATAAAAGTTCTGGAAGATGGATCAACATTAGATTCACAATCTTCTGGTCCTCACATGGAATAAAATGCTCTTTCCAATTCTTGGAAGTTTCCCCGTAAAATCGCTGCAACATTTTGTCCTGGTCCCTGTTCCCATAGAATTTCTTCAAAATTTCGTTCATCGCAGACACGAATGATGCACTCGGTATCAAGCCAAACATTTCTGCAATATGTTCTTTCTTGTATATACTTTCGTCTGACAAATACTTTCCAATGTCACGTATGATCGACAACATATTTTCAAGAGTCAAGAGACGTAGCTGTATTTTCTTCGCGTACTCGCTTGAGATCGATCCTTCGTCAACGTGCTTACTGCGAATGTGCTTCGTAAGTCCTCCTTTCGACTTGCATAATTTCCGACAGTACTGGCAAGAAAACTGACTAGAACCTTCAACCTGAAGATAAGGAAAAAAGCTTAGATACTTATCTATTTCTATCTTGAAGAAATAGTTGTGAAGGAATAAAATAACTTACTTCTTCGAGTGAGATGGCAACTTCGCCATTTAACTCCTCTGCATCCATAATTTGAAGCAGCTCGATCGTGTTCTCAAAATCATCTTCTGAAGGCGGAATAAAGGTTTCTGAGACATCTATCAGTCGTTCCGTGTCCTCAGAATAGGGTGCCGAACTTGTTGACGCCATTTCAGAAATAAAAGCTTCCTATATAGAATACGACTTATGCCAAGCAATATAACTTTCGCAAAGACCACAACACTACGATTTTTTTCGATTTGATGCACCTTCGCTGTCACGTGACGGGCTTCAACATCAAAGTCGAATTGGTCTCGTGTATACCTTTGAAGTACGCCGGCCTTCCAAACCCGGTTACTCCCTATATGCATTAACGAACAAATACATATCCGTATTAGGAAAATTATATTTTGGGCATGTTCGATTATCCGCGCTTTTAAAGAGAACTAAGTTACTGTAGCTACCGGGATAAAGCTGTACGCATGTTGTAAATAGATCATTTAACTTTCCTTTGATATATTCTATAGCTTTGGGGGTGGTTTATTTCTCAAGAAAACGTTTGCCAAAGGCTTAGGACCTTTGTTGTTTTGGGGTACGAGGGTTGAACGTGTCAGCTATTTGCTCGTTAATTCACTCTATTTGCTCGTCAATGCCTTCTATTTGCGCTTCCTTATAAGGAATACTAATACTATAAGGAATACCTATCGGAAAACAGGGCGTCGATTGAAAAGAGCATGCGCTAGAAATAGACCGAGAGTATTTTCTGGGACGTGAGAACTATCTATGCCAATATCGAGTTCTTCGCAAGAATCTTCCCTAGACACGTTAATAACACTCGAGGATCTCTTCAGAGGGGAAAAAATTGTCTGGTGTTTAAATTAGCAACCAATTGGAATTTGGGACAGAAAAGAATATGATTTTAGAATTTTTGTAACTCGCGGCAACGAAGCCAAAAAGGTCGATAAACACTGCATTGTGTATTTATATAGGTGTTGGCTGGTTGTTGAAACTTCAAACAATAAAAGACTTGACAGCACAAAATTAACGGTAACACCTTTTTATAAACGACCAAGACACACCTGACGCTATATACAAGTTTACGCGTTCGTGAGGTTTGATATTTGATCAATCTTTTTTTTATGGCTTGTGTAAGTTGTGTTCTCGCCGTTTATGTTCTCCAATATAAACACTACGTCCGATCATTTAGGTGGAGAAATCAAGATACTTTTTGGTCGCATTTTCTGAACCAATAAGAACTGAGGCAAATTGTTGCACCATGGATGACTCTCTTGATCTAACATTCATGAGAATTACAAATGCTAGGTACAATGGGGCGAATTGAGAGTCTTCTTTAACGTCTATAGACCAGGCGCTCGCATTTCGCGTACGATGTCAATACATTTAAACGTGGACAGGTTTTTTTGAGCTTTTCTGGAAACACGACACGACTAAAAGTTTGTCCGAAGATAACTTTTTTGGTGTAAACGCTGCCATAAGAACGAAGTACAATACCGATTGAACGAAACACTCGGCGCGCAGAGGAGGTTGGACAGTAGCGCGCAAAGGATCACGGTCCGCCCGCTGATTTTAGAACGTAATCGTCATTTGAGCTTTGCTCGTTCCGAAGGTAACATCTCAAGTCTGAAGATGGACGCTTTTGATACCCAAGGATGTCATTATTTCAGGCTGCAATTTTCACCAATGAGAGCAGGGATTTCCTTCATTGTGATTTTTCTTTTGAATTTTTTTTTACAATACCAAGTTCGGCGTTTGAAAAGTTGAATATTGAGTAAATCGATGGCATTACTCTCCCTGCCTTATCAATGTGCTGACAACAAACACGTTGTGTAAGGTTGGTATAATCTTTTAATTATGTAAAACCAGTGAGATATTTGTTTAATTATTTATGTAAATTTTGTTTCCATGCACAGTGTAATCCCAAAGAGGAGATAACAGGATATTTGTCAGTAATTATTAATATTTTTTAGGATTTAATTTTATTTCGCCCATATATTATTTATTTATATTTATATTGTTTGATATCGTGATTTGCTAGGGCTAGGGGCCTACTAGAAACCTAAACAGGTTAGGGTAATTTGCACCAGTGGTCACATAGAGGTGGTTGCTCAGGGAAGTTCAACTATAATAATATAACATGAAATTTTCATCATTACATTTTTACAGAGGAATTAAGGGCCTTGGTCATGAGAAAGTATACCAAGATTACTTCAAGAGGCACATAAAGTACTTCATGAAGAAAAGAAGTGGAGGTTACACTCGGACATGTTATTCTTTAGGCATGGACTATATGGAACAGGGTGTAATTCAGTTGGACATATTGCCACTGATTTATGTCTATACCTGCATCTTCTAATTATACTTCACAACCATTAAACTTTTATTTTTTTAACTTCTTTTTATTTATAAGATTATTAAGATAAAAAATTAAAAAGTGTTGTATACCGTCTAAAGAAATATCTGTCATACATGCAATCTTACTTTTGCTTATATTAGTCATTGAATCTGCAGGTCTAGTAATTAGTATTGTCTTATAAGTCTGCTAGGTATACAGTTAAATGCTTCGGTTGTTTATATGACTTTTCACCATTGAGGTTAAGGGTTGAAGTCCTGCACCATATTGGAAATTTGATCACAGGTGAGAAGAGTTTGTCAGCATTCTGCTGAAAGTGTTGAATCTTCTCTGGGATTTCCAGTTTCCTCCCACAATAAAAGTAGATAAGGTGGGTTAGGACTATAATAGTTATGAAAATGATAAAATTGTAGATAGTCGAGGATAATAGGTAATTAAGGTACTTGATGTAATGTACAGTACGTGACACTATTGAGCATCATAGTTGTACCAGAGAGACAATAGACACAGATTTTGACAAAGACACATCAAAAGGTTGTTTTCTCAGGATTCAGAATCTTTACAAGAACAAAACCCTAACCATATATAACCAAATAAAAACTCTAGTCCTAACCCTTAAATAAAGAAATAAAACAACAACAGACAAGACTAGCCCAGCTCAGAGCTACAGTATCTATAAATATCCCCTGGTTAATAGTTCCCATAATGTGTGTACAGTATGCAAAAGTACAATTAAAATATTCCTTTTGAATTGCATTGTTAACTGACTATTTTTCAATTGTTGCTATCAAATAAAACAAACAATTCTATGAGTGCTTTTGATCAATAATATGGACTAAAAGACTTCAACCAATGTATAATAAGGCCAGAATTTCAAGGTACAGATGAGAATTTTGTTCTCACCAGGACATTATTTGTGTTAGTTGTTTCTTTATACAACATTTATACATTACACAATTTTTTTAATTGTTTAATAAAATACTGAATAATAATATGGAACATTTCCTGTATGCATATTTAAAGTATATAATAATTGTAATGTAAATCAATTTAATCAATTGATTATGCACATTTTGTGATATCGATTTCATAAATGTAGCTTGATAAACACTTGATAATATGTTTAAGAGAACCCAAAATAGAATAGACTGAATGATATATTTACATAAATTTTAAATTCTCTCAACCTTCACGTTGTAAATTATGTACACCAGTGTAATTTTCTTATTTCTATTTCTTAAATATTACACAGCTTATATGAATCCTCCCAAGCTCACGATGACAACCGAAGTTGAAATAAATAAATAATCTGTAAAAAAACAAAAAAAATACCACAACATATGTTTCACTATCTTACTGAAAATAGCTTGGTAGTCATTATACTAAATAAAGTCCAAATTGAGAAGAAATTTTCAAATTTTGTACGAAAACGATGAGTAATAGTTGTTCTTCATGACTTCATCCAGTTAAAATATTAGGCGCCATATTGTGATCAAACCCCAAAATATACATGCTATTCAATATTGAATAACTCCGAAACGAGCGAGGGGTAAAGGGGGGTCATCCGTTTAAAACCAAAGAATATTAAGTAATTTAACTCATTATGCAAAAATGAGGGATTTTTACCGACGCATTTTAAATATTTTCTTCTTCGAAAAGTGTAAACACCAAGGCGTTTTGGCGCATGGTGCCCATCAAGTGACATATTTCAACAATCAAAATAATGTAGAAAAAAGGTACTTACTATTAAAAATCCAGTGTATATGATAAGAAGAACAACAAAGCAATCCCTCAAAATAGTTTTGAAGAAAAAAATAGTAATAAAAATAGTGTTATATCCAAAAATATACAGCTCGATGCGAATTTTCCACACGATCAGCTTATCTCAGTCGAACGGAAAAAGACGCTATTTGATTGGTCAAGATAATCACGTGCGAAGTGTCCAACCTCCTAATCTAATTAAAGGCAATCCTTAGCTAACCAATCAAAACACTTCCGGTTATGGATTATCCCTGGGAACGAGATTGCTCGCCGGGGTATGGAATATTAGGATTTCATTTCGAGAGTTCCTCGAAGACTTTTGCAGTTGAACCAAGAGTAAAGAGTTGTTTAAAAGCGATTTTGGTGAAGATTCATCGACCAAGTTTGTTATTGTTTGCTGGTTGTTATCAATTCATCTATGATGATTGTGCAATGTTGCCATTGAGTAACCCTGTTTCACTTGATATTTTACCTGTAAGCTTAAATGGGACTCCAAAATGTTCTGGGTTATCAGTAAGTTTGTATCGATTGTTCACACATGTATTATTAATATACACAAATGCTTACAATGAACACACAGTAATATAATTCTCTGACACCCATACCAACTATCAAGATCAAGGAGTAAAGAGTTTGTTGTTGTTTGCTGGTTTACCAGTGACGGGTCTGTTCAGCCATGTACTTTCCGTTGTCCCTCAACCCCACAAATACACACTTTTCAAACTGATTTTTGGCATTCATGATTACTGTAGCTGTACATGGAGGCATTAAGCTGGCTCGCTATTATCAAAACAGTAATTTGTCCTGATATTACATGAGGCAGGCTGGCCCACTTGCTTGGTCTGTACAGCCACATACAACTTTTCGAACTGAATTTTGGCCTTGACTACATGGAAAGCGACTTGGCTCGCTAACCGAGACAGTACCCAATGGACTAGTCACTAATATTTATAAAGCCTCTCAAATAATAAATACGCTAAAATTATGAATATGTTTACTGGCTCAAAATGTTACATAACTTCACAAAGAAATAAAGATTTTGAATTACTTTTATAATAGCTTATGACACCTTGCTACTGCCAGCTAAATGGTTTGATTTATTGCTATGCCTTATACACTGAGAAAAAGATTAACTGATTTAATGCTTGCATGCTCAAACTGAACCTGTTTGCCAGACTGACCAGATGAATTGTTATTACATGAGCGCATGGCCAGCTCAGGCACATGTAATGATACAGCTGTCAGTGCAGGGGTGGTTACATTTCCCATCATTGCAAACCCATAACATAGAGGTTGGCCAACGGCCTTGAATTATATGAAGGTGAGTTGGCTCAGTATCCAAGCTGGCTTACTGAGAAGTCTGACCTGCATGGCAAACGAGATATCCTGTATGCTAACACAATTCAGTTCTAGCCAACCGGAGTCAGCCATTGTACAACTATAGATTTGTGTATATTGAATTTGCCTACAGTGTCTTTCAACAAGCCACTACCTCAAGTAGCCCGAGTTAACGCCTAGCGGGCGTCTTGTTTAATAAACATCAATTGTTGATGTAATAGATCAAACACGAGTTCATCAGGGGTTCCAAACACGAGAAAACAAATGAAAACCGAGGGCGTAGCCCGAGGTTTTTATTGTTTTCGAGTGTTTGGAGTCCCCTGATGAAACACGACAAGCGAGTGTTTGATCTAGCTTCACAAACGAGTATTCCTTTGGCGATTTGCTCCCATAGCGATTTTATTTTAATATGTAGATTAAGAAATGTGATCCAGTTCACTAGGAAGTTTCCTACAGGTTCTCATTGGGTATCAAAACTCATGCATGTGATGCGGTATACGTTCATGGATTGGCTATGATAATCATGAATTATTAATGAGTTTGAGAAGACTGCATCTCATTCTTTATGAGCAAGGGATCTAAAATCTGGCCATGGCATTGCCATTTACCTTATGCAGTCAATTGCGTTAAACTAGCACATTTTTACTACATGTAATTTTGTACTATCCTTGGGATCTAGTTTCGTATTACGCATCAAGCGAAACTGAAGCCGAAGAGTTTACATATGAACGTTTCTCGAGCTGCGAAGATCAAAGTTGGAATCAAAAGAGCAATGAACTAAAATAAGAATATCGATGAATCCGCTCAGGGTATTTTGGGCGAGATCGGGCGGTTATTGTGGATTTTACGCAGCCAAAGCATAGTTAATTTACTTTAAAAGCCGCCAAAACATAGGTAATATACTTCGGTTGACTTCCGTGGCGTCAAAAAGGTCGCTTGCTATTGATTCGGAATGAATGAATGAACGAACGAACTCAAACACAGACACAGAACATAAAGCGCTGGGTAGGGGACCACAATTGTAAATACGAAGGGTTGAGTGTGTTTGAGTCTGAAGATGTTTCGGGCGATTGAAAAATCAAAATGGCGCCCGGTTGATCGGCAATTTTAAGAACAAGGGGAACGGATGATATGCTGGATATGATATGAAAACTATCCGATAGAAAGACCATAAGAGGACGTGCCCGTCTCACAGAAGCGAAAGTTAAGCAGATCCAAAAGTATTATGGGCTTGCCATTCTCCAGAATACAATCACAAAGTCAAATCCAACAGAAAGAGAGGTGGAAATAGCAGCTTACAAAATGAAGAAAAACATCATTGCTATTGGACTTAAATGATGCAAAAAAAGCAGCATTGATTTGTCCTCCTTGTGAGGTATCCTGGTGCAAGTGGCAACATCTAAAAACTTACAATGGTGGTAATTGCTTTCCTAAAGTTTTCTTAGCGATATTGCGGCCTGTCTTCATGAAGTTAAGTGAAAGTAAGTTACTAGCAAGATGTGTACATGAAACAACCCAAAACTAAAATAAGAATGCAAATGCAAACCAATGAAAAACGCATTGGTTTGGATTCGTTGTCCAAAACACAAGAATCATGGTGCCACGATTGTTCACTGTGCCGTAGCATCTGTGTGTCATTTTCATGGTGGTGCAGCAAGTCAACATCGAGTGATGGAATAGCTTTTAAAGGGGTAGTAAGACCGAAAATCGTCCATCCAATTTTTATTTTATCTATTAATACTAAAAAAAATGAGGAAGAATAGCGTTCTTACTTAGTCAATATCTTATGTTGTTCCAGAGATATTGACGTTTTTGAAAGATGCAAATGAACTTATGACGTCATATATACTCCAAAATTTAAACAAAAGGAAATCTCTAAAATGAAAAATGTATAAAGCATTAACTATACACAGTGCAGTGTCCTATTTTTAGTAGCATACATCTGGAACGTTTCAGCACAATCTAGCCGCTATCTCCAAAGATATTCCTCATTTTTAGCATTTGAGTGGAGTAGATGACGTTGATATCTCATTTACAGCTTTTAAAAACTGAAATATCTCTGGAACAAGATAAGCATTGACAAAGTAAGAGCGCTATTCTTGCTTATTTCGACTGCACTTCTAGATAAAGCCCAAATTGGGATAAATGATTTTTGCATCTTACTGCCCCTTTAATACCAGACGGTCACCATAAGAAGGCAGTATCTGCTAAAAAGAGAGGAAACGACTCCAACAACAGAGAAAGAGAAGAAACGACGACGCGGGAAAAAACTTCTATCTACCCAAAGAGAAGAAGCATTGAGAGAAGTTGAGTGGGTCACCTATGAAGCTGGAGGATTTTAAAATTGATTAGTCTTTAAAAAATGAACAAAACGCTATTAATATTTAGAAAAAAATTATAATCATGTTGATTTAATCTTTAAAGGTTATTTTCTCAAAATGAGTTTAGAAAGATATCTTGAGAATGGAGAGTTCAAATAACTTCAAATTTCTGGGATTCCAGGGAATATTTGCAGTACTATCTATTCTGCAACGCTCGCCTTATCTGCTCAGTGTAAATAAGGTATGGGGAGAAATATTGATCCACCGACCAGACAAGGCGATAGCGGTGGGAGAGAAGGGGCATTCGAGCTGTCTAGCTTTTGACTACGGAAGGAACTTAACGTTAAGAGACTATTTAAGTAAGATTTCACTCCTTTTATACCTATCCTTTGTCACGTCACTTAAACTATGCATGCCTGTCCTTCCGGTCACGTTTATTTACTATATTTCCTTTCCGCATATAATTACGAGCATTGCGAATAGTAAAGAAATTATGGTATAAAAATTATATTTATTCTATATAATTTTTTCTTTGTAACTGGCGACACAAAAATATGATTTCAAAATAACCTCCGTTTATCCCAGAAATTAGTGATTCTTATATAAGAATAAAAAACAATACCAAATTTGACTAAAATCTACAAGAGATATCTTTTCTAGAATAGTGTGTGGTCATTCACAGCATGGTGCACAATAAATTGACTGATGTCAGGTTACAATTTGATATAATGCCAAATTACATTACAATTGAGACTAACTAATTTGGGGGGGGGGCAAAAAAAATTTTCACATAAATGTACGTGTAAGACCAGTTACATTAGACTACGAGTTGACAACAGTTGACAAGTCATGCCCGTACCTTTAGCAAAGGCCACAATGCAAAATTCAAACGTATTAACACGTATTAAAACAAACGCAAAACACTGTCACACCAGAGCTTGGTCGTAAGCGCTTTCGATTTCTTCAATACTTATTCTGTTATTCAGTTTGCTTCATTTGCGCTAGTTATTTTCATTTTATTTTTTAGTTATCTGTGTCATATAACGTATTAAAAATAATAAATATGTCTTCACATTCCAGCGGGTGGCAAAATGGGGGGTGGGCAGTGGGCAAAATGGGGGGTGGGCGCCGCCACTGGAAACGATTCCAACAACAGAGAAAGAGAAACGACGACGCGGGCAACAACGACAACGCGGGCAAAAGCTTCTATCTGCCCAAAGAGAAGAAGCATTGAGAGAATTTGAGTGGATCACCTATGAAGCTGGAGGATTTTAAAATTGATTAGTCTTTAAACTAGGTCCCAAGGACAGTGCAAAGTTTTATAGAATTATGTATCATATTAAATAAAACAGTAGCATAATGCATGACACAAGTTTAGCTGTGCAGGATTTTAGGTTGCTTGCTTATAAAGCTACAGTATTATTAATAGTTAATATACTGTTTGTTAGAAAAACAATTCTTGATCTTTATTATTGTAATCACAAGGTTGCTAAAGGTGATAAGTTGGACAGAACATTATGGCAACTATGTTTATGGATAACATTTCACTGGCTAATTATGCCTTGTGATTATCGGGAACGAACACAAAATCCTAATAAGAGAGTTTATTGGCTCAAAATGATGAAAATAAATTAAATAAACGATGATGAACAATAAACATTATAAAAGTAAATTTTAGTATCCAGACAAGAAAGAAACAATAGAAAATAATGCTAGTCCGGTGTTTTGACAATGTTAAAGGAAGCGAAGTCTGAAGACCAAGAAATACAACATTGATTTCATATAATAATAAAAAGTGCCATATAATGGACTACTTGATAACCTCGACTGTTCGGTACAATAAAATACCAAACCTTTGCCGCTAGTGCTCGGGCACTACAGCAAGATCTTGGTTAGATATTTACCATAAAGACCTCACTCTTGTCATTAAGTAGTTATTATTATATGGCACAAGCTAGCTACTTCAGGTTAAATGATTGGCTGAGACACGTCATGTGCCAGTCCGTTATTTCTAGGTAATGGACCAGTCCGGATTACGGATTTTGTCAACCATTTTATTTACAAAGGAACAAGCCGAACAATGATAGGAAATTTTGAAAAGCAGCAAAAATTTAACAAATTTAGTAAATTAAGCACTAAATCATGTATGAGTCGGACGATGAACAATCTAAAAGAGAGTCTTACTATCATGAAAACAATAGAAGAACAAGAACAAGATTGAAAATGACGATTCTGTCATTCAAAACGTATGTAAAGTATGTTGATTGTTGTTTAAAAAAGCCATGCCATATAATAAACCTCTTATTAACCTCGACCGCTTGGTTATTGCGGGAAAAATATCAGCTAATATAACCTATGGGCTCGGTCCGTACTGTCAAGACCTCGGTCTGATATTTTCCCGTAATGACCTCGCGCTTGGTTAATAAGAAGTTAGTATTAAAATTATTTTTTGTGTCAAAAATCCCATCGCTCAATCTTTTAAAAAAATCAAATTCCCCTGTCTCATAAACGTCAATCAGTCAATAACCTGTCAGTGTCCCCTGCCCCTGAGTAAACATTGATAGGTACATCACAAAATATCTCTAGTGTAGGAATGTGGGCTAATAATATAATTATCCAGGCAGTTTCAAATGCTCTTTATTTGACAAATTATTCATATTATGGGAATAGCACCAAATTTCTCCGAGGCTACAATTATACAGCCAATAAATGGCCAAGGAACAAGGCATGTCTTTATTGGGCATATAGACCTCTTTCATAATGGTTGGCACTGGAGGCAATCCACTGAGGGTCTTTAACCGAGTGGGGACTAGTACTAGTTGCTAAATTATATTTCTGCCCTGCCAGGTTATCTTGACTCTTAGATTACCAATAATCGCCAATTGTCAAATACTCTTAGATTACCAATAATGGGTAATTCCACAATAGTATATTGTAGGATTCTAGAACTCAACCATCAACACAACACCAATCGTAACACTAACCCCCCGCCTTAAGTGTCTTCCTAACCCTAACCCCAACCTGTGTGTTTTAAAAATTGAAGAAACTTGAATAATTTAGCAACTAGTCGTAGTCCGCACTCGGTTGGGTTAGGATTGGTGTTGTGTTGGGGTTGAGTTCTAGAATCCTACAATATACTGTTGTGGAATTACCCATTATTGGTATCTAAGAGTATTTGACAATTGGCGATTATTGGTAATCTAAGAGTCAAGATAACCTGGCAGGGCAGAAATCAATCTCGTTCCCAGGCCTGCGTTCCCCCTGACCTGCGGGGGGAAATTGAGACTCTGGGATAATCCATCGCCGGAAGTATTTTGATTAGCTGACTATAATTGGAATAATTAGCAAAGCACAATATTGTTCGAACAGGCGTTTACAAAATGTTTTGGAAGACCTCTCTATCTTCTATTAAGGCTTCTATGTGGGCGAATATTATTTGGCTTGGCTGGACAATCTGCTCATATAAAGACACTCCACCTTTCGTTGTCCGTATACGCTAAATTGTAGCATACCCGTCCACTTTCGCTATTTGTATCTGTTGACAGTTAGTAAAAGGGTCAAATAACGGAAAGTTCATCATATACAATTGCTTCGTTCTATTGTGAAACCACATTTAATTTGACAACTATCAACAAGTACACACAATATAAACCTTCGACACCTATTTAAAAAGATTTTAGAGCAACCTGGTTTGTATTTCTGCCTTTAAGTGCGGTTTCAAAAATACGGCCCGAACGGGTATTCTATAATTGCTCCCAAATTGTGTCTTTTCCTCGGAATATATACTCTTCATATTGATGCTTCATATTGAACTGAGCGCTTCATATTGATGCTCCTTTATTACAATATCCACTTTCTTCAGTTTTTGTAAATACTTTCCTAAAGCAGCATGAAAAATATCAATACCTCGTCCGACAAATTATGCCAAAAGCAAAGTAAATGCTTCTTCGCAGGCCTCCCGGTTTATTGTCACGCATGCGTTCTTAGTAACCGGAACCATGTTCTGTTTCCGGCGATGGATTATCCCAGACCACAGGTCAGGGGGAACGCAGGCTATGGGAACGAAATTGGGCAGAAATATAATTTAGCAACTAGTACTAGTCCCCACTCGGTTAAAGACCCTCAGTGGTTGCCTCCAGTGCCAACCATTATGAAAGACATCTATATGCCCAATAAAGACATGCCTTGTTCTTTGGCCATTTATTGGCTGTATAATTGTAGCCTCGGAGAAATTTGGTGCTATTCTCATAATATGAATAATTTGTCAAATAAAGAGCATTTGAAACTGCCTGGGTAATTATATTATTAGCCCACATTCCTACACTAGAGATATTTTGTGATGTACCTATCAATGTTAACTCAGGGGGAGGGGACACTGACAGGTTATTGACTGATTGAAGTTTCAGGGGAATTTGATTTTTTTAAAAGATTGAGGGATGGAATTTTTGACACAAAAAATAATTTTAATACTAAATTCTTATTAACCAAGCGCGAGGTCATTACGGGAAAATATCAGACCGAGGTCTTGACAGTACGGACCAAGCCCATAGGTTATATTAGCTGATATTTTCCCCTTAATAACCAAGCGGTCGAGGTTAATAAGAGGTTTATTATATGGCATGGCTTTTTTAAACAACAATCAACATACTTTACATACGTTTTGAATGACAAAATCGTCATTTTCAATCTTGTTCTTGTTCTTCTATTGTTTTCATGATAGTAAGACTCTCTTTTAGATTGTTCATCGTCCGACTCATACATGATTTAGTGCTTAATTTACTAAATTTGTTAAATTTTTGCTGCTTTTCAAAATTTCCTATCATTGTTCGGCTTGTTCCTTTGTAAAGAAAATGGTTGACAAAATTCGTAATCCGGACTGGTCCATCACCGGGAAATAACTTTTTATTTCTTTGGCACTTTTTATTATTATATGAAATCAATGTTGTATTTCTTGGTCTTCAGACTTCGCTTCCTTTAACATTGTCAAAACACCGGACTAGCATTATTTTCTATTGTTTCTTTCTTGTCTGGATACTAAAATTTACTTTTATAATGTTTATTGTTCATCTTATTTAATTTATTTTCATCATTTCGAGACAATAACTCTCTTATTAGGATTTTGTGTTCGTTCCCGATAATCACAGAGCATTAGCCAGTGAAATGTTATCCATAAACATAGTTGCCATAATGTTCTGTCCAACTTATCACCTTTATCAACCTTGTGATTACAATAATAAAGATCAAGAATTGTTTTTCTAACAAACAGTATATTAACTATTAATAATACTGTAGCTTTATAAGCAAGCAATCTAAAATCCTGCACAGCATTAAACTTGTGTCATGCAATATGCTACTGTTTTATTTAATATGATACATAATTCTATAAAACTTTGCACTGTCCTTGGGACCTAGTTTAAAGACTAATCAATTTTAAAATCCTCCAGCTTCATAGGTGATCCACTCAAATTCTCTCAATGCTTCTTCTCTTTGGGCAGATAGAAGCTTTTGCCCGCGTTGTCGTTGTTGCCCGCGTCGTCGTTTCTCTTTCTCTGTTGTTGGACTCGTTTCCAGTGGCGGCGCCCACCCCCCATATTGCCCACTGACCACCCCCCCCCATTTTGCCACCCGCTGGAATGTGAAGACATATTTATTATTTTTAATACGTTATATGACACAGATAACTAAAAAATAAAATAAAAATAACTAGCGCAAATGAAGCAAACTGAATAACAGAATAAGTATTGAAGAAATCGAAAGCGCTTACGACCAAGCTCTGGTGTGACAGTGTTTTGCGTTTGTTTTAATACGTGTTAATACGTTTGAATTTTGCATTGTGGCCTTTGCTAAAGGTACGGGCATGACTTGTCAACTGTTGTCAACTCGTAGTCTAATGTAACTGGTCTTACACGTACATTTATGTGAAAAAAGATTTTGCCCCCCCCCCCCCAAATTCGTTTGTTCAAGGACTGGAACTGACGTACAAGACCGCGTAGGGGGCTGAAACTGGCGTAGATTGGCCTCCGTATCCATCATATTTGTCTTCACATTATGCTGGAACATATTCCTCCAGTTATATATAGAACTCACTGGATCAAACAACGCAGTCCTTTTCTCAAATTGGCTATATACACTAACCAGATGCAGAGCTAAAGGGCGGTGCCCTGTCTTGTACTTAAGTGATTAATTGCCGAGGGAGAAACTGACCCTGCCTGATAGTAGGTTCTAGTGAACACATACTGCAATGCAAGGATATTGTAACTGTAATACTGTGCGGAGGGGGTCTACCTGAAAAGCTCTATTTGCTAGTAGTGTAACTTGAAAAGCTATGAAATGGTTCATGTTGCATCTGAACCATGGCAAACTATACATCAATTTAAATCTTATGGTACTAGGAATCTGAAATTGTAATGTAATTTGGCATTATATCAAATTGTAACCTGACATCAGTCAATTTATTGTGCACCATGCTGTGAATGACCACACACTATTCTAGAAAAGATATCTCTTGTAGATTTTAGTCAAATTTTGTATTGTTTTTTATTCTTATATAAAAATCACTAATTTCTGGGATAAGCGGAGGTTATTTTGAAATCATATTTTTGTGTCGCCAGTTACAAAGAAAAAATTATATAGAATAAATATAATTTGTATACCATAATTTCTTTACTATTCGCAATGCTCGTAATTATATGCGGAAAGGAAATATAGTAAATAAACGTGACCGGAAGGACAGGCATGCATAGTTTAAGTGACATGACAAAGGATAGGTATAAAACCCAGGAAATTCGTGTGGTTCCAAACTGTACCGCTATCGCCTTGTCTGGTCGGTGGATCAATATTTCTCCCCATACCTTATTTCCACTGAGCAGATAAGGCGAGCGTTGCAGAATAGATTACTATTAGTACTGCAAATATTCCCTGGAATCCCAGAAATTTGAAGTTATTTGAACTCTCCATTCTCAAGATATCTTTCTAAACTCATTTTGAGAAAATAACCTTTAAAGATTAAATCAACATGATTATAATTTTTTTCTAAATATTCATAGCGTTTTGTTCATTTTTAAAGACTAATCAATTTTAAAATCCTCCAGCTTCATAGGTGACCCACTCAACTTCTCTCAATGCTTCTTCTCTTTGGGTAGATAGAAGTTTTCCCGCGTCGTCGTTTCTTCCCTTTCTCTGTTGTTGGACTCGTTTCCTGTCTTTTTAGCAGATACTGCCTTCTTATGGTGACCGTCTGGTATTAAAGGGGCAGTAAGATGCAAAAATAATTTATCCCAATTTGGGCTTTATCTAGAAGTGAATTCGAAATAAGCAAGAATAGCGCTCTTACTTTGTCAATGTCTTATCTTGTTCCAGAGATTTTTCAGTTTTTAAAAGCTGTAAGTGAGATATCTACGTCATCTACTCCACTCAAGTGCTAAAAATGAGGAATATCTTTGGAGATAGCGGCTAGATTGTGCTGAAACGTTCCAGATGTATGCTACTAAAAATAGGACACTGCACTGTGTATAGTTAATGCTTTATACATTTTTCATTTTAGAGATTTCCTTTAGTTTACATTTTGGAGTATATGACGTCATAAGTCATTTGTATCTTTCAAAAACGTCAATATCTCTGGAACAACATAAGATATTGACTAAGTAAGAACGCTATTCTTCCTCATTTTTTTAGTATTAATAGATAAAATAAAAATTGGATGGACGATTTTCGGTCTTACTACCCCTTTAAAAGCTATTCCATCACTCGATGTTGACTTGCTGCACCACCATGAAAATGACACACAGATGCTACGGCACAGTGAACAATCGTGGCACCATGATTCTTGTGTTTTGGACAACGAATCCAAACCAATGCGTTTTTCATTGGTTTGCATTTGCATTCTTATTTTAGTTTTGGGTTGTTTCATGTACACATCTTGCTAGTAACTTACTTTCACTTAACTTCATGAAGACAGGCCGCAATATCGCTAAGAAAACTTTAGGAAGGCAATTACCACCATTGTAAGTTTTTAGATTTTGCCACTTGCACCAGGATACCTCACAAGGAGGACAAATCAATGTTGCTTTTTTGCATCATTTAAGTCCAATAGCAATGATGTTTTTCTTCATTTTGTAAACTGCTATTTCCACCTCTCTTTCTGTTGGTTTTGACTTTGTGATTGTATTCTGGAGAATGGCAAGCCCATAATACTTTTAGATCCGCTTAACTTTCGTTCTGTGAGACGGGCACGTCCTCTTATGGTCTTTCTATCGGATAGTTTTCATGTCATATCCAGCATATCATCCGTTCCCCTTGTTCTTAAAATTGCCGATCAACTGGGCGCCATTTTGATTTTACAATCGCCCGAAACATCTTCAGACTCAAACACACTCAACCCTTCGTATTTACAATTGCGGTCCCCTGCCCAGCGCTTTATGTTCTGTGTCTGTGTGTGAGTTCGTTCGTTCATTCATTCATTCCGAATCAATAGCAAGCGACCTTTTTGACGCCACGGAAGTCAACCGAAGTATATTACTTATGTTTTGGCGGCTTTTAAGTAAATTAACTATGCTTTGGCTGCGTAAAATCCACAATAACCGCCCGATCTCGCCCAAAATACCCTGAGCGGATTCATCGATATTCTTATTTTAGTTCATTGCTCTTTTGATTCCAACTTTGATCTTCGCAGCTCGAGAAACGTTCATATGTAAAATCTTCGGCTTCAGTTTCGCTTGATGCGTAATACGAAACTAGATCCCAAGGATAGTACAAAATTACATGTAGTAAAAATGTGCTAGTTTAACGCAATTGACTGCATAAGGTAAATGGCAATGCCATGGCCAGATTTTAGATCCCTTGCTCATAAAGAATGAGATGCAGTCTTCTCAAACTCATTAATAATTCATGAATTATCATAGCCAATCCATGAACGTATACCGCATCACATGCACGAGTTTTGATACCCAATGAAAACCTGTAGCAAACTTCCTAGTGAACTGGATCACATTTCTTAATCTACATATTAAAATAAAATCGCTATGGGAGCAAATCGCTAAAGGAATACTCGTTTGAGAAGCTAGATCAAACACTCGTTTGTCGTGTTTCATCAGGGGACTCCAAACACTCGAAAACAATAAAAACCTCGGGCTACGCCCTCGGTTTTCATTTGTTTTCTCGTGTTTGGAACCCCTGATGAAACACTCAAACTCGTGTTTGATCTATTACATCAACAATTGATGTTTATTAAACAAGACGCCCGCTAGGCGTTAACTCAGGCTACTTGAGGTAGTAGGCAAATTCAATATACACAAATCTATAGTTGTACAATGGCTGATCCCGGTTGGCTAGAACTGAATTGTGTCAGCATACAGGATAGCTCGTTTGCCATGCAGGTCAGACTTCTCAGTAAGCCAACTTGGATACTGAGCCAACTCACCTTCATATAATTCAAGGCCGTTGGCCAACCTCTATGTTATGGGTTTGCAATGATGGAAAATGTAACCACCCCTGCACTGACAGCTGTATCATTACATGTGCCTGAGCTGGCCATGCGCTCATGTAATAACAATTCATCTGGTCAGTCTGGCAAACAGGTTCAGTTTGAGCATGCAAGCATTAAATCAGTTAATCTTTTTCTCAGTGTATAAGGCATAGCAATAAATCAAACCATTTAGCTGGCAGTAGCAAGGTGTCATAAGCTATTATAAAAGTAATTCAAAATCTTTATTTCTTTGTGAAGTTATGTAACATTTTGAGCCAGTAAACATATTCATAATTTTAGCGTATTTATTATTTGAGAGGCTTTATAAATATTAGTGACTAGTCCATTGGGTACTGTCTCGGTTAGCGAGCCAAGTCGCTTTCCATGTAGTCAAGGCCAAAATTCAGTTCGAAAAGTTGTATGTGGCTGTACAGACCAAGCAAGTGGGCCAGCCTGCCTCATGTAATATCAGGACAAATTACTGTTTTGATAATAGCGAGCCAGCTTAATGCCTCCATGTACAGCTACAGTAATCATGAATGCCAAAAATCAGTTTGAAAAGTGTGTATTTGTGGGGTTGAGGGACAACGGAAAGTACATGGCTGAACAGACCCGTCACTGGTAAACCAGCAAACAATCACTCTTTACTCCTTGATCTTGATAGTTGGTATGGGTGTCAGAGATTTATATTACTGTGTGTTCATTGTAATAATTTGTGTATAAAGCTTACAGGTAAAATATCAAGTGAAACAGGGTTACTCAATGGCAACATTGCATAATCATCATAGATGAATTGATAACAACCAGCAAACAATAACAAACTTCGTCGATGAATCTTCACCAAAATCGCTTTTAAACAACTCTTTACTCTTGGTGCAACTGCAAACGTTTTCGAGGAACTCTCGAAATGAAATCCTAATATACCATACCCCGGCGAGCAATCTCGTTCCCAGGGATAATCCATAACCGGAAGTGTATTGATTGGTAAGCTAAGGATTGCCTTTAATTAGATTAACTCTTAATATTTACGCGCCGAGCAGAGGAGGTTTGACACACGTGATTATCTTGACCAATCAAATAGCGTCTTTTTTCCGTTCGACTGAGATAAGCTGATCGTGTGGAAAATTCGCATCGAGCTGTATATTTTTGGATATAACACTATTTTTATTACTATTTTTTTCTTAAAAACTATTTTGAGGGATTGCTTTGTTGTTCTTCTTATCATATACACTGGATTTTTAATAGTAAAGTACCTTTTTTCTACATTATTTTGATTGTTGAAATATGTCACTTGATGGACACCATGCGCCAAAACGCCTTGGTGCTTACATTTTTCGAAGAAGAAAATATTTAAAATGCGTCGGTAAAAATCCCTAATTTTTGCATGATGAGTTAGATTACTTAATATTCTTTCGTTTTAAACGGATGACCCCCTTTACCCCTCGCTCGTTTCGGAGTTATTCAATATTGAATAGCATGTATATTTGGGGGTTTGATCACAATATGGCGCCTAATATTTTAACTGGATGAAGTTGTGAAGAACAACTATTACTCATCGTTTTCGTACAAAATTTGAAAATTTCTTCTCAATATGGACTTTATTTAGTATAATGACTACCAAGCTATTTTCAGTAAGATAGTGAAACATATGTTGTGGTATTTTTTTGTTTTTTTACAGATTATTTATTTATTTCAACTTCGGTTGTCATCGTGAGCTTGGGAGGATTCATATAAGCTGTGTAATATTTAAGAAATAGAAATAAGAAAATTACACTGGTGTACAATATTTACAACGTGAAGGTTGAGAGAATTTAAAATTTATGTAAATATATCATTCAGTCTATTCTATTTTGGGTTCTCTTAAACATATTATCAAGTGTTTATAAAGCTACATTTATGAAATCGATATCACAAAATGTGCATAATCAATTGATTAAATTGATTTACATTACAATTATTATATACTTTAAATATGCATACAGGAAATATTCCATATTATTATTCAGTATTTTATTAAACAATTTAAAATATTGTGTAATGTATAAATGTGTGTATAAAGAAACAACTGGCACAAATAATGTCCTGGTGAGAACAAAATTCTCACCTGTACCTTGAAATTATGGCCTTATTATACATTGGTTGAAGTCTTTTAGTCCATATTATTGATCAAAAGCACTCATAGAATTGTTTGTTTTATTTGATAGCAACAATTGAAAAATAGTCACTTAACAATGCAATTCAAAAGGAATATTTTAATTGTACTTTCGCATACTGTACACACATTATGGGAACTATTAACCAGGGGATATTTATAGATACTGTAGCTCTGAGCTGGGCTCTGAGCTTGGTTATATATGGTTAGAGTTTTGTTCTTGTAAAGATTCTGAATCCTGAGAAAACAACCTTTTGATGTGTCTTTGTCAAAATCTGTGTCTATTGTCTCTCTGGTACAACTATGATGCTCAATAGTGTCACGTACTGTACATTACATCAAGTACCTTAATTACCTATTATCCTCGACTATCTACAATATTATCATTTTCGTAACTATTGTAGTCCTAACCCACCTTATCAACTTTTATTGTGGGAGGAAACTGGAAATCGCAGAGAAGATTCAATACTTTCAGCAGAATGCTGACTCTTCTCACCTGTGATCAAATTTCCAATATGGTGCAGGACTTCAACCCTTAACCTCAATGGTGAAAAGTCATTTAAACAACTGAAGCACCAAAGTTGCAACAACTTACCTATATTTTTTTATTTACTAGTACTATGAATTAACTGTATACCTAGCAGACTTATAAGACAATACTAATTACTAGACCTGCAGAATCAATGACTAATATAAGCAAAAGTAAGATTGCATGTATGACAGATATTTCTTTAGACGGTATACAACACTTTTTAATGTTTTATCTTAATAATCTTATAAATAAAAATAAGTTTAAAAAAATAAAAAGTTTAATGGTTGTGAAGTATAATTAGAAGATGCAGGTATAGACATAAATCAGTGGCAATATGTCCAACAAATTACACCCTGTTCCATATAGTCCATGCCAAAATAATAACATTGCTGTCCTTTGGCTTAAGCAGCTCGTGTCCGAGTATAACCTCCACTCTTTTCTTCATGAAGTACTTTATGTGCCTCTTCAAGTAATCTTGGTATACTTTCTCATGACCATGCAAGGTTCTTAATTCCTCTGTAAACATGTAATGATGAAAATTTCATGTTATATTATTATAGTTGAACTTCCCTGAGCAACCACCTCTATGTGACCACTGGTGCAAATTACCATACACTGTACATGTATTTTTCTCATACAAATAATAAACCTCATCGACTACCTCCTGTAAGCAACCACCTCCTGTAAGCAACCACCTCCTGTAAGCAACCACCTCCTGTAAGCAACCACCTCCTGTAAGCAACCACCTCCTGTAAGCAACCACCTCCTGTAAGCAACCACCTCCTGTAAGTAACCAACTCCTGTAATCAACCAACTATGCTTGAAATTTTCGGTCGTCACTTACAAGAGCTTTGACTGAGTAATTATAAGTTGTACTGTTAGCCAAACCACAAAAGCTTTCTTATATATAATATCTACAAAATATCTTTCATATTTTAATTTGTTACCATTTTTATGGCTTATTCTTCTTTCTATTTTAAAACTTATAAAGCCTGTTTAGGTTTCTATTAGGCCCCTAGCCCTAGCAAATTACGATATCAAACAATATAAATATAAATAAATAATATATGGGCGAAATAAAATTGAATCCTAAAAAATATTAATAATTACTGACAAATATCCTGTTATCTCCTCTTTGGGATTACACTGTGCATGGAAACAAAATTTACATAAATAATTAAACAAATATCTCACTGGTTTTACATAATTAAAAGATTATACCAACCTTACACAACGTGTTTGTTGTCAGCACATTGATAAGGCAGGGAGAGTAATGCCATCGATTTACTCAATATTCAACTTTTCAAACGACGAACTTGGTATTGTAAAAAAAATTCAAAAGAAAAATCACACTGAAGGAAATCCCTGCTCTCATTGGTAAAAATTGCAGCCTGAAATAATGACATCCTTGGGAATCAAAAGCGTCCATCTTGAGATGTTACCTTCGGAACGAGCAAAGCTCAAATATCGACTGCGTTCTAAAATCAGCGGGCGGACCGTGATCCTTCGCGCTACTGTACGTCCAACCTCCTCTGCGCGCCGAGTGTTTCGTTCAAACGGTATTGTACTTCGTTCTTATGGCAGCGTTTACACCAAAAAAGCTTTCTTCGGACAAACTTTTAGTCGTGTCGTGTTTCCAGAAAAGCTCAAAAAAACCTGTCCACGTTTAAATGTATTGACATCGTACGCGAAATGCGAGCGCCTGGTTTATAAGAAGACTCTCAAGTCGCCCCATTGTACCTAGCATTTGGAATTCTCATGAATGTTAGATCCAGAGAGTCAACCATGGTGCAAAAATTTGCCTCAGTTCTTATTGGTTCAGAAAATGCGACCAAAAAGTATCTTGATTTCTCCACCTAAATGATCGGACGTAGTGTTTATATTGCAGAACATAAACGGCGAGAACACAACTTACACAAGCCATCGAGAATCAAAACAAAGATCGATCAAATATTTTCCCAAGCCTCACGAACGCGTAAACTTGTATATAGCGTCAGGTGTGTCTTGGTCGTTTATAAAAAGGTGTTACCGTTAATTTTTGTGCTGTCAAGTCTTTTATTGTTTGAAGTTTCAACAACCAGCCAACACCTAATACACAATGCAGTGTTTATCGACCTTTTTGGCTTCGTTGCCGCGAGTTACAAAAATTCTAAAATCATATTCTTTTCTGTCCCAAATTCCAATTGGTTGCTAATTTAAACACCAGACAATTTTTTCCCCTCTGAAGAGATCCTCGAGAATTATTAACGTGTCTAGGGAAGATTCTTGCGAAGAACTCGATATTGGCATAGATAGTTCTCACGTCCCAGAAAATACTCTCGGTCTATTTGTAGCGCATGCTCTTTTCAATCGACGCCCTGTTTTCCGATAGGTATTCCTTATAGTATTAGTATTCCTTATAAGGAAGCGCAAATAGAAGGCATTGACGAGAAAATAGAGTGAATTAACGAGCAAATAGCTGACACGTTCAACCCTCGTACTAGCCTCCTTGTTGATTGGATTGTAACCGACCCCAAAACAACAAAGGTCCTAACCCTTTGGCAAACGTTTTCTTGAGAAATAAACCACCCCCAAAGCTATAGAATATATCAAAGGAAAGTTAAATTATCTATTTACAACATGCGTACAGCTTTATCCCGGTAGCTAACTTAGTTCTCTTTAAAAGCGCGGATAATCGAACATGCCCAAAATATAATTTTCCTAATACGGATATGTATTTGTTCGTTAATGCATATAGTTACTCCCCAACCGGGTTTGGAAGGCCGGCGTACTTCAAAGGTACACGTGACCAATTCGACTTTTATGTTGAAGGTGCCCGTCTCGTGACAGCGAAGGTGCATCAAATCGAAAAAAATCGTAGTGTTGTGGTCTTTGCGAAAGTTATATTGCTTGGCATAAGTCGTATTCTAGGAAGCTTTTATTTGTGAAATGGCGTCAACAAGTTCGGCACCCTATTCTGAGGACACGGGACGACTGATGGATGTCTCAGAAACCTTTATTCCGCCTTCAGAAGATGATTTTGAGAACACGGTCGAGCTGCTTCAAATTATGGATGTAGAGGAGTTAAATGGCGAAGTTGCCATCTCACTCGAAGAAGTAAGTTATTTTATTCCTTCACAACTATTTCTTCAAGATAGAAATAGATAAGTATCTAAGCTTTTTTCCTTATCTTCAGGTTGAAGGTTCTAGTCAGTTTGCTTGCCAGTACTTTCCGAAATTATGCAAGTCGAAAGGAAGACTTACGAAGCACATTCGCAGTAAGCACATTGGCGAAGGATCGATCTCAAACGAGTACGCGAAGAAAATACAGCTACGTCTCTTGACTCTTGAAAATATGTTGTCGATCATACGTGACATTGGAAAGTATTTGTCAGACGAAAGTATATACAAGAAAGAACATATTGCAGAAATTGTTGGCTTAATACCGAGTGCATCATTCGTGTCTGCGATTAACGACATTTTGAAGAAATTCTATGGGAACAGGGACCAGGACAAAATGTTGCAGCGATTTTACGGGGAAACTTCCAAGAATTGGAAAGAGCATTTTATTCCATGTGAGGACCAGAAGATTGTGAATCTAATGTTGATCCATCTTCCAGAACGTTTATTAACTTTCCTTGAAGAGGATAAGACAACTGAAGAAAAGGTATTTTGTTTTATTTTAGTCATTATCTATGCCCTATAAAATAGTAAAGTTTTCTTTCGTCAATTCGGTTGTGTGTTCTTTTAGTTGACATCCTTCAACGAATTTTATAGCAAATATTTTGAAGAATAGAAAAATGTCATGCATATAAATATATATGCTAATTGCTATAGTTTGACTTGTATAGGTTGAAATATGTATCTCTCCCCAAGAACAGGGGCCCTTGACATATGTCATTGGCTATGTTCTGCAATCTCTTTACAGAAAGAGTAGAAATTCACCAAGATGGAACTCGCCACGAAACAAAGAAATTCAGGCCTTGGTGAGCTCAATGAGAATTCCAACTGAAGAAAATGATTATATTTTATCACTTTCCAGAGGAGGACTGTGGACACCTAATTCTTCAGTTGTTAGTATTGTTGAGGTATCTGAATTGTCATTTAAGATGTACACAAATAAAGACAGAACCACTCGTCTACCTGTAGATAAAATAGTGGATGAAGTGCTAACTTCTCCTCTTGTGAAAAGCTTATGGTGCAACAGTGTAGAAATATCAAAGGAATGTCAGTCTTTGTGTCTGGAAAATATTGTTAAATTGTATATTACAGTTAGGTGTTTTTCTTTTGCTAAAGATATTGTTAACAAGTATAAACTTAAGGAAAAAGTCCAACAGAAAAAAGCTTTAAGAAAACAGTTAAAATTAGGTAGTGAATAAAAATTGAAAATATTTTTGTGGTTAAAACTTCATTTGCTTCTGTCTCACCAAAACATTGAAACATTAATTATTACTCTGTTAAACCAGATTTTCTTTTGCATGCAAGAATGATCAGCCTAGAAGAACCATCCCTAGACATTTAGGCAAATACTCAATCAACATTACAGTGTTGCCTGGGAATATTTCAATGTTGCACACAAGAGAATATCCGGTATTCACAGTAACTGTGTTGGTGAATGTGGCAGCTCGGTTATTATACGTACTGAATGCGAAAGCTCATCAAATCGTAAAATACTGAACAATTATCTGAATCCCTAATGGCTTTTTTCTGATTTTCAATGAGATGCATTGAGCTATGACTAAAATCACCAATCAGGGTAATTTTACATGTATGGACATATATTTACATACTGACAAGCCTGATTACAAAAGCAAGGTTACAAAAGGTTTTGGTTAGTAATGACTAATTTGGTTAATAAAGGTATTTAATATTTCTGGAATTCCGGATATATAGAAATGTTTTACTTGACGTTTAGTCATAATTTAATAAAATATACAGTAAATTATACACATACTGTATAGTATAATTGATTGAAAAACGACTGTTTCCTAGTAACTTGTGACACCAGAATAAGTTATAATGTAAGAATAGTTTATATTGTTATTGCAATGAGTTTGATTTCTATACTATACAAACCAAACTTATTGCAATGTTGTTCTGGTGTTACAAGTCACAATGAAACAGTCTCATCTACAATCAATTATGTTTAAGATTTTGCTTACCAGGGGTTTCAATCTGCTAATTTTTTTGTCTTGCCTTAGCATGAATAAAATAGTGTCATTTTGCCCTTAATGGATTATTTGGCATACCCATCTTTTTATGCTAATACATTCTAACTTGACATCATTACGTCACCGGAAGGCCTTGAAGTTGCATTTTTCACATCTGGCCCCAGTTTGGTCTTAAAATGTATATATTCCAACACACAAAATTTTTCTTCACCATAAATCCTTAGAGTATATATATATAATTTATATAATGGAACAAACCAGCTACACCTGCAATACAGTATAGTATATAGGGAGCTTCTTTCCACATACAGTTAAAATGTTTTGGGTGTGGGCGAGTTAAACGATTCCAAGCTCTACTTTTCAGGATGTTTTTTCCTTCCACTTGGTCTTTTGGGCAGGGGTTCTTCAGAGACTGTGCACCACTTATTCCGCTTCCCCGTATGCCGACCTGCAACATTCCCTTCAGCAACTGGAACAATATCTCGTAGTGTTGCAATTCTCAGGTCATTGTATCCAAACTCAGCAGCAGTATGGTTGTCTGATCGTCTTCCATGGGCACGCTGATAGCCAAAGTATTCCTCCGAGTCATCTTGGCAGAATCTCTCCGTCAAAACACACTCAAAGCCTTCCTCACAGTTTTCTTCAAGTATACTGCTCCAGATTTGTTTGAAATTTTATAACAAGTTTGGATTTTATTGTCTTAAGTCTGCTGCCAAGATTTACTGACGTACCTGCTATACATTTTGAATTATTCATCGTTTTATATTCTAACCGTTGGTTTGTACAAGTTATGTTATTCGTTGCCTAGTAACAGTGATCAAGTACTTTTAATATATTTAATTCTGGCATCTATCTGTCCGTAGTACATTTTACAAGCTATTGGGATTTGACAGTCCTGTTCAAATTCTACTTCTGGATTTCATTTGTTAATTCTCAAATCATCCATCTTCATAGTCAGATTACAACCGTCTGCAACTTGATCCCAATTGACCGTTTGTTTCTTATCCTGCTCGTTTTTTACCGTATCGTTTCTCAAGCTTCCCGCAAATATATCTACAATAATGCGCGCATCGCTCTTGAAACCATGCTAACTAACACAGGCAGACAACAACCTTCAATTCGATGCGACATGAGTTGTGATACTATAACGTCTCGCAGAGTTCTAACGATTTTAAAACATGAAGATTTCGTTTGCGTACCCAGTCATGATTCGGTGTCTCTGAGGCAAAATCATCGGTTTTTGACGAACAAAATGGAAACGTCAAACAACATGTAATTTAGTAAATGAAAGATATGTTGTGTAGTCCAGATATTCAACTTGTTAGATCGATGTGTACAAATCGACGTACAGTGATCTTCAGTCGCCCGTTAAAGACTCGTCATCATCACAATATTTTACTTTTCCTCGGATTTTGAAGGTTAATTAATAGCAGCGATGCGACTAAAGTTCGCGAACGATTTGGAAACGTCAAATTAACTAAGTATAACCTCCAATATAGCTTAACGCGACTATTTGACAGTATACAACTTAGAACGATGTGTACAAATTCGAATTGTTTTCTAGGTAGAGTATTATTTCGCTTTTGCGAAATCTTGCTATTAATCCCTTGTTATTTTGAGTGGCCATATTTTGCTGTGCCCGCGCTTGCGCAGTATCGCATGTCTTAAATTTCTGGCCATGTCGTACGGATAAGAAAGGTGGTGGATGCATGATCTATGTCCGTGATGGTATACCTTACCGCACACGATCTGACATACACGATGGTAATACCGAATCCTGTGTCATTGAAGTTAATCGTCCAAAATGCAAAATATATTAATATGGTCAATTTATCGAGCCCCTGATTAACCACTTCATAACTTTATTGATTCTCTTAATTCCATTAAGTTAACCCTACTCACCCAAGTAGCTGAAATCATTTTACTTGGTGATTTTAATCTTGATGTTCTTGCAAAATAAAAGGTCCTATAATTACTGACTCCTTAAAGACTGGGATGTTGTTGACGAAATACTGGACATCGACACTTCAGTAAATTTTTGGAACAAGATGTTGCAGAACACCATGCCCCTGTGAAGAAAACTAGGATAAAAGGGTGTCACGTGCCTTGGATGACCTCCGAGCTGAAATCATCAATGCAGGAACGCGATCGTTGTTTCCGTAGAGCTGTTAAATCTAATTCTTCTACTGCTTGGTCCAAATACAAAAGATCGTGTGAATAGACAAGCGAAGAAAAGCAAAACGGAACACTATCGTAACATAATCGAAAATTCAAAAAATGACCCTAACACCCTGTGGAAACACTTAAAATTAAATCACTTCATTGAAACCAAACTCTAATATATCTTGTAAATCGAAGTAAATGCAACTCCTCATACTGAACCCAAACGAATCGTAGAAATTCTCAACGATCATTTCTCATCGATTGGTTCAATATTGGTTAACAAATTCAGCTCGTCACTTCTACTACCACCCCAGTTCCAAACGAAAACGCCCAATCTGAAGTAAGATTTGCTTTCAAGGAAGTAAACTTAAAGCAAATATAGCAATTGGTTTAGATAATATTAGTGCAAGGTTTCTTAAAGACTCTGCTAGTATTATTTCAACAAGTCTCACTAAAATCTACAACCGCTCGTTAGATACATCAGTCTTTCCAGCAGTGTGGAAACTTGGCAAAGTGACAGCGTTGTTCAAATCTGGAAACCGCTATGATGCCAATAAGTATATAGACCCTAACCATCTTACCATCCGCGTCAGCAAGATACTTGAAAAAGCCGCACACCATCAAATCTACAACTATCTGCTTCAAGAAAACATTCTAACCCCAACACAGTTTGGTCTTCGCCCAAAACTCTCTACCGCGGAATTGCTCTTACCCACTTCACCAAAACTATTTTGGAAAATATGGATAGAGCTGTTTTTCTAGATTTGTCTAAAGCCTTGACACGGTCAGCCACGATCTTCTGATAGAAAAACTCGGAAACATTGGCTTTTCACAATCAACCATCGAATGGTTTGACTCATATCTTTCGAACCGTTTCCAAGTCACTTCTGCATTGGTCGCGAACATTCATCCAATAAGCCAGTATTGGTCGGAGTTCCCCAAGTAAGTATAGTTGGACCTTTACTATTGCTTATTTATGTGAACGACCTTCCGTCTACTGTCCAGAACTGTAATATCTCACTCTATGCAGACGATACTGTTCTGTTTTGTTCAGCTAAAACCACCTTTCACTTAGAAGAACAGCTTAACTCTGACCTCCTGCCATTATCCAAATGGTTTGCCACAAACCGGTTAACACTTAACATTTCTAAATGTAAATTCATGGTGTTTGGAGGTAATGCAAAGTTAACGAAACTTAAGGATATCAATTTAGTCATCAACAACAGCCCATTAAAGCGTGTCGAATATTTTAAGTATTTTGGTGTAACGTTAAGTCAGTCACTATCTTGGTCTAATCATATTGAAATACTTTCTAAGAAAATCTACCAATTACGCCTTGGCGTCATTCAATTCAATTCAATTTTATTTACACTGTTTTTAAAATATTTACAATGAAGGATAAAGAAAGACATTAAGAAAAATATAAGTATAAGTAAATACATTCAGAGATATAAAATTAGTAGTGAACGGCAGCCAGAGGAGCATATCTTTCGAGCCGGTTGCCGCAATGTTAGATTAATGTAAGAAGATTAGCTCCCAATTTCAGCAAAATATATTCAATCCACCTATTCAACCCATCCAAACCATAACAAGTCTAGACAAATCAAACATGGGGAACTGAAAATACTTATTCTTGATTATTAAGTAGAAAAATGTTATAGTAATTTTTAAAAGAGTTCAGAGGAAGTGATTTAAGGAACAAAGGTATTTAGAAGCAAATAACTTAAATAAAAATTTGCCATAGTTTGTTCTAACACTAGGCATATAATAATTTTCCTGAGATGCATACCTTGTATGATAAGAATGCACACTAGATACAGGTATCAAATATGCTGAGAATAGTTCTGGAGTATCATTATCCTTGGAAGAGTTAAACACCTACATGTATCTCTCGAATCCCGCCTTACATTAGTAAACAGTCTTGTAAAGCCACTCTTTGACTACGCTTATTTTTTTTCTACCATCAATTCAAGTTCTTCACATTAAAGCTGCAAGAATTATTCTTGATCTTCATCCACTTTTGTCAGCCACCGAATCACTGAGATCATTACACTGGCAACCGCTATCAGTGCGCAGGCTCTTTCATCGTTGCCTTATCATGCATAAATGTTTAAACAATGACGTTGACTTTGATTTCAATTTCAAATATATTGCTGATATCCACAATTACAACAATCGAAACAAACATAACTTACACCTGCAACGAGTCAACAGGAACTGGGGGAAACAGTCTTTCACCTATCACGGTGCTCAAGACTGAAACTCTTTACCAGAAGAACTTCGGAACACTAAACTTTTTTCATTATCCCCTCGCCCGGCGCGAAGCGCCGGCCGAAGGCCGAAGGCCTGAGGGCGAGGTTGATAATATCGACCGGCATTTAGTCCCTTATCACGCGAGATGCAAGCGGATGCTTATCTCGGATCGAGTTTATATATTTATATATATTCAAGATCAACCGTCCTCATGCGCGGCATTGGAAAATTTGGCCCTGGTAACTAGATATGGTAAATATAAATATCTGCATTTGAATTCGTGTTGTGTCGGGTTATACGGTGAATGAAGATTTGAGTTAAAAAAGATCGTGAAAAGGCAGTGAAAATGCAATATATCGTCGTCCGAAGATGTCAAGTTCGTAAATCAAGTTCGTAAATCAAGTTTTATATGTGGCGTCAAAACTAAGGATTCTAAAGGTAAACCCGTTTTCGGTTTTTTAAACCTGTTAGTCAGTTACAAAGATAGTTTTGCAAACATGTCCGAGTATGTTATTCAGGCTTTTATTTGATGTATGGCATGATTTTCTAGAGTTAGTAGTTCAAAAGATATGGTCGCCTCAATATCTAAAATATTTACTCGGATTTTGTCAAATCCAATCCAAGCGTCGTCGCTTTTTTCATGCTGTTAGCTATCAGTTACAAAAATATTTTTGTAGGTATGTCAGAGGCTGTTAATGAATCTTTCATTAGATATGTAGAATGAGTTCTTAGAGTTAGTACTTCAAAAGATATTGTGGTCGGAACATTTCACTTTTGGCATGTCGTCATGGCAACCGAAATTTAAAATTATTATAACATCAACCCAAGTAGTTTTAGGGTTAGGATTAGGATTAGGGTTAGCGATTATTTGAATTTCGGTTTGTTCATATATCGAGAAAGCGCCAATCAGCTAGACATCACGAAATCCGAGACGAAATCACTCTTTGAAGGGCTTTCGCTCGAAATTGAATAGTCCTTACATAAGATATACAAATAAATTATGTGCTTTATTATAATATTGCAGAATAACAAATGTTAATACAAATTTTGAATGGCAGATTTTATACTTTTATTTAAATTATCCATCACCATTGTTTCACTCGGTCACTTTGCAACCTCATCCACAATGGAATAATTGCAATACTTGATAATTAGCTATATAGTGAGTACCAGTACTGGTGGTAAGGATGTAAAAAAGTACAGATTATAGCTGTGTTTATACTGCAAGTCTATAGGACTAACCAGGACCAACCTGGCTGGATGCCACCTTTGGCCTGGCTTACATTTTACTCACTTTAATAGTGTAAACATACACATACTGGCTATAACAATCAGCATTTACGCTCATCTGATATTATGGCATATGCCCTTCTGGTCAATGGCTTAGTGTGTCTGTTTAAATTCAGCCAGTCCTAGGCTTTCAATGTATATTTTTACACAGCTTTTGAAGGATAAATACTGTATAATGTATAATTGGGTAGGTTAACACTGACTGTGTCAGGGGAACATGTTAGGATTAAACAAGTGGTACCACCCCACTGACAAGAAGCAGCTGAAAGGAATTTCATCCTGAATTAATATATATATATATTGGTGAAATAATTAGATTAAGCAATATCGTTCTTTGTTGTATATTATGGGCTTTTGTCATTTCAATTTTTGAAATTGTGTTACCGGTACTTGAATACCATTGAAATACTGGTACATGAATGTGCATAATTATGTAATATTAATAAAAGTTAAGAAACAGAAGTCTTCTAAAAGAATAAAAGGTTTATCTGACTTATCAATTTGGTCTAGGATAAATTTAGGTATGGAATCTTTTGGTATCTGCTACTAACAATTAGACAATAAGGAACATGCAGATTACATTATTACAGTAGGGTACATGTATCTGCTTATGCTGACAATTAGACAATAAGGAACATGCAGATTACATTATTACAGTAGGTTACATGTATCTGCTTATACTGACAATTAGGCATTAAGGAACATGCAGATTACATTATTACAGTAGGGTACATGTATGTACAAGGTTATGCAGTCTCGTGAATACAATTGTACTTTGAGTAAAATTATGAGTATGCCACTGTTACGGTACTGTAAACATGCATGTTGAAATTTATTATTAAAAGCATAACTGACATAATTAACTTTAATTAACTTTAATTAACTTTAATTAACTTTAATTAACTTTAATTAACTTTAATTATGTAATATATAGTTAATAAAATTATTATTTAAATTAATAATTATTAAAATTAATTATTAATTTCAATAATCAATAGTTACACAATTGGTTTCCAACCCTGCCTGCGAGACAATTGTGTCGGCAGACTTTCCCACTACCCACAAATTGCACCCAAAAAATAAGCTGTTTGAAAATCTGTTCAGTTTGGCAATATTAAAGCCTCAAACAGTAAGCGGGCGAGGGGTTGTTGCGTACACGTATTTCTAGTTTAAACTTAAACTTACGAAACATTTAAAACGTTAATTTTTAGTTTTGTAATTTTTCATTTATATTGTACTACTGTATCTGTTATACCGTACCCTTTCTGTTATATCTGATGTATGATTGTATATGTTTTACCTATGAAGGACTCCACTGAAGTGGACTTCCTGAATAAATATTGTTACTACTACTAGTAGTACAACCTTTGTCGTGACATGGCGGAGATCTGGTTCCCAGTCATTGGGGTATGCAATATTAGGATTTCGCAATGTGAAGCGACCATATTTGAAAATACGCTTCTCCGCTGACCACTTAACATTGATATCTCGCCTAATATCGGGTCAAATTTTGTAAGGGGGCTGAACATAACTTTGCAGAATAAATGATGACTCAATATTAATCTATTTAATGCATAACCACTGAAGAACAAGAATTGCCATCGTTATACCTTAGTATTATTATACATGCACGTTTTTCGTTAAAACATTGACACTCAAACTCATTAATAATTCATGAGCCGAAAACAAAGGAAATCAGCACCGAGACGGTGGTTTGGATATCAGAGGAAGAAATTACATAAATTAAGCCAACTTTCACCTCGATTTTCTCTTAAAATACTGATTTGTTTGACATGTAATATGAAACACTCGGAAGAGTGTTTCATCAGGATATCCAAACACCTCGAAGTTTGTTAAAAAACCTCGGCTTCGCCTCGGTTTTCAACAAACGTTCGGTGTTTGGATATCCTGATGAAACACTCTTCCTCGTGTCTCATATATTACTAGAAACATGTGCATTGGGGGCGCCCGGTGGGATGCTCCCCCGGGGATATTTTTGATTCTCTGAAAGTGTATTTCCTGCAATTTGAAGGCACTTTTCTCGTTTTTTAAGCCTCGGCAGTGTGCAGGATTCGAAGTATTTCATTACCGTTAAAGTAACACAAATTTTCCAAATTTAGACGGCGTGCAGGGGGGGGGGGCGTAGCAGGAGGGCAGAGGAGCCGTCCCCCCCAATGTCAATGGTGGGGGGAATTACATAGCAAATGGAAGTCCCCGTACAATATCACTACAATGCAAGTTAAAATTCGATGTTTTTAATCATTAAGAGTTGGTTAACCCAACTCTTGGTTCAATCATCTTTATAATCATCCAAACCCTTGTGGAAAATATAAGGTTGTATGTAGTGCTATTTGTTTGTCCTTTGCCGTTTTTTCAAATAGCTTATCGAACCCTTATTGTTTTATAAAATGTTCAACGTCTTTATATATATACTATATTTCTTTATTGTATTAATATATTTTATTTTATTATCCTCTATTCTTTAGAAATGGCCTAAGACAAGAAAAAAAGAGATACAAAAAAGTAATACGAAAAACCAATAACCTTAATTTAACAAATGTATAACATGCAGCCAAAAAATTGTGATCATCATCATATGGAACACTATAAATTAATTCTGAAAACTCAGTACGGAGAGCAAAGACAAACAATACAAAAGAAGGAACTGTTCATTATAGAGAATATATCTAAGCTACCTTTCACTCTTCTAAAGATCATTTCTGGAAGATTAAAATAAAACAGTACATGGCACTTCATAATTGCAACTGATGCACTGATGCAATACACTGTTGAAACAATTCTGGACATTCTGCTAAATTTGGAACAACGTTTTGGAAGAAAGTAAATTCTACTCCTTAACCAGAGTTATTCACATCCAGGAATCATCAATTATGTTGCAAGGAGCAACGCCTACATGCTTTTGTCAATGAGCATTGCGTTCCAGGACTTGGTTACCAAAAACAGTATTCAATAGTTTTTCAATCTTTACATGTTTCCAAAAATAGAAAACATCTGCATGTGCATAAAATTGTATACTTATGTAATATTTTAAATTTTCGGGTTTCCGATATGACATCTATAACAGACACACAAAAAGCATGTGGATTTAACAAATTAAATGGGCTGTTTCTTGTTTTATTGTATTCAGTATATATGTCACTGTGTTTGCTTTCTATTACCCTTTTCTAATCATCGTACTTTTCCCGTTTGAGACGAAGGCCAAACTGCCACTTGATACGACACAGAACCTGTCAAATTTAATTCACCTGCAGCTAAATTGATTTTGCTTTCAAACGTAAATTCGCTATAGAATTAAGAAGTACAACTTTTATGTCTACCACCGTGTCTCAGACGGATTATCATCTTCACCTCTTGAAGGACAGGGCAACTGATCGAGGCTAGACATGTGAATGAGTTATCACATGAGACCTGAAATCCCACGTGCCACGACAGACCCCTTCCGGTTATGGCAATATGACTTGGAGGGTAACAGAGTATTAACATTGACACTTTAATAAAATATCAATTCGACAGATGGAAGATATAAAAATCCTATTTGCTTGCAAATTTTTCATTTAAAACTGATCTTATAATTTACGTTAGAACTACCATCATCTTTAGTCCCAAACCAGTCTCCGCATGTATGCACTGCGTACCTATTTTTTATTATTATATAGGGATACTCCAGCCGAAATACAAATGTAGTTCATATGAAAGATCTTACTGATTTTTGTTTATTCCCAAAGTTTCACCATTCCTATCAATTTAGTTAAGAAGACAGGGCTAGTTGAAGTTTAAAATTTGAGGATTTTGACGCCATATTGGTTTTGAAAATATGAGGTCATTGAGTGATTCTTAAAAGGCAGTGGAATTGTTTTGATGGCGATCACATAGCGATAGCAGTTGTGAATGCTCTTTGGACGAAAATTAGTCGAAATTTAGTTCCTCATGCAGGAAAGTAGAAGAGCTTCTTAGGCATAATACGAGCTAGAATCACTTAGTGACGTCATATTTGAGAAACAAATATGGCGTCGAAATTGGACAAACTCGTCAACTTCAACTAGCCATATCTTAACTAAATTTATCGGAATGCTGAAACTTTTGTATTTTGGCTGGAGTATCCCTATAAGGAAATATTGAAACAACGACTAAGTAATGATAAAATAAAAATAAAAGTTTCCAGCGAAGTCCTTTCGTAACAGAGTAAAGGTAAAGTCATCTTTACGTTTTACTCTCCAGGGCCGTAGGAACCGGGAGAGGCTGGGGAGGGGCTGTAGCCTTCAATAAAAAAATGAAATAAGAATTGAAAAACGCTTAAAATAATTTAAAAATTCCCAGAAACATCGCTGAAAAATGTCTTCTGTCTGAAGATAATAATATACACCTTAGTCAAGCTACTGCCAATGCGGCAGTCACTATATATCGGTAATGCTTGGATGCGTTAATATACATGTTGTAGTGAATGGCGGAGAGCTCGGAGTAGACAGACGATACGTGGACGATGGTCAAGCTCATATCCTCAGAAAAATTGTTCTGAATCCCGTACAGGAATCGAACCTGTAACCTTCGATTCCTGTACGGGACTCAGAATCATTTTTCTGAGGATATGAGCTTGACGATCTTCCACGTATCGTCTATAAATAGGTTATGTAATACAGCTAAATATCATAGCGTAAACGCCACAAAATGATAAAAATTTACGAATTGATTACGAATTAATTGAGTACGAATGAAGTGATTACGAATTGACGAATGTAAATGAGTGCGTCAACATATGACCATACACTACGTGCATTCTCCTGTAACCTTCGCTCTCCATCTGAGTCTCGTTAGCTCAATGGTTAGAGCGTCTCACCGGCAGTCAGAAGGTTACAGGTTCGATTCCTGTACGGGACTCAGAATAATTTTTCTGAGGATATGAGCTTGACGATCGTCCATGTATCGTCTGTCTACTCCAAGCTCTCCCACATTCACTACAACATTGTGTATATTAACGCATAATCTATTTATGTTCATAATTTATTAATATCGCTCATTATTGAAAATGAATTTTGCGATTGTTGAGCTTCAACAAAATCAAACTTTTTAGGGGGTGCATGCCCCTAGAACACCCTACGTGAACGTACACCTACACAACTAAATGTTGCTTAGCCTAACAATTATAGTAACGCCACTGACCAATGAGTGAAGGTTAAGGATTGAAATCCTTGATCTTCTCCCCAATCCTTTTGAGCTTGCTACGGCACTGCTCTCTGACGAAGGGCCTCAAAACATTAGACCTCCTGATCTACACATTATTTCAACACATACATCAACCTTGAATAATTTTCGTATTAGTATTTCTAAATGTGCCTACGAAGCACAACACTAATACAAGAACGATAGGAGAATACTGATTTATGTTTGTACTCTCAAAAAAAGTTAAGTGGATGCAAGTGAAAATTGAAAGATACTGGTTTATTGCTCAACTGAACTAGGATATAAACGTTTTCCCTGCCGTGTAACAACATCAGATTTAAGAACAGAAAAGTAACTATTGTTTGCAACCATGCATGCATGATATATACCAATGCGATACTAATGGCATACCAATGATATAATGCCTGCAGCTGTTGTAGTCTAGTTGTTGTAGTCCAGATATGTCTATGAGCGGGTAGACACAGGTTCAAATCCTACCTCAGATGCAGTGTTTTAATAATTGAGGAGAAACTTCTACCTTTGCAATAAAACTAGCAAATGATGTTCGGGTATTGTCGGATAACGACCTTAAATCGTAAGCCATCGGAACCCACTGATCTAGAATGAAGACTGGATCGAGCAACCATTGTTCAGAAAATGAAACCGGAAGTCCGCCATTACTAAGGGACCAACTGAGATGCTACGATATTTTTTGTTGTATTATGTGCTCTTACCATCCACAAAATAAAATAATTTTACTATAAAGAGGAGCAGAAGACATTTTTCAAATTACTGGGCAAAACGATTCATGACCTGCCTACAGATTTACTGCGACTTTGGTCCTTAGTAATGGCGCCTGTCAAATTTTTCGGACTTCATTTTCTGGCATCAGAGGACATCGAATAGGTTGCTCGATCCAGTCTTCTTTCTAGATCAGTGCTCGGAACCCCTTTCAATTGGGCTTCTAGCCTGTTGGGGTATACCGCTCACCTAAAGGTGTGATAAACATAATATCCATACATACCTGACGCGGTATTCCGCCGTATATGATATTTGATATAAGTTTGTTGACTAACTATTTATTAAAATTTTACAAAAAACGTTAAAGTTTATCATCGCAATATTAAATAATACGTCAATGGCAATAATACTTGCATGCATCACGATCTTGGGCGCCATTATGGCCGCCACGAAAATTTTGGCTCTCACTTTCTATATGATGTTCTATATTATTAATGGTTATTTATACTGTGAACAAGTAAACTTTATGCCGAGTAACTCTTCTACTGAATTGGGAAGATTTACTAGTGAGATAAAATACGTGGGAGATTACCGATGTCGAGTTGTACTGTCGATTCGATGTACCCGTCATCTCAGGACGCGAAGGGCGATTGCAGTGTGGAACAAACGTGGTTATTTACTATTAGCACCAAAGGAAGACAGAATTTACATCGATATCATAGTTTGTATGGATGTGGAGAGAAATCCCGGACCTATAACAGACGACAACATGATCAAAGCACGCAGCAATCGAAGGCCCGTATACAACAAGAACGTACTGATGGCTCTACGGAAGAAAGCAACCAAACCTGCCAGTGAAACTATTGCAATCTTAAAGTTTTAACCAAATCTTTAGATACAGAGGGACTCGTGCTGGGAAGTATGAGAAAGAAGGTGAGAAAAGTATCCCCGTTATTATGGGTAGAAGATTTATCGATAAAAGGAAAACGAAGACAACAAAATTAAATATTCAGGACAAAAGTCAACGAAGCGAATTAAAAACTTTACGGCCCAAAGGATTTCCATAAAAGAACCCCGTCAAACCTTATTAGCATTACTACAACCAACACCAATACAAGGCAAAAGGTAACATCAAGCCTCCCCTCATTTCTTGTCACCAATGCATGCCATATATCCAACAAACTCGACGAACTTCGAGGAGTGATTGATATTAATGATGTATCAGTAGCAATCATCACAGAATCCTGGCTTACAACAAATATACCGGACTCGGCCATATCTTTCAGCGAATTTGCAAGCTATCGCTTAGATAGAAAGACACCTGGTGGGGGAGTGCTCGCTTATATAAACCATAAAATACCTACAAAGCGGTTATCGGAGCTCGAAGTAGAAGGAAATGAAATTCTATGGCTTTTGTTAAGTCCGCCGAGAATGCCTAGACCTTTCAGTACCATTCTACTCGTATCAGTTTATTCTCCCCCCGGTCAATCGGCTGAATCGGCAGAGGAAATTATCACAAACATATTAAGAGGAATTGATTCGATATTATGTGTGCGCCCATCTAGTGGTATAATAATAACTGGTGACTTCAACAAGCTAAATCTGGAACCTCTTTGCAGACGTTTTGGACTACGAAAACAGGTTAAATTACCAACAAGGGGTAATGCTATCCTTGACCAATTCCTAACTAACATGTGGAATATACTGGCCCCTGTTCAACATCTTCCACCATTAGGTCGCTCTGACCATCAATGTTTGTTATTTAAACCTAAATTTCTTGTTAAGTTACCTCCGGTCACAAAGAAAATTAGATCTATGAAATTAAGTAACCTACATTCCTTACAAGCTGCCATGAATGAAGAAAAGTGGGAAAGTGTTATCACCGCTGATGATATAGATGAGAAGGTTTCTACTTTCAATAATCTTATTATTAACATGTTGAATACTGCTATGCCTGAAAACATCTGTCCGAGTTCATCCATCAGACAAACCATGGGTAACCCCTTCTATTAAAGCCCACATTAAAGAACGACAAACTGGTATACAATGGGTGACAAGATAAAACATGGTGTTCTTTGTAGTATGGTGGCAGACTTAATATCTAAAGCCAAATATAAGTATTATCAAGAAAAGGCTAAAACTAATAAACAGTGTAACCCTGCTAAATGGTACCGCTCAATCTACAACCTGGTCGGCGCAGGTAACACACGATCAACCCTGACAGCCCCTAGCAAGAGAGAACTTCAAGAATTATCGGAGAAACTTCAGGCAATTTTTACAGCTCCTTGGAAGGATCTTAGCCCTACAACAAACGTTGGTGTTGATGAGGTTGAAAACCTAGTAAAAGACCATGAGCCACCTATACCAAGCATCGGTCAAGTTAAAAGTACCCTTGCACATCTAAATCCAAAGAAGGCAACAGGGTCTGATGGAATCCCTGCATGGCTGCTTAAACGTTTTTCGGAAGAACTGGCAGTGGTCGTGCACGACATCTTCAAGGCTAGTATTACACAATGCAAATACCCAAAAGCATATAAGCATGCCTATATTAGTCCAGTTCCCAAAGTTAACCCTCCTGAGGACATTTCTAGCGATTTCCGACAAATATCTATTCTACCACAAATGGGAAAGGTACTTGAAAGATTACAATTAAAATTAAATAGACAGGACCTCCAACTCAATGCCACCCAGCATGCCTTCACAGCTAATCGCTCTACAGTATCCGCCTTGATCAACATCACTCAAAACTGGTTCGATGCAACAGATAACAAGTCAAGTGGACAGAAAGGTGTCCATGCATTGTTCATAGATTTCAAGAAAGCTTTCGATATGGTCGACCACAGGACCCTGCTTATGAAACTCGCCAAGCAACATATCAATAAAAGCTTCTGGCTATGGATTAGAAGTTTTCTATCGCAAAGAACACAACAGGTCAAAATACAGAATATTGTATCAAGATCTTCGCTTTGTCCTGCGGGAGTTCCGCAAGGATCAGTAATATCACCTACTCTGTTTAATGTGATTATAAACGATTTAGAAGATGCTATACCTGATCACCTGACCATCAACACAAGTAAATACGCCGACGACTGTACGCAGGACGAACTCGTATCCTCAGAATCACAGAGCAATATGCAGGAAGTGGTTGACGCTATATTAAATTGGACAACTATCAATAAAATGGAGTTAAATTCAAAGAAAAACCAAGGACATGTGGATATGCTTTCGGAATAAAATTCCAGAAACCCCCCAAAACTTATATGTGGAACGAATATAATTGAGAGAGTTGAGACTTTTAAACTTCTTGGTGTCTGGCAACAAAACAACCTTAAATGGAATACGCATGTGCATGAGATCGTCCGTAAGGCCAGTAAAAAGCTCTTCCATCTGAGGGAATGTCGAAGATCTAAACTCTCGGCGGAAATTGGGCTTACTACCTATATCACAAAAATAAGACCTATACTGGAATATGCATCACCAGTATGGGGGGTCTCCCTAAATACCTAGCAGATGAAATAGAACAAGTACAAACAAGAAGCATGAAGATCATTGGTTTCCCTAAGGACCATCTACCTACGCTCAGAGAAAGAAGAGTCGAAGCAACTGAAAGAGAATTAAGGAAAATACAAACAGATACTAATCATCCATGTTTTAAACTTTTACCAAATGCAAAGATACATAACTACAATTTGAGAAACAAAACCAGTTTACAAAGAATAATATCCATCACAGATAGACATAAGAACTCTTTTATCCCTAGAGCATGTCATCTAATCATGTAGTTACTTGTTATCAGTATAAATATTAACCTTAATGTATTTTTAATGTATTATATATGCAAGTAATAGTATAAGTCTAAGTAATTGTATTTTTAACATTGTTTGTATATATTTTTAATGTAAATCCATTGTACTTTTTATCTAAAGATGGATATAATAAAGTTATTATTATGCAATGTTAGTTCAAGTGTCACTATTTTCTGATTCGTGTACATTTTTTTGTATTTCTTATTTTCTAAACTAAATTTAACCAAATTTCTATAGATTAATCATATAAACTAAATTATTAATGACATACGGACATAATACTATTAATCATAACTGTTTTACTATACATAAATGTGTATTCTACAGTACATCACTGAACAAAATCAACCTAATCAATTCTACAACAAAACTGAGAATTTTAATTTTCAGTTTTATTTTCGCACTGAAAGGTAGTCACATGGACATACATATAGTAGGTATCCATAAATTGTATATGTTCTGCTCATCTCAGAAGGATTATTCTAGATTAGTCTATCAGTTTGGAGAACTAAGTTAGAGAGTCGATGGGGTGGGGGTTTGGATGAGCGTGAAAATGTTGAATACAACTTAAAAATAAATATCCAGCTCTTAATTTTCCGGGAAAAACTGCGTTGCTCTCCAAGATGAATTACGCCTACAAGGTACGTACATCGGCGAGCTTTATTCTCTACGTTGTTCACTAGTT
>JAYKKM010000382.1:1202500-1210000 GCA_035772405.1 Chrysogorgia sp. JL179-B06
GAAGATTATTTGCATGCGTAATTAAGATATTAGATGAACACCGTTGTTCATCTAATATCCAGGTCACGCGTATTGTGTTGGCATGGTTCACCGGGTATCCAACCGCAATCACCTGATTAATTCGCCTACTCTGATTGGTTAATTAACTCATGAATTATTCATGAATTTGAGATATGCCAAATAAAACCTATTCAAATCTTGTGAAATTGTTGTAAATCTATAAGCCATTGATAACAACAGTTAGTCCCTCAAATGCACGGAACAGTGGGTGATTTTGGAGTAGTGGTACCAATACGGATTTAAATTTTAGGTAAACGCAGAAAGAACACTTAGGCATAGCAATATCACGAGAATTATAGTGGATAAAGTATTACAAATTGGTAGCGTACGTGGCCGAGTGGTCTAAGGCGCTGGATTAAGGTATAGCAGTCATTTCGATGGGGTGCCGGGTCGTATCCCACCGCTGCCACTACTCATTTTATTTTATTGAAATTTTACCTAGAGATTATTTTTCTTTATTAATTCTAGAGATACAGTGCGATATATTATCCGAGGGTGATAATTTCGCCGCGGCACGGATCCATTTCTCACTGAATATATATATATATATATATTTGAGCGGAGCATGGTAGCACCAACTCCTTATAAGGAAGTAAAGAGTCGTTTTGGGTAAACCGTTTGAATCGGACAATATTTGGATTTTGGGCGAAGGAGGCCATTGGCGAGTGATGATCTGACGAACTACATAAATGGGTTTTTACGAAGGTTATACACGTTCGCGTAATATTATGGAACCGTGCACGCGTTATGTATTTGGACTTGTTAATTCCAAATCTGTTTTCAGAATTGAAATCGACTAGTAAATATTGGCCGAGATAACGTCCAAAATCTTATCGACGGAGACTACAAATACAAATACGCGGCGGTCTGGGGACCATGGATGGGAAAATAAACTCTAGGGGTGGGATGGATGTGGGAGAAGTGGTAGAAAAGGCGAGCGAGGGGATTATTGCGGATACGTATTTCTCAAAGAAACCAATGTCCTAACCTAACCACTTTTGTTATATATAGCCAATCGCAAAACTTGTTCATTTTAGGTACGTATTTACTGTGGAATTATCTGTGCTCGAAGCTGTGAGACGAGAGTGCAGTGAAAAGCTCCAAGCTCTTATCTCATTCAAAATATCTGTCGAACCCAAAAACGATGTTTCCTTGGCGCAAGTTCGTCCAAACAAACTGAGACGAGATTTAGGCAGTACTTTTAGAATGCAATGTGAACGAGTTCTTTTTACGGGAGGCCGATTATACGTTCGACACATGATAAATTCGATGTTTGAAACCGACGTCGAATTTTGTCGAACCTAATGTGTATTAGATTCGACACATGATAAATTCGACGTTTGAAATATAGGTATTACTGATAAGAGCAACTAGAATAAAAAGCTGTGCTTCTGCATGCGATAGTAAAAGAAAGTTGTCTTTGTTTACTTCGTCACGATCGCCGGTTTTAAAATTGAGCGATCGCAGCGATCGTAGCGATTATATGGAAACATGAGGATCGCCGCGATCGCCGGTTTTAAATTGAGCGCGGTCGGACGGGGTTAGTACTTGGATGGGTGACATCTGGGAATAACCTCGTGTTGATTCGCGAGCTTGAAACTCATAGAGTTATTAGGGGGTGTTTACATGAGGCCGGCCCGATCTCAGACCGGCCTGCCTTTTCTGACTTTTAATTATAGGTCAATTATGGAACCATTATGGCGTCGAATTCAATGGAATTGAATAGAGTTAGGCCGGCTTGGAATATTCGGTTCGGTCTGGCACGCGACCTGAGATTAGGCCAGCATGAACTGAAGCTCAGGTCGGACTCATGAAAACGACCTACAGAGAAAACACTATAGCCGACCTAAAGTCAGGCCGGTCTGATTTCGGGCCGGCCTCGTGTAAACACCCCCTAAGTTGATCTCTCCCGTGCTTTGAGGGTTTTCTCCGGGGTCTCCGGTTTTCCTCCCTCAGTAAAATCGACGTTTAGTTCTTAGCTGTGCTCCGTTGTCAGACATGCGGGTCGTATGGTGGCAGCCTTCGGCGCCTTTGACATACCTTCGACTCGGCCACGTTTGAGCATAGTTAGTAGAGGGGGATAGTTTGGAAGTTCCATTGTCTTTCAAGATGACGCAATGGTCATGTTAATGTATTAGAGAAAGTGTTTGTTATTGGTTGGAGAAAGGAAATTCTATGGACACGTGACGGCGAAGGACTCACAACACATGACGATGAAGGACTACACTAATTAAATCTGAACGTTGTTATTGGATGACTGCTTTATTATACAGAAAATACAATTAGAACAATGACTTTTGCTGACCTTCCAAACCAGCACTTCTACTAACTATGGTTCGAGCTAAACAAGACACAGGTCTGTTGTGTCTGTTAATAACACCATTATTATCATTTATCATTCCAAATTTGTTTGAATCCTTGTTTGAATCAGGTGCTTGGACCAACTATGCAAGTTTCAGTCAATGGGCCATTCATTTAATATCCGCATCCCCCCTATATTGAGGGATTGCTTCTCAACAGAATAGATTTTAACCTAGTCTCCTCTATGATATCTTTATTTACCCCTACTACATCATTAAAACACGAAAATATGGGCCAATTAGCTCTTGAACAGGAACATTCTTAAAATACTTAATTTTTAGTTCGATTTAATCATTTTATCTGGATGTTCTGACCGCTGGCGCTATCCTAGAAGCGGTTGTCAATGACGATCGTAAGTTTATAATAGTCCAGCCAGACCCATCCAGATTGTACCAAGCTACACTGATGAGCTGTGGTACAGCGAAACACGTGTCTGCAGATATTGTACTATTACGCTCCTTCACTTCGGTGTTGTTGAGCGCTCTGTGAAGTAGCGTGGATGTCCTTTAGCAATAATGCAACGCCCGCTACCATTGGGGAAGTTTGGCCCCATGCGCACATCACGCTATCTTCTATTATATATATATATATATATATATATATATATATATATATATATATATATATATATATATATATATATATATATATATATATATATATATATATATATATATATATATATATATATATTTATATATATATATATATATATATATATATATATAATACTAAAAAATGAAGAACTGCCTCTTCTTGTTGCCTGTATTCGCACATGGTCAAAATTATTGCTTGTTGATTGTAACATATTTCGCGTTTGGGACGATGAAAAGCAGTTGCTGATGAGACCTGTTTCCTGTATTCGCACGCTATCAAAATTCTTGTATGTTTACGTGCAAAAAGCAAACGCTAATCTTGTAAAAAAGTTGCTCATGACAGGTTAAACGCTAAATAGTGGTCGCGTTTGGCAGGTTGTCGCTAATTGCAGGTATATAAATTTTAACTACAAATCGTCCGTGCCAGCAAGTGGTCGTAAACGGCAGGTGGTCGTAAAATACTGGGTCATAAAAACTCAGGTTCTACTGTGTAATATATAGTGCAACTGTATAGGGTCCATTCAAATTAAGGCAATGAATAACAGCTGTATACGCAGGCTAATTCAAATTGGGTTGTAGGTTTCTAAAGGCTGATAGGTTTCTCTGTAGGTTGCATATAGAAAATGTTCCAATTGCCTATAGAAGTCTATAGGTTGCCTATATATAGAAGTCTATAGGTTTCCTATATGATCCTATAGGTTGCCTATAGACATGTATATATATAGGCAGGCCTATAGACTTTTTTTGTTAGGGTATTGATTTCTCTCCAGAGGACCGGTCTCAATGCAGAGCAGGGAAACTGATCTTTCCTAACTCAGAACTTGAAACTGATTTGTTAATTAGAAACCCTAATATTGCAGGTACCTCTTGTAATTAGAAATTCCGTAAGGCATTTTCACATCATATCTAAAGAACTAATATTATCTCAATGAATCTATTCATACATACATGTTTTAGCAATTAAAGCACTTGATAATCTGCAGGATATAGAACTAATTTTGAGTTAAAATTAATTTTTGTAACATTGTACTGTAGATAATTATATGAATTATGTGTTTATATTTGTAACAACTTTAATTTGTTAGGTCTTTGATACCAGTGTTAGTATTGAAGGGGCTATCCTGTATAAATATTATTGTATTATTATTATTATTAATAATAATACCTAATGCAGATATCATATTTTGATGGTTAATCAAAAGCCATGTAATGCATGTAACAAAGCATGGCATAAAACCAATATATTCAGGATGGCATGCCTAGCCTGCTTGTTGACGATGATCTAGCTGACACAGTACTCTCAATCCCTAACAATTTCTGCTAACAGTGAGTATCAACATATCCAATGTCAACATAATCATTTCCAATTGCCTATAGAAGCCTATAGGTTTCCTATAGGATCCTATAGGTTGCCTATAGACGTGCCTATAGGCAAGCCTATAGACTTTTTTGTTAGGGTATACCGGTATAAGCTGTATATTACATGTGTCTAAAGATTTCTGAGTAATATATGGTTGTTTTATTGAAGTCTGAAGTACTATAACAATTATGTTGTTGTGCATACTCATGTGTAGGCACTAGGCACTCAGTGTAGAAATACAGATCTCTTAAAGGTTGGTACACTGCCGAAATAGTGTTGTAACAGGTCTATATCTTTTGAAGTACTAACTCTAAGAACTCTTCTACATATCTAATGAAAGCTTGATTAACAGCCTCTGACAATCATACCTACACTAAAATATATTGGGACTGATTGCTATAGAAAAAGCGAAAGCGACGCTCGGATTGGGTTCACAAACTATGATAAATATACTAGATATTCCGACGACGATATCTTGTGAACTACTGGCTCTAGCAAATCATGCACATCAAATTAAAGCCTGAATAAAACTCGGACATATTTACAAAATTATCTTTGTAACTCATTACTAACAGCATCAAAAAGGGAAAACGGGTTTACCTTTTGTCGCATTAAAATTTACGAGCTTGTTATCTTCCGCCAACGGTACTGTATCTTTTGAACACTACATTTTCAATGAACTTTTTGAACACAAATCTTCATTCGCCGTATAAATTCCTTTTGTTACAATTACAAAGGCAACGAAAATTGGACGGCGGTTGATTCTGCAGACAGCGCCGGTCGATATTAGCACCCTCTCCCTCAGGCGTTCGGCTAGCCTGCGTGGCAGGCGTTACGTTCGGGGGAGCGGGAGGAGTTGGGGGCGAGGCGAAAAATGGGAAGGCGACTTTCGCCTCTCCATTTTCCGCCGCGCCCCCAATTACGGCCCCCCAAACGTAACGCCTGCCACGCAGGCTAGCGTTCGGCCGGCGCTTCGCGCCGGGCGAGGGGCTTCGCCGGGTTGATATATCGCTTGAACACCTCGGTCACTGTATATAACAACGGCTAAATCCAGAACAGCCTAAATTTGCATACGCCTCTTTCTTATGCTTTTCAATTCGACATACATTAATTTCATTCATTTCGGCACCTTTGGAAATTTAGAGACGCCTCTTTCTTATACTTCAATTAATATCAATTATTTCTATACAATTCGGCACTTTGTGAAGTTTGCGTACCCTTTTTCATATGCTAGTATAGTGGCGCCAAGAAGTTTTTTAACATCGTTTTTAACACGGAGGTTACGTGTAGTCTTTTGAATTTCCGTGTAACTCATTACATACTTGGGCTGTTTTAAACGGAGATTTTAATCAAGACGCATGTGATGGTCGTTTATGTTTAACAAGTTAATTAAAACCTGTATTTTAATTTTACCCAACGAAAGAATAAAGCATATTTATCGTTCAGCGATATTAGTGCACTCTGGCTATTCATCCTCTTCGTGTTCCTCGCGTGTGTAATCACTTGTACATATGGCGGTGATCTTTGCCTCAAAACCAGGGCGCCTATATATATATATATATATATATATATATATATATATATCAGATTATTCTGTGGGCAAGGTGTTTGTGGCTTTTTATGGAGGGCGCGTTGAGGAATATTGTTTATTATTGGCTGCGTAGGCGGCATTTGGCGATCAATTCCGATCTTTTGTTGAGTAATGTTGATCTCGGTTGTTATTTAAAATACAAAGCATCTCTGTTAGGCATAACTTGCAACTTGATGGGCCTCCTTTGTATGGGCGAGCTCTCTTGAGGATTGACCATTCAATTGAAAAATCTGTTTTGTTGTCTTTCGGGCGCGTGTATCAAAAAAGCGCAACCTCGGAATTTCCCAAGAAATACAATGTGTTCTTAAACACAAAATATTTTCGCCCCTGGGAATTCAAAATAGCTTGTAATCGTATTCCAGGGGCATAACTGTCTAATTACTACAAACTCGAGCACGTAAAGCAGAATTGAATCGAAATTTATGCATTTATTTAATGGTAAGTTATTTAGTTTACAAGTATCAACAACAGTTACATTCCCAAAGGCCTAAAATCTTTTGTGCTAATAAAAACAAAGTGGATTTCTTGGGAAATTCGGAGGTTGCGCTTTTTTATACACCCTGTATAGGTGGAAAGTGTGGCTTCGTGCGCATATTTTCGGTGTTTAAAGGACAGTTTGTGGTTATTAAATCTTATTTTGAATGTATTTTCAGTCATTCCTATGTACATTTTTTTCTCAATAAGCGTCTTGACGGTGGCTTTGTATACGGCGCCGCTGGTCAACTGCAGGAACCGTTAAGAAGGCATTCGGTCTTACCACAAAGACCACATTCGGTCGTATACAAAGCCACGACCGTCAACACGCTTATTGAGAAAGGATCATTCATCGTATATACACTATAATTGAATTAATATATGAACTTTCGTGGGGAAACACCATGACGAACTGATAAAGAATGGAAATTCTATTACGCCACAAATTCTTAAACAAGCAGCATGATTTTGGAAATAATTCAGGTGAACAGCCGTAATCAATTTATTGGTTGAAGAAAAAAAAGCAGACACATGTACACATTGCGTACCTATTTTTAGAAACTTTGAATCGTGACATGTCGTCAAACATCTGACAACCTTGGCCTATACGATCACAATTATTAGCTAGTGAATTACATACCTCACCACGTCTACCTCCCAGTTGATGAATCTCGACCATCTGTCCCTCTTTTTTTAACTCTTTGAAATCTAGTTCTATTTTCTTGACGCCACATTCGTCAGGTTCTCGCTCTTTCTTTTGGCTGACGATTGGTGTGTCGGTTACGTCATACAAAAGAGGTATGTCGACAATGCTGATCAGCCTATCTCTCATACGGTTTTCGCTTAATGGCACGGCATTGACCGAAGGTGTGGCCATGTCTAGTTCTCCTTCGATAAATCATTCAATCACAACTGGCAAGCAACACAATTTTGTAGGCGGTTCCCTCCACGTTTTAGACAGCATAGTTCCCACAAGACCGCGCGCGTGTGGCGACAAATAAAAATGGAGATTTCTTAGGAAGTATGAATACGGGCAATACCCAATAAATATATTTATA
>JAYKKM010000382.1:1215000-1222500 GCA_035772405.1 Chrysogorgia sp. JL179-B06
AATTCTACCAAGAGATTGTATTAGCCTTCTTAATAAAGTCGTGGCTGATATCAATAACCATGCCTTACATGAGGCCGAGCTAAATCCAGAACAGCCTAAATTTGCATACGCCTCTTTCTTATGCTTTTCAATTCGACATACGTTAATTTCATTCATTTCGGCACCTTTGGAAATTTAGAGACGCCTCTTTCTTATGCTTCAATTCATATCAATTAATTCTATACAATTCGGCACTTTGTGAAGTTTGCGTACCCTTTTTCATATGCTAGTATAGTGGCGCCAAGAAGTTTTTTAACATCGTTTTTAACACGGAGGTTACGTGTAGTCTTTTGAATTTCCGTGTAACTCATTACATACTTGGGCTGTTTTAAACGGAGATTTTAATCAAGACGCATGTGATGGTCGTTTATGTTTAACAAGTTAATTAAAACCTGTATTTTTACCAAACGAAAGAATAAAGCATATTTATCATTCAGCGATATTCGTGCATTCTAGTTCTTCGCTTCTACAAAAGTGTCCATAAGCACTGCGAAAATTTTCCAACTCTGGCTATTCATCCTCTTCGTGTTCCTCGCGTGTGTAATCACTTGTACTATGGCGGTGATCTTTGCGTCAAAACTAGGGCGCATATATATATAAATATATATATATATATATAAATATATATATATATATATAAATATATATATATATACATATAAATATATATATATATAAATATATATATATATATATATATAAATATATATATATATATATATAAATAAATATATATATATAAATAAATAAATATATATATACTATATAAATATATATATATATATAAAAATATAAATATATATATAAATATATAAATATATATATATATATAAATAAATATATATATATATATAAATATATATATATATATATAAATATATATATATATATAAATATATATATAAATATAAATATATATATATAAATATAAATATAAATATATAAATATATATAATATATATATATATAAATATATATATATAAATATATATATATATTTATATATATATATGTTTCATTTTACAGATGAAACAAGTTGTAGCAGACCAGTTTTGAGGTAAGCGAAAATCTATATATATATATATATATATATATATATATATATATACGTGTAGGTTTTGGTCTACGAAATGCAAAGAGTGCTCAACAACATATAGTTAGAGCAAATAGATTTTCGCTTACCTCAAAACTGGTCTGCTGTGGTCAGAGCGCTGCACTAGCAATCGCAGGGTCGCGGGTTCAATTCCTACCGGAAGGCCGCTATATAAGTTGCATTTTTCGCAACTGGTCCCGGTTTGGTCTTAAAATGTATGTATTCCAACACTCGAAATTTTCCTTCACCATAAATCCTTTCTATATATATATATATATATATATATATATTTTCGCTTACCTCAAAACTGGTCTGCTACAACTTGTTTCATCTGTAAAAGAATCTTCAGGCAGTGACAATATCGAAAGGGATGACCGCTTATTTATAGGCTTTCTGCCGGAAAGTGGGGGCGTATGTGGGGGACAAAGCATGAGGTCATGGCTTTGTTTGCGTTGATTACGCGAAATTTATTACGATGACGACACTGTGAAATTATTTCCGCTCTTTTGTTGAGTAAACTATTCTTATTTTTTTCTTTTAAAATACAAAATTTTCTTCTAAACATAAATTGCATCGTTTTGATCCTCCTGTGTACGAAATAGAATGTTTTAGAATTTGCCAATTAATACTGAAATCTTTATTGTTTTCTTTCAATGTCCAAATGTATTTCGAAAGTTCGGTGTCATTTTCATGCTTTTTATGTTGAAAAGATTTAGTGTGGTTGGCCAATCGCTCTTTGAATGTGGTTGCAGTCATACCAATGTAGTGTTTTATTTCGTTTGTGATGTTTACTGTCACTGTTGCTTTGTATACTATGTCTCTAGTCATGCATTGTTCTTGAAGCGGGCAAATGGTGTTCTCTCTACAACTGCAATTAGTAGCGTCCCTATCCTGCGGTTTGATGTTCCTAGCTATGCGTGCATTGTGCTTAGTGATTATTGACTTAACATTGTTCATGCAGCTGTAACTTACTTTAACTGTATTTCTGTTAAAAATCTTATGGAGCTTGTGGTGCGGAGGGAAATGTTTGTCAATTAGGCTAAGGAAATTACGTCCTATGTTAGTGCTGACACTCTTGCTAAATGGTGGGTTGAACCAAATGATATTGCGTTGCCTATTCCTACGTGGTCGTTGCGGTGTATCATGAGTGTAGCTAAGTTCATGATTAAAGTTGCTGTGCCTAAGCGCGTTCTGATATAAGGGTGCAGATTCCTGAAAAGTTTGCTCATCTGACGAAAGGAGTTTAATGCGTTTGTTAATTGATGCAGGTAGTTGCCTTGTTATGCTTGGTGGATGGTTAGAGTGCATATTTATGTATAGCGGATCGTCATTGGGCTTCCTATAGGGCCTATAGTTTCCATTGTTAAGGTCGAAAGTTTACATCTAAAAAGTTTACTATACGTAAATTTGATTCGGCGGTGATTTTTTAGGTCAAATTGCTCGAAATTTTGTGGAGATCTTTTCTTGTTTTGTCTGCTAAACGTGCTGATTTACTTTTTATGATAGCCAAACCGTCATCTCTATATAGGCCGATGCTTTCTTTGCCAAATTTCTTACTTAGGTGGTTTAAAATGAAAAGGCCTACGAGCTCACAAATTTCCGCGCCGTCGAAACTGCCCATGGTAACGTCGAACAAATTCTTGCTATCTTTTTTTATCCATGAAATTCCGCTATTGAAAAGGAGAGATTTTCTAGCGTGTTTTATTATTGAAATGTTGTTTTGAGGTATAGTAGCCAAATTTGAAGCCCAGGACAGAGCTTGGTCCAATAGTTTTTCAGAAATAGATGGATAGAAATCGACAATGTCAAATGAAATGAAACTGTGTCTGTCCTTATCTTTTATATTGCCAAACCACTCAATAACTTGTTTTGTATTTCTCCATTGATTTAAATTCAGTTTTTGTCTCAAATTAGAATTAATTTTGTCCAAAATAGCTTTGCTTAGTTTTCCGGATTCGCTTTTGGCGGGGTTAATTAATCGACATTTTGGGTTGTTTTCGAAATTTTCTTTGTGGTCTTTTAAAGATATAAATGCTTCGCGTTTTTTTCATTTTTTCAATTCTGTCGCCGATTCCTAAATTGTTCGAAATGTCTTTTAGTTCTGAGTCAATTTCATCTATAGAGTCCTCGGATCCATGCTTAAATGTTTTTGTGATGTTGTCATGTAAGAGGTTGTTGTATATGTCGGGCGGGGTTTCATAAATATTCCGAGTTTTGTCTGCAAAAATGAAAATGTTGGGAGACGTATTAATTTTCTTTAAATCGTTAGCCAAAGATTTCTGAAATTGGTTCCTATATGGCCGGAATTGTACATTCTCGATTAGTTTTATAAGTTCGTCTTCGAAGGGTTTCATATCTGGAATCGAAGGAGGTGTTTTGTTGGACGCAAGGCCGAAAAGGTTCTTTTGGTTCTCACTATTTTTGTTTTTAAGAAAGAAATTGGCTTTCCATCTCATACGTTTTAATACACTTTCCACTTTTTCAATCAAATTCTTCAAATAAGCGTCCTGTGATGGTATAGGGATATTCTTTAGCGAATAGTCAAATCGAAATTGCCGCATTTTAAGGTTAGATAGGAATGAATAACGTAAACAAGAGTGCACAACCGAAAAACGGGTGCAAATATACGTGTAGGTTTGGTCTACGAAATGCAAAGAGTGCTCAACAACATATAGTTAGAGCAAATATATTTTCGCTTACCTCAAAACTGGTCTGCTACAACTTGTTTCATCTGTAAAAGAATCTTCAGGCAGTGACAATATCGAAAGGGATGACCGCTTATTTATAGGCTTTCTGCCGGAAAGTGGGGGCGTATGTGGGGGACAAAGCATGAGGTCATGGCTTTGTTTGCGTTGATTACGCGAAATTTATTACGATGACGACACTGTGAAATTATTTCCGCTCTTTTGTTGAGTAAACTATTCTTATTTTTTTCTTTTAAAATACAAAATTTTTCTTCTAAACATAAATTGCATCGTTTTGATCCTCCTGTGTACGAAATAGAATGTTTTAGAATTTGCCAATTAATACTGAAATCTTTATTGTTTTCTTTCAATGTCCAAATGTATTTCGAAAGTTCGGTGTCATTTTCATGCTTTTTATGTTGAAAAGATTTAGTGTGGTTGGCCAATCGCTCTTTGAATGTGGTTGCAGTCATACCAATGTAGTGTTTTATTTTCGTTTGTGATGTTTACTGTCACTGTTGCTTTGTATACTATCGTCTCTAGTCATGCATTGTTCTTGAAGCGGGCAAATGGTGTTTCTCTCTACAACTGCAATTAGTAGCGTCCCTATCCTGCGGTTTGATGTTCCTAGCTATGCGTGCATTGTGCTTAGTGATTATTGACTTAACATTGTTCATGCAGCTGTAACTTACTTTAACTGTATTTCTGTTAAAAATCTTATGGAGCTTGTGGTGCGGAGGGAAATGTTTGTCAATTAGGCTAAGGAAATTACGTCCTATGTTAGTGCTGACACTCTTGCTAAATGGTGGGTTGAACCAAATGATTATTGCGTTGCCTATTCCTACGTGGTCGTTGCGGTGTATCATGAGTGTAGCTAAGTTCATGATTAAAGTTGCTGTGCCTAAGCGCGTTCTGATATAAGGGTGCAGATTCCTGAAAAGTTTGCTCATCTGACGAAAGGAGTTTAATGCGTTTGTTAATTGATGCAGGTAGTTGCCTTGTTATGCTTGGTGGATGGTTAGAGTGCATATTTATGTATAGCGGATCGTCATTGGGCTTCCTATAGGGCCTATAGTTTCCATTGTTAAGGTCGAAAGTTACATCTAAAAAGTTTACTATACGTAAATTTGATTCGGCGGTGATTTTTAGGTCAAATTGCTCGAAAATTTTGTGGGAGATCTTTTCTTGTTTTGTCTGCTAAACGTGCTGATTTACTTTTTATGATAGCCAAACCGTCATCTCTATATAGGCCGATGCTTTCTTTGCCAAATTTCTTACTTAGGTGGTTTAAAATGAAAAGGCCTACGAGCTCACAAATTTCCGCGCCGTCGAAACTGCCCATGGTAACGTCGAACAAATTCTTGCTATCTTTTTTTATCCATGAAATTCCGCTATTGAAAAGGAGAGATTTTCTAGCGTGTTTTATTATTGAAATGTTTGTTTTGAGGTATAGTAGCCAAATTTGAAGCCCAGGACAGAGCTTGGTCCAATAGTTTTTCAGAAATAGATGGATAGAAATCGACAATGTCAAATGAAATGAAACTGTGTCTGTCCTTATCTTTTATATTGCCAAACCACTCAATAACTTGTTTTGTATTTCTCCATTGATTTAAATTCAGTTTTTGTCTCAAATTAGAATTAATTTTGTCCAAAATAGCTTTGCTTAGTTTTCCGGATTCGCTTTTGGCGGGGTTAATTAATCGACATTTTGGGTTGTTTTCGAAATTTTCTTTGTGGTCTTTTAAAGATATAAATGCTTCGCGTTTTTTCATTTTTTCAATTCTGTCGCCGATTCCTAAATTGTTCGAAATGTCTTTTAGTTCTGAGTCAAATTTCATCTATAGAGTCCTCGGATCCATGCTTATATGTTTTTGTGATGTTGTCATGTAAGAGGTTGTTGTATATGTCGGGCGGGGTTTCATAAATATTCCGAGTTTTGTCTGCAAAAATGAAAATGTTGGGAGACGTATTAATTTTCTTTAAATCGTTAGCCAAAGATTTCTGAAATTGGTTCCTATATGGCCGGAATTGTACATTCTCGATTAGTTTTATAAGTTCGTCTTCGAAGGGTTTCATATCTGGAATCGAAGGAGGTGTTTTGTTGGACGCAAGGCCGAAAAGGTTCTTTTGGTTCTCACTATTTTTGTTTTTAAGAAAGAAATTGGCTTTCCATCTCATACGTTTTAATACACTTTCCACTTTTTCAATCAAATTCTTCAAATAAGCGTCCTGTGATGGTATAGGGATATTCTTTAGCGAATAGTCAAATCGAAATTGCCGCATTTTAAGGTTAGATAGGAATGAATAACGTAAACAAGAGTGCACAACCGAAATACAACAACCTCTTACATGACAACATCACAAAAACATATAAGCATGGATCCGAGGACTCTATAGATGAAATTGACTCAGAACTAAAAGACATTTCGAACAATTTAGGAATCGGCGACAGAATTGAAAAAATGAAAAAACGCGAAAGCATTTATATCTTTAAAAGACCACAAAGAAAATTTCGAAAACAACCCAAAATGTCGATTTAATTAACCCGCCAAAAGCGAATCCGGAAAACTAAGCAAAGCTATTTTGGACAAAATTAATTCTAATTTGAGACAAAAACTGAATTTAAATCAATGGAGAAATACAAAACAAGTTATTGAGTGGTTTGGCAATATAAAAGATAAGGACAGACACAGTTTCATTTCATTTGACATTGTCGATTTCTATCCATCTATTTCTGAAAAACTATTGGACCAAGCTCTGTCCTGGGCTTCAAATTTGGCTACTATACCTCAAAACAACATTTCAATAATAAAACACGCTAGAAAATCTCTCCTTTTCAATAGCGGAATTTCATGGATAAAAAAAGATAGCAAGAATTTGTTCGACGTTACCATGGGCAGTTTCGACGGCGCGGAAATTTGTGAGCTCGTAGGCCTTTTCATTTTAAACCACCTAAGTAAGAAATTTGGCAAAGAAAGCATCGGCCTATATAGAGATGACGGTTTGGCTATCATAAAAAGTAAATCAGCACGTTTAGCAGACAAAACAAGAAAGATCTCCACAAAATTTTCGAGCAATTTGACCTAAAAATCACCGCCGAATCAAATTTACGTATAGTAAACTTTTTAGATGTAACTTTCGACCTTAACAATGGAAACTATAGGCCCTATAGGAAGCCCAATGACGATCCGCTATACATAAATATGCACTCTAAACCATCCACCAAGCATAACAAGGCAACTACCTGCATCAATTAACAAACGCATTAAACTCCTTTCGTCAGATGAGCAAACTTTTCAGGAATCTGCACCCTTATATCAGAACGCGCTTAGGCACAGCAACTTTAATCATGAACTTAGCTACACTCATGATACACCGCAACGACCACGTAGGAATAGGCAAACGCAAAATCATTTGGTTCAACCCACCCATTTAGCAAGAGTGTCAGCACTAACATAGGACGTAATTTCCTTAGCCTAATTGACAAACATTTCCCTCCGCACCACAAGCTCCATAAGATTTTTAACAGAAATACAGTTAAAGTAAGTTACAGCTGCATGAACAATGTTAAGTCAATAATCACTAAGCACAATGCACGCATAGCTAGGAACATCAAACCGCAGGATAGGGGACGCTACTAATTGCAGTTGTAGAGAGAACACCATTTGCCCGCATTCAAGAACA
>JAYKKM010000382.1:1227500-1257500 GCA_035772405.1 Chrysogorgia sp. JL179-B06
ATATGGTAGTATTTTCAAAATTATATACAGTATAATATTATATACATCACTGGTTAAATGTAATGCTGTGGAAGATATAAAGTGGTAGGACTTTGTTATAGCATTCCAATTTCTAAGTAATATATAAGATGTACTGTTATACTCAGATACTTTGCAAAACTCTATAACACAAAAACTGCTGCAGAAGTCTGCAAAATTGTTTAACTGGTAATATACACTGCACATTCTGTTTGGCTGAGCAGAGCAATTTCAAGGAAATACAATACTTTCTTTCTTTGTCATATGATTCCTAAACATCACTTTCTGCAAAATGTTTTCATGTGTATATTATTAATTGGTAATAACACTGTTCATAGCAGTGTTAATAGTACTGTTAATAACACTGTGCATGTAATTTGGGGTTTACACACTTGTGTATTTTTCCAAAGAGCTCAAATTGTGCTCACCAGTGCTCGAAATAACAGGGGGTAGTGGTTACTAACCGCTGATTTTCATGATTTGATCGCCAGAAATCAGTCACGGCAGGTAAGCATGACTGGTCAAATTCTTTTGGTCAAATTATTTCTACCTGTGAACTAATTTTTTTACCTTGTACATGTAAATGTTGTTTGTATCATTTATGCACAAAGGCAGTAAACGGCTTTAACAGATTTTTAAAAGGTTTTAAAAGGCCGGTTAGTTTTATTGGTTAAACAAGGAAATAATATAGAATTTATTCAAATTCCATTTGAGGCCAAGTTGTCACTCTGGTTGATTTCAACTTTAAACAAAAGCCCTTGCGATGGAAGTTGCTGTCAAAATGGTGGCCACAGCAATGATGATTGAATGTTCATGGCCTAGTGTACTGATACAAAGTTATAGAAAGAAAGAAAATTTTAGTTTTTAATGCACAAATTAAAGAAAAATAGTTGACCATCCAAATGTTAGATCTGACCGCCTGAACTCGCATCTGATTGGTCATACTGACCGTCGACTTTGCAGACTAACCCTTCGGGCTTGCAAGTTGCACTTGAAACCATGTTCACATGCTTATATAAAGTAATAATGCCAACTTGAGGATTTGAGCTTGACGATCGTCCATGTATTATCTGTCTATTGCAAGCTGACACAATATATCACTACAACAGGTACATATTAACACACCCAAGCATTACTGATATAATTATAGTGACTGCTACATTACTGATATAATATAATGCTTGTGATTGGCTGCAATAAAGCAGTAAATGTCATTGAATAAAAATAAATTTCATTTGATTGAGTTTTATCACAAGTATAGTAGTGTACTAATCTCTACAGCATCACAGGACACTTTTGGTCAGTCTCAGCCTTTTTGTATACAAGCATACAATACAATACATAGTGTTGATTTTAATTTTGGATCTATATGGCATTGAAACAAACATTTATTTAGTTCATCTAAATCACTGTTTTTAAGCCATACGACCACAACCAATATTTAGAAATGCCCTTTCAAAAAGATCAATTCATTTTCAAGTGACTAAAAAGTCTGAAAGCAACCACAAACGTTTAGAAATACAAACCAGGTTGCTCTAAAATCTCTTTAAATATAATGTCGAAGGTTTATATTATTGTGTGTACTTGTTGATAGTTATCAAATTAAATAAGGTTTTAAAATAAAACGAAGCAATTGTATATTATGAACTTTCCGTAATTTGACCCTTTTACTAACTTCAACAGATACAAAATACAAATACTGAAATAGGGAATTGTGGACGGGGTATTCTACAATTTAGCGAACTTACCGACACTTGCGAAATTGCCGTGACTCTTAGTAATTCGTAATTCATTTGCGCTTTTAAAACGTCTGGTGTTCATAACTGACCAATTTTCGCTCCGGTACATGGAATTCTCAAACGATAGTGAATAGACCGCCATTTTGAATTTATTGCGATTATGATTTTGCGAGATATTACTATCGGCTTTCACTCGTAGGTTGACGTTAACATCATCGGGTGGCGATCGTTCATATTCGTTCCATTTTCCTGTGTTTTAATTGGCTCCGAAGGCATTCTTTTGTTAACTTAACTTACATTACATTACATTACATTACACCAAAGTATCTACTAGCGCAAGCGCAGTAGATACAAAAAAAGCGCAACCTCGGAATTTCCCAATAAATCCACTGTGTTCTTAAACACAAAAGATTTTCGCCCCAGGGGCATAACTGCACTGTTATTTTCAGGGAACTCCAAAATTCGGGTAAAAAAAAAGGTTCAAAATAAGCCGTTTTGTGTAGTTAAATTAACTCCCGTTTTTGGAGTTAAAAACCAACCCGTGTTTCGGAGTTAAAAATTAAGTCTGGGGATTAATTTTCACTTTCGGAAGACCAACGTGTGATTCGTACGCCCCGCTTGCTTATCACTCTATAAGTTATAGTAATATTTATCGTATATAATGAATTATTAAAAGCACTTACGAATCTTATTTTCGTTTCAAATTTTTGACCTACTTTAATAACTTGTATAAATTTTAAACAATCTATTAAATTTCGAAGATTTTGTTGAGCATGCAGACTGCAGTATTACAAGTTAAGAACAGAACAAAACTTTTCTCAACTAGACATAAAATATATGTTTAATAACTTGGACAGTACTCGACGATTCACAAAGCCCACAAAGAAAGTAAATAGGCAATAATATACGATTCACAAAGAAGGTAAAAAAGCCAATAAGTACGGCATTTAGACTTAAAAGCGGCGGCTGTAGTCGACAGCAGCATGAACGTAAACCTTAGGCCAAACATTCTTGTTGACAGGAAGACAGGTTTCTTCAAAAACAAATGGGTTTTTGAAGCATAGGCTTGTCCCTGATCGCCGACAAAGCCGTCTTCGAACCGAAGGACACTTCAAATCCAACTGCAGTTACAGTAGTCTACAGATAACCTGAATATCTTTCCGTGTTTAGTACTGGCTTTTCCCTGTCGCTGCATCGTATGTCCGAGTTGATATAAAGTAAGAAACTATAGCATTTTGACTCGTCTGGGACTATTTTTAACAAATCTTCTCAGACAACGATATCCCAAAAGGGAGTATATTTTTTAAGTGTTATTTTCAAGGAGTTAAAATTAACAAATAGCTCCACTATTGGGAGTTATTTTAACTCCCAATAGTGGAGTTATTTTTTAACTCCACCTAAATGGGGTAACATGAGAGTTATTTTAACTCTCAAAAAAAAATAACTCCACTATTGGGAGTTATTTGAACTCCCAATAGTTGAGTTATTTTTTAACTCCACCTAAATGGGGTAACAGGGGAGTTATTTTAACTCCTTGAAAATAACAGTGTGTCTAATTACTACAAACTCGAGCACGTAAAGCAGAATTGAATCGAAATTTATGCATTTATTTAATGGGAAGTTGTTTAGTTTACAAGTATCAACAACAGTTAAATTCCCAGAGGCCTAAAATATTTTGTGCTAATAAAAACAAAGTGGATTTCTTGGGAAATTCCGAGGTTTGCGCTTTTTTTGATACACCCTGTATATGGGACCTGAAAGACAACAAAACAGATTGTTTCAATTGAATGGTCAATCCTCAAGAGAGCTCGCCCATACAAAGGAGGCCCATCGAGTTGCAAAGTTATGCCTAACAGAGAAGCTTTGATCAAAGTTGGAATCAAAAAGAGCAATGAACCAAAAGAAGAATATCGATGAATCCGCTGAGGGCATTTTTGGGCGAGATCGGGCGGTTATTGTGGATTTTAACGCAGCCAAAGCGCGTAGTTAATTTACTTTAAAAGACGCTAAGACATAGGTAATATACTTCGGTCGACCTCCGTGGCGTGAAAAAAGTCCCTTGCTATTGATTCGGAATGAATGAACGAACGAACTCACACACAGAACATACAGCGCTGGGCAGGGGACTGCAATTGTAAATACGAAGGGTTGAGTGTGTTTTGAGTCTGAAGAAGTTTCGGGCGAGTATAAAATCAAAATGGCGCCCGGTTGATCGTCAATTTTAAGAACGAGGGAACGGATGATATGCTGGATATGATATGAAAACTATCCGATAGAAAGACCATAAGAGGACGCGCCCGTCTCACAGAAGCGAAAGTTAAGCAGATCCAAATGTATTATGGGCTTGCCATTCTCCAGAATACAATCACAAAGTCAAACCCAACAGAAAGAGAGGTGGAAATTGAGTTTACAAAATGAAGAAAAACATCATTGCTATTGGACTTAAATGATGCAAAAAGCAGCATTGATTTTGTCCTCCTTGTGAGGTATCCTGGTGCAAGTGGCAACATCTAAAAACTTACAATGGTGGTAATTGCCTTCCTAAAGTTTTCTTAGAGATATTGCGGCCTGTCTTCGTGAAGTTAAGTGAAAGTAAGTTACTAGCAAGATGTGTACATGAAACCAACCCAAAACTAAAATGAGAATGCAAATGCAAATCCAATGAAAAACGCATTGGTTTGGATTCGTTGTCCAAAACACAAGAATCATGGTGCCACGATTGTTCACTGTGCCGTATCGTCAGGATTAGGGCTTACAGTTTCATTATAAAACGAGTAGCACGACGCTTGAACCCCCTCGAGGTTAACAAGATTGGGGAGCCCAGACCTCACTGGCATACCTCAAGTGGGATCGTACTATGGATAGATAAGTCTCTTTCGATCTTGCATGCCCTATATGTGCGCTGTAATGCCGCCACAAAAATCCAAGCATCCGATAGGCTTTTGCCACAACTAGGGAGACATTATAACTCCACGTATAAGCGTGTCGGTAACCATAACCCCGAGGTCTTTTTGGGAAGGAACAACAGTGAGGGAATGGCCACCCAACGTATAGGGGTTATCCACAAGAGGAGGCACAGGACTACTTCGTTTCCTAGATATGCAAAGAGAATCACATTTTGTCACATTAAACGTAAGTCCCCAAAGGCAAGTCCATTGGAATAAACAGTTAAAGCGTCCTGTAAAGTCTGGCGATCATCACAGGATCGAATAGGATGGAAATACTTCGCGTCATCAGCAAATAAAGTGACGGTCGTATATTGACACTGACTTGATTGGGTAAGTCATTAACGTACAACAGAAATAAGAATGGCACCACAGATTCAACAGAGACCCAAGGTGAAGAAGCACCGTCCAGAAGTACTCGCTGAGATCTAGATGTAAGGTAATCCGAGAACCAGTCAAGGAGCGAATCCCTTATACCAAACAGAGCTATTTTATGCAAGAGCTTACGATGAGGCACTGAGTCAAAGGCCTTGCTAAAATCAATTTCAAATATAGGGCGTCAAGTTCATGCAGTTTTGTTAGTAGTTGAGTAACACATTTGTTTGGTCAGTTACGAAATACTTTTAATGAACGGAAATGATTTTAAGGAAGTCTCCGTACGAAGTGAAATCGTCAAACATTCAGTAACAGCGGATGTGGTGGGGACTAGGGATGACCTGAAAACACAGCCCGGGGTTATGGTTAGAAACTCGTTAGGCGTGGGGGGGGGGGGGGGGGGGTTAGGGTTAGGGCCTTTGTTGTTTTGGGGTCGGTTACAATCCAATTAAATAGGAGGCTGATACGAGGGTGCAACGTGTCATTTGCGTGTTAAATTCACTCTATTTGCTCGTCAATGTCTTCTATTTGCGCCTCCTTATAAGGAATACGAACTAGATACCCCTATCCATTTTACCCACCTAAAGACCAGAACATGGTCCTCCAGTTATATATAGAACTCTATGGTTTGACCACATTCAAATCATACAAACTCTTGTCTGTTAACTCTCATTCACTCTTGACAGTAATATTCGTTTTATGCACGAGTTTAAGAACTTTTTGAGTTGTTATTTTTATAATCACCGAGCCAGAGAACGCCTGGGATAAAATGATTTCCGTACCAATCAGCTGTTGAAAAGCCAGGCCCAAGTCTTTCAGGGTTGGCATCAGATCATATTGAGCTAAGGAACAGTGACATCTTTTGGATGATGTTTTTTAGTATTAGCGATCGAGTGGTAGGTTTCAAGATGGTCGCCACATAGTATTAAGGTTAGTATTAGGGTTAGTATTAGGGTTAGTATTACGGTTCGTATTAGGGTTAGTATTCTAAAAAAATATCTTCCTAAAGACGTCACTGTACGTTAACTCAAGATGATCTACCGCTGACCGTCTTGCAGCAAACAATCCTCAACAAGTAGAATTGAGATATTTCCTCTTATTTTCTGGCCAAGTCCTGCAAATCCAACGTTCTCGAAACACGAAATATGCTTGGTAACATATCACTCAGAGTGTGAAACACATCAGCAGATATATCCTAAACAAATATATAACATTATCAAAGAGGTTTCGTCTTACGTACGCTGTGATTGGTCAGCTACCATTTTTGCAACATATTATATAAACACGATTATGACGTCACGGCACAGAAATCAATCACGACCCACAGCCTGCGTTCCATCGGAGTTCCCCAGAGTCTCCGTTTCTTGGCGCAGGCCAAAAGGAACGCAGGCTCTGGGTACGAAACACATAACCAGATGGAAATACTATTGGAAATTGCTTGAGCCGTATTTTAAATTCTCCCAAACTCTTAATGCTTTTAATTAACAAGTCTAGCAAGTATTACAAAATAACCGGAAGCAAATGAACAAAGACATGCGCTCGGATTGGCTATACTGGGGCGAACGAGTGTGGCACGGCTGACATGTACTTCGACTAAATGTTGTCGTTTTTGACGAATTTTAAGTGGGTTTTAATTACAAAAGGAAGTGAAGGAATACCTGGATACAAGTCTAATCAAGTTACTAACACAACAGTGAATGTTTTAATTGCAACTTTGAGAGCATTTTCATTGATAAAATCGCGAAGGTGTTGTACGAAGCCATGCGTTACTCCCAGACAGGTAATCTGTGGCTTCCTTGGCTTTAATGACGATTTAAAGACATTATTTTATAAAAAAACTAAAAAACTAAATCGCTTTGCGATTATCGAATTACAACGACACTCGAGTATCTAGCAAAGCATTCGGCTATCGCCTCGTGTTTTACACGTATCTCTCGTGCCGTTACTTGATAATCGGCGGCGAAACTTTTTATTTCTTAATCATTAAAGTATTTATGCAGTGAAAAATTCAGTTTGAAATAAGCCCTCTTACTGTAAAGAACTAGAGAAATTATCATGATTGGCGTTTACAACTCTTTCATATCACACTTCGATCTTGAGATATTAAGATTTGTTTGATACGTCATACTGCATAATGCGTATTGAAGAAGCCTGTATAACTTTGGAATTATATAGAGAAATTATGAAAGTGTGTGTGTTTATCCCATGTTATTATATGACTATTTTCGTTAGCGGTCCGGAACGTGAAATCCGGCAATTTGATTGGTTCCTGAGCGGTCCGGAATCTGCCGTTCCGGACCGCTGACAGTTGCTGACAGTGAGAATTTTATAAACAAAATGAAAGTCATGTCATTATACGCAACAAGATGGATAATAATTTCAGAACTACTCATTGTTGAAATATATCGTGCAGGTATGTTAGAAATTTTATAAGCTTTCATTTGATGTATAGCTCAGGTTTCCGCGTTATGTGAAACTTTTTTAAATGTCCAAAACGTTGTTCGTGATAATATAACTTCTCGCAGGTAATGTAGAATTTCAGGCGGGTTTTTTCCAACTATACTTAACGCACAACCTTGAACAATATGTCAAACAAAAGCAAATGAAAAATGCTATTCGAGGTAGAAATTTTAGGAATCTAGCTAAACGGAAAGTACTTTAAAAATTGGAAAACACCTGCCATTTTGGTTTAGTTCGCAAGAAAGATGGTGGCGAATACGAGCCTAACACTGTAGAGTTTTCACAGAACGTTCACAACATTTGTGGTCATATAATAAACCAATTATTGACCTCGCTTGTTCGGTCTGTACCAGTGAAATATCGGACCTCCATTTTCTGCACGGACCTCGGCTCGCTGCGCTCGCTCGGTCCGTACTATAAACGTCGGTCCGATATTTCACTAGTACAAACCTCACGCTCGGTCAATAAGTAGTAAATACTAAACGTACGAAGTTACGTTTCGAGTGATTTGCTAATTCCAAAGATATACAAGCTTTGTCAGTCAGTCATTACGCAATGTGACGTTAGCCTCCTCCGCAGGCAACTCTGTGGCTTCTTTTTCCCGAGTCAAATAGCTTCCAACGCTGTTTTGGCCGTTTTTGGCCCAATCTCTGCTGTCAATCCCTCTTCGTCAATCAATCCCTTCACAATCCCTAATACTTCCCTGCAATCCCAACGAAAACATTGCTCGTACAGCCTTATAGCTCGATAAGACTCGGATAAAAGAAGCTGTGGAGTTGCCTGCGGAGGAGGCTAATGTGACGTTAAAGTGAGGATCATTTACATATCAAACAAATCTTAATATATCGAGATCAAAGTGAGATATGGAAGAGTTGTAAACGCCAATCTTGATCATTTCTATAGTTCTTTCAAGTAAGAGAGTTTATTTCGAATTGAATTGTTTACTACATAAAAACTTTAAAGTGTTTTTTATCAAATGATCTTAAAGTTATTACGACAATTCAAGTAATCATGCAAATTTCATCTCAAAATTCGTTGAAAAAGAGGTTGTATTTGACGTATTAAACATCAATTTTCTCCTCCGCCATTAAAATGGCAAAACTTAGCAAGATGTATTAAAAGGCATGAGGTTATGAAGTAGACATAGCCTGAAGAGCAACAAGTAAGAAACAATCTTGTTGAGGCTATAATGTCAAAAGCCATCTACATTCATTCCTTCAAAACTCAGCCATTTTAATGGTTTGTTCTAAAATGCAAACTTTAGACCAAAGATACAACTATTATTTCAACAAACTTCCAAATCAAACTTTGAAAATCAAACTCAGAACATCGAAATCAAACTTGAGGTCTTGACAGTATAGACCGAGCGCGTACGGTCAGGTTCGTACATGAAATGCCAAGGTCTGATATTAATTGACCAAAGGTTTACTAAAGGTTTATTATACAAAACTGGCCTGACACGCAATTGGCAATTTTGGACAGCATACGAATAGCGTGACAAAGAGTAAGAGTCACACTTTTTGAATAAAACACACCGAAAGGAGAATAAAACTCACTTTATATTTTTTATTTTTATATTTAACATTTCACTTTATTATGAGTGTTCATCTTCTGATTGAGGCTCACTCATTGCTTAGATAATATCATGGCTACCTCGAAATATTTTGTTTCATGAGGGACGATTAATCTCTAAATAACCTGATCAATCACCTGCATAAAACTTTAGGTACGATTAGTAACTAATCATACCTAATGTTTATGCAAAGGACCTGTTTTATCACTCTAAAACATTTCAATAGAATAACTAACGATGACATGAAGTGAACCATTACTTCATTGTCGAATTCCCAATACCATTAATAGCAACTCGCAAAGTTTTATTCCATTTCAACTTGTTGAATTTCCTATTGTCTCGGTAGCCATAATATTACAAAGTGATAGCATGGCACATTACGGTTGATTAGGGATTAAATGTCCCTCAAGCCGCGGGAGATTTAGTAAAAGTCCTTCAGGCTTCGCCCTCGGGACTTTTACTAAACCTCCCTCGGCTTTCGGGTACATTTAATCACTAATCAACCTCAATGCCATGCTATTACTTATAATAAAACACTGAAAAAATATTTGTTTGTTTTTTCGGCTTTATAAAATTATTTTTGTTATTATTTGTTGTGGACCGGTCGATTACGGGAAAGTAACGATCGTCAGCCAAAGCATCTCAGCCAATCAGAGTGCACGATTTCACCGAAAGTAACTTGTGCCATATAATAAGTTATTAATGAATTTGAGAATGATAGAGGAAAATATTGATTACTGAAAGTATTATCTTGAGACCAACAGGAAGCAGTTATAAAAAACTGCAATTATAAAAGACAACACGATAAACTACACAATTAGAACTTACTTTTGGTAAAACAAACTGAATTGTAAATGACTCTGACCCACTCCAAGACGCACACTCCATCATGAAACCTAAAACATGGATATTCAAGTCCTAGAATGAATAAGAAAACTGTTAAAGTGCACCTGACATCAACATTTTTTATTGTCTTATTTGGAAGAACTTTTAAAATGATAAAGTAACTTCTTTTGAAGATTTTCGTTTCTTCGCTTTCTTTTTGAGATATATCAGTTTGTTTGATATGCAAATGTCCGCAATTTACGTCACACATGCATAATGACTTATTGGAGAAATGTGTGTATCTCTTTCATTCTCGAACGAAATCCTTTAAAATCGAGAAGTTTGGTGTTGTGGGTTAAACACGCACACGTGTTATTCACACTTTAGTGTTTTTATTTGATGAACGCAAAGATATATAACATTCTCTGATAAGTCATTATGCATGTCTGACGTAAATTCCGGACATTTGCATACAAACAAACTGATATATCTCAAAAAGAAAGCGAATAAACGAAAATCTTCAAAAGAAGTTACTTTATCATTTTAAAAGTTCTTCCAAATAAGACAATACAAAATTTTGATGTCAGGTGCACTTTAAAGTGGCTATCTCACGTTTGAGAATTTTACATATTCGTAATATTTGGGCCTTCCTGAGCAAAATCATCACCTAAAAATTTCAGCCAAAAATTTCGTCTTCATGGACTTTTTTGCTGTTAAAGTTATCGGATGTGAGATACAATAGGCATTTTTGTGGCAAGTAACAAAAGAAAACTGGTTTGGAATGCCTCTTGTGATATCACATCCGATAACTTTGACAGCAAAAAACTCCATGAAGATGAAATTTTCGGCTGACAATATATATTATGATTTTGCTCAAAAAGTCCCAAATATTACGGATATATAAAATCCACAAACGTGAGATAGGCACTTTAAATGACATTGGCAACAAAAAATAACCGGAATATCGTTGTTTGAGGTTGTATATCAGGCTGTTGTGGAAACAAACAACATATCAGTAGTTGTTGTAACGGAGTCCTGGCTTAATGACAGTATTCCATCTACTGCTATTAATATTGGTCAATCCTTTAATATATTTCGAAAAGATAGACTTATGCCTGGTGGTGGTGTATTGGTATATGTGCATAATGACCTCGCTACTAAACGCCTCGTGAATGTTGAAGTTAATGATAAGGAGGTACTTTGGTTACTCCATACCCCTCATAGAACACCAAGACCGTTCAGCTGTTTAATAACAGTCGGACTATATTTTCCTCCAGGAAAATCCGCTTCAGAAGGAAAATAATTGAATGATTATATTACGGACAATTTAGATAATTTGCTGAAGGAGAAGCCGTCGGCTGGAATCGTGATCACTGGTGACTTTAATCATCTAAATCCACGTCAACTCTGTCAAAGGTTTGGCCTTCGTCGGATCGTAAAAGCTCCAACCCGCGGACAGAATATATTAGACCAAATTCTCACCAACATGCATCACTTATACAATGATGCACAACATCTCCCACCACTGGGCCGTTCTGACCATCAGTGTATTACTTTTACTCCTTTACAACAGCGACCTCCTGCCAAACCTATACAAAGAAATGTCAGGATGCTAAAACAAGAAAATATTAGAGCACTTGGGATCAGAATTAACCTGGAAAATTGGAATGCGGTTTTAGAAGAGGTAGATGTAGATGCTAAGGTTGAAACTTTCAATCGAATAGTAACCGATGCCCTTGACAACTGTACTCCATGGAGACAGGTGCGAATGCACCCTGCAGATAAAGAGTGGATTACGCCGGCCATCAAAATCCAAATCCGAGCTAGACAAAAAGCCTTTGTCAAGGGTAATATGACTAAGTATCAACATTTGCGCATAAAGGTTGCTGACTCAATTTCAAACGCAAAGTGTATATTTTATGAAAAAAGGTCAGCGAAACACGCAATTCCAATCCAAGCAAATATTTCAAGAGTATCTATTCTCTTTGCGGTGCTCAACCCCGACAGTCTGCGGCTCTTAATGTTCCAACTAATGCTGAACTACAGACAATGGCGGATCAGCTTTTGGAGGCTTTTACTGCACCGTGGAAAAATCGGGAACCTACTGCCTTATTGGTCGACGACCTGCAGGAGGGTCATCCAGACAGACCACCTCCTATTCCGAATATTGGCCAAGTAAAAAGTATACTTAAACATCTCAATCCAAGGAAAGCTACCGGTGTAGATGGAGTGCCTGCCTGGTTTTTAAAAAAGATTCCATGAAGAATTGGCGCCAATAGTACACGATATTATCTGTGCCAGTATTGTACAGTGTAAATACCCTACTGGGTACTACCTCAAATTGCGAAAGTGTTGGAAAAGATACAGCTTATGCTCAACCGGAACGACCTGAAAATCCAGGCCTCCCAACATGCTTTCACGGAGAACAGGTCTACAGTAACGGCACTTGCGACCGCAAACCCAGGATTGGTTACAACGCCACGGATATGGGTAGCCTTTACGATGGTATACATGTGGTTTTTGTAGACTTTCGTAAGGCCTTTGACCTAGTTGACCATGCCATTCTACTGACCAAGCTAGCAGAGATGGGTGTCAACAAAAGCTTTTGGAAATGGTCACAGAGCTACCTTACAGGGAGAACTCAACAAGTTAAACTATTGGGAATTCTGTCAAAATCCGGTCCCGTGTTAGCTGGTGTACCACAGGGTGGCGTTATTTCCCCGACACTTTTTAATATTCACGTTAACGACATAGAAGATTGTATTCCACGGGATCTGGCCGTAGCCACGTGTAAATACGCAGATGACTGCACACATTATGAACTTGTATCTGCTGACTCCACAAGCCATATGCAGGATGTCGTGAAGCATCTGGAGACATGGGCTGAGCTAAATAAAATGGAAATAAATGCCAAAAAAACTAAGGACATGTGGATAAGTTTCAAGAAATCCTGCCCGGAACCTGAAAGAATAAGCATTGGAGGGAAGACACTGGAGAGAGTCAAGGAGTTCAAGCTCCTTGGTGTTAACATACAAAATGACTTAAAATGGAATACACATGTGTCAGACATAGTGAAAAAAGCAAATAAGAGGTTGTATTATCTAAGAGTTTGTAGGAAGGCTAATCTTCCTAAAGATGTTGGACTCACCACTTTCCTCACAAAGATCAGACCGTTGCTCGAGTATGCGTCACCAATCTGGGGAGGCGTACCTGCCTTGAGGAAGATATCGAAAGAGTGCAGAACAGATGTCTGGACGTAATTGGCCTACCCAGGAACACTGTTGACCCATTAGCACTTAGACGAGATATTTCAACGAGCAAAGAATTTAAACGTTTTATGAAATTCAGTGAGCAGTGGTGCAGGCGATTTTTAGAGGCACCAATAGATCAAACACATGAATTAAGGTCAAGTACATCCTTTAGAGTACCCAGCTTCACGTACAAACAGACATAAACTATCTTTTACTGTCAGAGGAACAAAATTGAACGGTAGCTCGTAGATTGTATATACCTTTTAATATATTTTTAAACATCTTTTAGATTGTATATACCTTTTTTAAATATTTTTAAAATATCCTATAGATTATATATACCTTTTAGTTTTAGCGTACCAGAATTGAACTGTATATTATTATATTATGTATATTATTTATATTATTATCATGTGATGCTGTTGTAATTCTTATGCTAAAGACGGCAAATAAAGTTATTAATTATTAATTATAAAAATGCTCGTAATGCGTATTAAAGGTGAATTAGGGTTCTCCGTCACATGACCTGTGCTGGGTAAATGTCATAATGTAAACGTCATGTGCTGGGTAAAGCGGCCAGATATTAAACTTCTTCTCAACGTTATTTTAGTAATCGCTATCACAACATAAACTGGGCAATACATGGCCTCACGATAGGTTAAGGTTCACTGATAGTATTATGTTCAATCGAATTGAAATATATATATTGTCAACTAACGTTGCAAAGTGATCTGTTATTCTAGTTGGTAGAATGATACGAGAAAGCAGTAAGATCCCAAAGCGTTGGCTGGTGAGATTCATAATTTAACGTATAGTGACTTAGATGAAGGAAAAGTATTGGTGAATTGCGAGTGTCGAATCGTATACTTTGAGATCTTCAAAAGCGGGCCCAGGGCTATATATAACAATTTAAAGTGCCTATAACGTCTGTGGGTATTTCATTCATTCATTGTGTCCTCCAGTCCCAACAGGAACTGGTGAAGTAAAAGTATAGTGGGTATAGTATAGTGGGTATTTAACATATTTGTAATCTATGGATTCTCCTGAGATAAATTGTAATATATCTTGTCAGCTGAAAATTTCATCTTCATAGTCATAGACTTTTTTGCTGTTAAAGTTGAAGGAAGTGGTGTCATAGTGGGCATCTGTCTATATGCAAACCTGTTACAGATGCCCACTATGACGTAATTTCCGTCAACTTTAACAGCAAAAAAGGCTATGAAGTTGAAATTTTCAGCTGACAAGATATATTACAATTTATCTCAGGAGAATCCATAGACTACAAATATGTTAAATCCCCACAGATGTTATAGGCACTTTAAGTAATGGTTTCAGCAGGTACGAACCTTTGACACATTTAAAAACAAGCTCTGCTCTTTTTGTACACCAACTGACTGTCATATCCTAAAATATATTTAAAACTCATTAAAGTGGCTATGCAATGCAATTTTGAGTATGCATTTTCTCTTCTCATCTAAAAATATAGTCTTTTCTGATCATTTTGGTATAGTTCCGACTAAATTCTGCTAACTAGAAGTTGTTCAAATTACAGCTTTTACCAGGCCACTATTTGCGAAATTTTGGTTTCTGCGTGTGACGTCATTAGTATATGACCGCTCAAAAGAATAACAACAATAATAAACACAATGTTGACGTTTCTTTTGGTCATACTTATGACGTTATGATGCTGAGAGAAAATTTCGCATTTACTTGCGCAAAAATCTGCAACTTCCCGTTCAAATTTTTTATCTTAATATATATTATGAAAATGATCAGAAACATCAAAATTTTCAGAATCACAAATAAACTCAAAACTCAAAATTCCAAACTCATTAATAATACCTAAAGATAAAATAAAGAAAATCAGTAGACAGACGATACATAGCTTGTGTACAGCCTGAATATACACACCTGTAATACAGTCTTTGAAAACTCGCACGATAGCTTGTCGACCCCCCGCTGAGCTACTCAGATCTGAGTAGTAGATTTTGAGTGGTTTAATACTCATATGATTCATAATTGTTTATTTGATTGGATTATTTGATCTCACAAGAATTCCCAGAGAACCAGTTGTACCTGGAATAAGTCAAGGGTTATTATTTGAACAATCAAAATCTACTCAGATCTGAGTAGCTCAGCGGGGGGTCGACAAGCTATCGTGCGAGTTTTCACAGACTGTATTACAGGTGTATATTCAGGCAGTACACAGGCTAACGATACATGGACAATCGTCAAGCTCTGACAGGAATCGAACCAGTAACCTTCTGATTGAATCAATCATAATGGTCCCCAGTACTCCTCCATAGTGTAATAATCTTACGTCATAGTAGTGACGTAACGGATGTATATATATAGGAGCGTGAGAACATAAGGAGGCTCTCGAGTAGATTAGCGTGCGAGTATGTAAAGTATAGTGTGTTGTGAATAAATACTGAAGAATATTATATTGGCGACGAGAATGGAGCCAGAGCAGGCTGAACAACCAACGAACATTAACATTAATACGCAGTCTGTCTCAATTCAGCCTTTACCTGAATTTAACCCAGATTCCGAAGTGGGAGCAAGCTTAGCCACTCGTTGGAATATTTGGATAGAAGATTTCGAAATGTTCATCGTAGCGAGTGGAATAACAGACGCTACACGAAAGCGTGCGCTTCTCCTGTATCAAGCTGGAAACAGAGTTCGAGAAATTTTCCGGCAAATACCAAACACAGGAACAACTGCCAACTACGAGGTCGCGAAACAAAAGCTAAAAGAATACTTCGAACCTCAAAAGAATCGGCGATACGAAGTATATCGTTTTAGACAAGCAACACAACAGAATCGCGAAACTCTCGATCAATTTCATACTCGCCTACGAACGTTAGCGCAAACGTGTACTTTTGCCGACGTTGACTTCGAAATCGAGCAACAAATCATAACCGCAGGCACATCGTCGAGAATTCGCAAGAAATCTTTGCGTGACCCGACCTATGATCTGAAATCAATACTCATCGATGGTCGTCGAGATGAACAGAGCGCGTATCAAGCCCGAGACATTGAGTCAAAGGAGAAAGTTGCTGAAGAAACAAACAAAATCGACGAGAAGAAACTCGAGAAGAAACTCGAGAAGAAATGTCGATACTGCGGGGGGTCATATCCTCACAAAGGAAGTTGTCCGGCAAATGGTAAACAATGTCGAAATTGTGGAAAGTCAAACCATTTCGCTTGCGTGTGTAGAGGGAAAGCACAGCAACAAGTCGTTTCACCTCGTGGAGAGAATCGACAAAACAAGAGTAAAAAGAAACCTATCCAACCAATACGCAATACCGAAAACGACACGGACGGTTCCGATGACTATTTATATGCGATGACAAGTGACAAGACCCCGAAGGTGAATGTCAAGGTCTGTAAATATTCCTTCAGAGCAACTGTTGATACTGGAGCGACGATAAACGTCATCGACCAAACTACATACGAAAAGATGGAAGGGGCGAAACTCAAAAGAACGAACATTAAGGCGTTTGCGTATAACGCTAGAAATCCAGTACAGTTCGTGGGAAAATTTGAAGCGCTCATCGAAACTCGGAAACGCATTGCCGTAGCAACCTTCTACGTTGCCAAGACACCGAACAGTGGTAATTTGATATCTTCAGCGACAGCACAAGACCTTGGTCTCATAAGTCTACACCTAAATAAATTGTCTGGAAGAAAGGACAGGACAATTGAGAAACTTTTGATCAAGCATGAAAAAGTCTTCCACGGTCTAGGAAAATTAAAAGGAGAGACAATAAAATTGAACATTGATCAAAATGAAATGCCTAAAGTACAACCACAACGACGGATTCCGTATCACATCCGTGACAAAGTTGAACACGCGTTGGAAGAGCTCCAAAAGGATGATGTTATCGAACGCGTACCAGACAATCAACCAACGCCCTGGGTATCACCAATAGTGGCGGTGCCGAAAAAAGATGGGAACGTACGAATTTGCGTAGATATGAGACTTGCCAACGAGGCAATAAAGAGAGTTCGTCACCCAATACCTACCGTAGAAGATGTCAGTTTTGAAACTGAATGGAGCGAAGTATTTTTCCAAACTAGATCTTTCACAAGCGTATCACCAACTGGAGCTAGATGAAGCAAGTCGGTACATTACAACGTTCAGCACGCACGTTGGCCTTTTTCGCTATAAACGCTTAAATTACGGCACAAATGCAGCAGCAGAAATCTTCCAATATATGTTGCAAACCCAACTTCAAGGGCTACGTGGAGTCAAGAATATTGCGGATGACATTATCATTTTTGGGACAACACGAGAGGAACACGATTCAAATTTGGACAAATGTCTCCAACGCCTGTACGACAGAGGTCTAAGGACTGAACAAGCCAAAATACAATTTCTTGAGTAATTCTCTTGAATTCTTTGGCCAAGTCTTCTCGGAAAAAGGTACTACACCAGACCCGAAACGTGTCAAAGATCTACAGGAAGCACCCATACCAACCAACGTACATGACGTACGAAGTCTTCTTGGAATGGCCAATTATAGTAGCAAATATATTGCTGACTATGCAACCATAACAGCTCCATTACGCGAGCTTACCAAGAAAAATGTGCCATTTGAATGGAAAGATGTACACCAAGAAGCCTACAATAAAATAACGAAAGCTCTTTCATCTGCACCATGTATGGCTTATTTCGACAAACAGAAAGAAACCTATGTCACAGTGGATGCCAGCCCGGTAGGAGTATCTGGAATATTATCACAAAAAACAAAGGGGATGGAAGACCCAAAGATCATTGCATATGCAAGCAGAGCCTTGACAGATGTAGAAACACGATATTCGCAGACAGAAAAAGAAGCTCTTGCCATAATTTGGGCTGTAGAGCATTTCCACCTCTACTTGTATGGAAATGAATTTACTCTGATAACTGACCATAAACCTCTGGAAGTCATATATGGCAGTCGGAAATCTAAACCTTCAGCAAGAATAGAGCGCTGGGTCCTACGTCTTCAACCATACTCTTTTAATGTTATTTACAGACCTGGAGTAAACAACCCTGCTGATTATCTATCCAGACACCCAACGAAAAGTAGCACAAAACAACAAAAGATGACTGAAGAGTATTTAAACTTCATCACCCGTAATAGTGTACCAAAAGCAATGACCATAGAAGAAATTGAAACTGCTACAAATGAAGATAAAACCCTGAAAGGACTGAGAGCAGCAATTAAATTAAATAAGTGGAACTATGACATTGTCAAGCCATATAAAGCTGTAAAAGATGAACTCACAATCACTTCCAAAGGTATAATTCTTCGTGGATCAAGAATAGTGATACCAGAATCACTACAGCAAAGAGCAATTGATATTGCCCATGAGACACATCCCGGTCTCACCAAAACAAAGGCTTTAATCCGAGAGAAAGTTTGGTTTCCTAACATAGATAACATGGTGAAAACTACAATTGATCAATGCATTCCATGTCAAGCAGTGGGAAAGCCATCGCCTCAAGAACCTTTAACTATGACAGAGATGCCAAAGGGGCCATGGGAAACTGTACATATTGACTTTTATGGACCCCTTCCTTCAGGAGAATATTTGCGTGTAGCAATTGACAGATATTCGAGATTTCCTGAAGTGGAAATTGTTAGATCCACAAAAGCATCGACAGTAATACCGAAGTTGGATAAGATCTTTGCAACACATGGTATTCCAACAACAATAAAGACGGACAACGGTCCACCCTTCAATGGAAACGAGTACAGTCGCTATCTAGAAGCACTTGGAATAAAACCAGAATTCTCAACACCGAAATGGCCACAAGGGAATGCAGAGGCGGAGAGATTCATGCAGCCATTGGGCAAAGTGCTAAGAACAGCAAACATTGAAGGCCGTCCCTGGCAACAGGAGCTCAGCAGATTCCTACTACAATATCGGACAGCACCCCATAGTTCAACTGGTGTACCACCCGCAGAACTGTTGTTTAACCGAACAGTGAAAGGGAAACTGCCCATTTTACACAAACGGAACATTGTCAATCGACACAAGCTAGCTCACAAGAATGAAACATACAAGCAGCAATACAACAAACAGTATGCTGATAATAAGAGAAATGTAAAAAAGAGTGACATTAAAATAGGAGATCATGTTCTAGTACAACAACAAAAACAGAACAAACTAACTGCTAACTTTAACAAGATACCATATGTTGTGACACACAGGTTCCACTCACGTGTTACAGCTCAAAACGAAAACGGACACATTGTTACAAGAAACGTATCACACTTTAAGTTGATACCAAAACCTAAGAATACAGACACAGACGATGATGATGACGATGGTCCCAACAATAACAACAACACTAATGAACATGACGTGAACAATACAAACAATACAGTACGTAGATCAGCTAGAACTAGGAAACAACCAGAAAGGTTTGGACAACCAGTTTATACTTGACATATTGTAAATAAAGTTGATATTTAAAAAAAAAAAGAGTGATGTAATAATCTTACGTCATAGTAGTGACGTAACGGATGTATATATAGGAGCGTGAGAACATAAGGAGGCTCTCGAGTAGATTAGCGTGCGAGTATGTAAAGTATAGTGTGTTGTGAATAAATACTGAAGAATATTATACATAGCATAGCCTGTATACGTACGAACTTGCGCTCGCCATCGGCTCGTTGAAACATGTTCAACGACACTTCTCACCAAGATATATTTTATAATAATAAGAAAGACGTATTAGGAGCATTATACAATAGTCTCAATGCTCTTGCAACATTATATTCTTAATGTTACTTATAAAACTAATTACAGTTATATTTTATCAAATGAAATGGTACCTTATCCTTTTCTGTAGCCAATTTCAAGAGCTCTATTTTCTCACAATTTTTTTGAGTTATCTATTCAACGAGTTGTCTATTCAACGTTCTGTAGATCACAAATCGCAAAATGGCCGTTTCGATTTTCAATTCTCTTTAACACAGCATTTTTGGTTTTATTTTCTGTTTTCTGTCTGATAGACTGGTTGAGGATTTGTGTGAAAAAGTTGATAACATTTCTACCATAGCGTTCAAGTATACCATCAACGTATGCATTTGGTCAAATTTCTCTCGCAGCAGAATATTGTATGCGAAATCATGACTAATTTGACGTCACAGTCATTAGCATTTTGGATAAATAAACTGTCATCATAGTCAATATCAATCTCGTTCCCGGAGCCTGTTTTCCGGCCCTCTGGCGATGGATTATCCCAGAGCCTCCGTTTGCGTAGCGCGGCGAAGGCTCTGGGAACGAGATTGAGCCAATAGAGGTATGGTCTGGAAACGCGGCTAACTTCAAAGCGGCTAACAACAAGCTGCGATTAATGTTGAGGATGACCTGAAAGTGCACAAGTCTTTTGTTTTACGTTCATTAATATTTATTCAGCATGGTTGAGTGACTAAACCCAAACTCTGCTATTGGCTGCTTGCTTCATTTTATACAGAAAATACAAAGTGTTCAGCAAGTGTGAAAGTGCAACATTTGCAGAAACGTGAACAAAAACATAGAACAAAGACTTTGGCCGCGTTTCCAGACCATACCTCTATTGACTATGCTGTCATAGAACATCAACGCAAAGTACACATCATAAAATATTTTGACATTCAACTATTCACTTTATGTAGTACCTATATTTAAATAATAGAATACGTTTGCCCGGGTCTCTATAACGTTATCGAAACCCGAGTGACGTAATAAAAACACGAGAGAAGTGTAGGGAGAAGCACGAGCCGCCGAGGAGAGTGCTTTCCCAACTTCTCGAGTGTTTTTATTACTTCACGAGGGTTTCGATCACGTTATAGAGACCCAAGCAAACGTATTCTATTATTTTTATAAAATAATTCAGAAACAATTTCTATATATAACGCTTTTGATTTTGATTTAACGCATATTCTCATTAGTTACTGACGTCATTCCGGTCTCCGTAGCCTGATCGAGACCGGCAAGCTGACCAATCACAGCGTCCGTAGAGTAAAATTATTTTATAAATCAGTAATATAGTACTTGGGGTTATAGATACTTTGAGTGAACACAAGTGTTTAAAGTGGCTATTCGGGGTTTTGGGATTTTCATATTCCTAATATTTGGCTTCTACCGAGAAGAAACGTAATATACCTTTTCGTTCGAAAATTTATCATGCCTTTTTCCCCTGCTAAAGTTTATTTACTATTCACAGGAATGATGACGTGAAATCACTGCACACTAATTCAACAGTGAAATACAAAGAAAGTTTCGCTCTGAACTTTAAACACACCTGTACAGAGAAAATTCGCTCAATACCCAAACTTTCTTTGTATTTCACTGCTCAATCAGTGTGCAATGTCTTTGTGTGTCCCTGCTTTGACGTCATTTTCTGTGAATAATAAATCACTTTAGCAGGAGGAACAGGTATGAAGATGAAACTTACGCACAACAAGATATTTTACAATTCTTCTCAAGAGATACCAAAGATCACAAATATACAAAATCCTCAAACCCCGGATAGGCACTTTAAACACAACGTTGCATCTGCAACAAAGAAAATGAGAATCTTGTGTGCTTCATCCTTCTGATTGGCTATCGTGTGTGCTCCACGCTTCTGATTGGCTGTCGTGTCTGTTTCATGCTTCTGATTGGCTGTCGTGTGTGATCCATGCTTCTGATTGGCTGTCGTGTGTGCTTCATTCTAATGATTGGCTATCGTGTGCTCCACCCTTCTTATTGGCTGTTGTGTGTGCTTCATTCTTATGATTGGCTATCATGTGCTCCACCCTTCTGATTGGCTATCGTGTGTGCTTCATCCTTCTGATTGGCTGTCGTGTGTACTTCATGTGTGCTCCATCCTTCTGATTGGCTGTCGTGTGTGCTTCGTCCTTCTCATTGGCTGTCGTGTGTGCTTCATCCTTCTGATTGGCTGTCGTGTGTGCTTCATCCTTCTGATTGGCTGTAATGTGTACTCCATTTCTCGATGGAGCACGGGAATTTCAAGCGACCAATCAGAATCAAACATTTTCGGATTCCGTATAAGGAGAAAGGTGTTTTTAATCAACGAAATCAATCTTGTTTTTCATATTTTGTATCTTGGGAACTTCTTTTCCACCATTGGTGACAGGCTCGCTTTTGTTTACGCGCGTGTTATTTGGTTTACGCGCGTGGTATTTGTTTTACGCGCGTGGTATTTGGTTTACGCGCGTGGTATTCAAGCTCGAAACCTTCCACAGCGGGGAACTCACTTCCCCTCCACAGCGGAGTATTCGAGCTCGAATACCACGACTGCATGGTCACGTGTTACAAACCTAGCTGTCTGATTGGACAATTTACAGTTGAGGTACCGTATAATATACCATTTAATTTCAAGGAGATACCCACTTTGTGTTATTTTGTGTGGTGTCCCCATATAAGTTTCTACTGCTTATTTTTCGAGATAGACCTTTTTCATAATGGCGGCCAATTTAAATATTCCTTTATGTGCATCTAAATTAGCCTTTATGGCCTTGTTTGTGTGTCAGCAATTCAAAATAATCTTTGCTTCCTAACGAGGTTGTAAAGGCTAATTTATATCCACATAAAAGAATATCTAAAATGTCAGCCATTATGAAAGAGGTCTATACGCACATTGTATGGTGACCCCATATAATTCCAAACATTGTTTTTAACTTCGGGGAGATACTCACCTGGTATGGTGACCCTTATAATTCTAAAATTATTTTGTTTAGTTAATTCTGTTTAACTTTTCGGGGCGATATCCACAATTGTTGTGATGACCCTATTTGAAATAGGTAACTTGATCTGAATAAGTTATCTCTAATCAGATTAGCGTTACACCATGTATTATTCTTTACCTGGTTTTGAACTAAACTAATTACAATCTAACTCTTACGTGATCCACAGTAATATAGGAGAGGGCTTCTACGACCGCTGGAGCCTTATCCTCTACTGATGACATCACTATTTATAAATGACGTCATCCACCTCTGTGTGCGCTCGTAATTAAGCACGAGATAATTAATCTGGGGGTATAACTAAATACATTACCTCAGTCATTTCATCAGCCAACAGGACAGGCAGTGTTATAGTGTGGATATTGTTACGTGATGCAGTATGAAGAATGTTACGTAAGCCGATGACCACAGCATTGCGGGTTCCAAGAGTGGGAGACTTAAGAGAGTCGTCGACGACCAGATGGAAAACAACATGAACCTGGGAGAGGTTGGAGTGGCGAGTGATGTAGAAATTACCTAAAAATATGACAATGCTGATCTAAGGAATGATCAAACAAGAATCTACGATTGACAAACAGCGTAAAAACAGAGTCGGAAGCTTAGTTAATAGTAGAGGACACTTTTGTGAGTACTGATTAAATAGATAGATGGATAGATAGATAGATAGATAGATAGATAGATAAATAGATAGATAGATAGATAGATAGATAGATAGATAGATAGATAGATAGATAGATAGATAGATAACATTTATTTAAACACGGTAGTTCTATCAGAAATAAAAATTACAACAATTCCTAGTTCTGGTCTACCTAGAAGCCGTGTTATTGATAACTAGATATATTTACATTTTTTTTTTTTTTAAAGATAAAGATATTTACAATATGTACAAAGGATATAACTAGATATTAATGTTGTCAATGCAAAAGTTATGGTTCCGAATTTCTTTCTTAAATTTTGAAAGACTTTTTTCATTTTTCAATGAGTCGGGTAAAGAATTCCACATAATAGGTCCGGACACACCAAAGCTATCGTAATAGCTTTTAGTTCTAACTTTTGATATTTGGATATTGTTTGATGTTCTGAGGTCATAAACAGTTGAACCAATCTGTTTTTCAGATATTTCAGTTAAATAGGATGGAGCTTGGCCATTAACAATTTTATGCATCATTATAGATTTCTGACATTTTCTTTTATGGTCTAGAGTTGACCATTTTAAGTCAGAAAACATATCATAAGTGTGCACTGAATATGGAGCACTTGTGATGATACGGGCTGCTCGGTTTTGTAGCTTCTGAAGCTTGTCTGCAAGCGTTTTATCAATACTATCCCACACAACAGAACAATAACTAAAGTGGGGTTCAATAATTGAATAGTAAATACTTTTCAGAAGCTGCTGGTTAAGGAATGGCTTTGCTTTCCTCATAATACTTAAATTGCTTTTAACTTTCTTTATGATATTTTCAATGTGATTTTTGTAAGTCAAATTATCATCGATTGTAAGTCCTAAACATTTTAAAGCATGAGCCTGTTTTAAGGCAATGCCATTAATAGAAAGACTTAGACTGTCAGTTAGACTGGATATCCTTTACCAAGAGCCAATTAACATGTATTCAGTTTTAATAACATTCAATGTGAGTTTATTAGCACAAAGCCATTCCGTCAAACATTCAGTATCCTTGTCTAACATAGTTTTAATTTCAGAGATACTAGAACCGGATGCAGTTAAGTTTGTGTCATCTGCAAACATTCTAGTCGAACTATGTTTAATACAATTTGGCAAATCGTTGATATAAATTAGAAACAGGAGGGGCCCCAGAACAGTTCCTTGTGGCACTCCACAGCAGAGTTGCTCTGGGTCTGATAGTCTTCCATTAACCGTGCACATTTGTACTCGTTTACTGAGATAGAATTTAAACCACTCAACTGCAGACTGATTTAAGCCGAGATATTGCAATTTATTTATAAGGATTGTGTGATCCACTGTATCAAAGGCCTTTTTAAGGTCTAAGAATAGGACCCCATTTAAGAGTTTTCTATCAATGTTGAAACACCATTCATTGGTTAAATCTAGCATAGCTGTTGTGGTGGAAAACAAAGATCGAAAACCAGATTGCCTGGGATTAATGAAATTATTGTTGGTAACATAGTTCTCTAATTGTTCATACACAAGCTTTTCAAAAATGCGAGCGACCGCTGAGATAACTGAAATTGGTCTATAATTGTTTCTATCGCAGCGATCACCCACTTTGAAAATTGGAGTTACCTTGGCAATTTTCCAGTCACTTGGAACAATATTAGTTTCAAGTGACAAATTGAATATGGCACTCAATGATTCATAAATATATGGTGCACATATTTTTAAAATTTTGTTGGAAAATTTATCAATACCTACAGCTTTTGCAACATCACTGGTTTGCAGAAGCTTCAGTACGCGAGAAGGTAAGATTTTTGTAAAGCAAAATGTAGAATCAACTTTTTTTAGATATTTTTCAAATGTTTTACCTTGAACTGGCGGTGGAATTTGTGATGCCAGTTTTGGCCCAATCTCTGTAAAATGGGTATTAAAAGAATTTGCAATGCCTTTGGCATCAGTAATAGATTCAGATGAGTTCAGCTTTATCTTAGGTATTTCTGAACTTTTTGTCTTTTTGCCCATCAAACTATTTAAAGCCTTCCATGTACCCTTAGGATTTCCTGAATTGTTTTTAATTTCCTCTTGATAGTAAGACTTTTTTGTCTTTTTCACCAACTGATTAACTGCATTTCTCTTTTCTTTAAAAAGCAGCCAATCAGCCGGTGAATTAGACTTAGTTGCTTTTTCTTTAATATATCCCTGGTATACATCTCTTTTTTGAGATCTTGGTTGATCCAGGGGGATGTTGCATTACGAACTCTTTTGACTCGACATGGTGCATGTTGATCCAAAACAGTCCGCAATGTTGTTTTCCAGTCTTCCCATACATGGTTAATTTCATCAGAATCTTTTGGCATTGGCCAACTAGTGTTTTGAATATCTTGTATAAATTTTGCTTCATTGAAGTTTTTGAAGCTTCTAGTTTCAATGTATCTTGGAGGACCTCTATGATGATCGATTTTGCGTATAGCAAATACTAAATTATGATCACTTATTGAGGTAGACAAGACTCCGTGGTGAGTTAAATATTCCTTATTGTTGGTGATTATATGGTCAATCAATGTTTTTGTGTGTTCAGTTACACGAGTTGGTTCACTTATTAATTGAGAAAGTTGATAAATATCAAATAGATCAATTAATTTTGAAGTATGTGAATGAATGTTATATGCAATTAAATCGCAATTTAAATCACCAAGAATATAGAATTCTTTATATCTAGAATCTACTTTCTTTAAAAAATATTCAAATTTGTCAAAGAGATAGATAGATAGATAGATAGATAGATAGATAGATAGATAGATAGATAGATAGATAGATAGATAGATAGATAGATAGATAGATATCAGATAGATAGATAGATAGATAGATAGATAGATAGATAGATAGATAGATAGATAGATAGATAGATAGATAGATAGATAGAGAGAGATAGATAGATAGATAGATAGATAGATAGATAGATAGATAGATAGATAGATAGATAGAGATAGATAGATAGATAGATAGATAGATAGATAGATAGATAGATAGATAGATAGATAGATAGATAGATAGATAGATAGATAGATAGATAGATAGATAGATAGATAGATAGAGATAGATAGATAGATAGATAGATAGATAGATAGATAAAATTTATTTAAACACGGTAGTTCTATCAGAAATAAAAATTACAACAATTCCTAGTTCTGGTCTACCTAGAAGCCGTGTTATTGATAACTAGATATATTTACAAGATTATTTTTTTTTAGGATTTTTGTTTTTAAAGATAAAGATATTTACAATATGTACAAAGGATATAAAGATATTAATGTTGTCAATGCAAAAGTTATGGTTCCGAATTTCTTTCTTAAATTTTGAAAGACTTTTTTCATTTTTCAATGAGTCGGGTAAAGAATTCCACATAATAGGTCCGACACACCAAAGCTATCGTAATAGCTTTTTGTTCTAACTTTTGATATTTGGATATTGTTTGATGTTCTGAGGTCATAAACAGTTGAACCAATCTGTTTTTCAGATATTTCAGTTAAATAGGATGGAGCTTGGCCATTAACAATTTTATGCATCATTATAGATTTCTGACATTTTCTTTTATGGTCTAGAGTTGACCATTTTAAGTCAGAAAACATATCATAAGTGTGCACTGAATATGGAGCACTTGTGATGATACGGGCTGCTCGGTTTTGTAGCTTCTGAAGCTTGTCTGCAAGCGTTTTATCAATACTATCCCACACAACAGAACAATAACTAAAGTGGGGTTCAATAATTGAATAGTAAATACTTTTCAGAAGCTGCTGATTAAGGAATGGCTTTGCTTTCCTCATAATACTTAAATTGCTTTTAACTTTCTTTATGATATTTTCAATGTGATTTTTGTAAGTCAAATTATCATCGATTGTAAGTCCTAAACATTTTAAAGCATGAGCCTGTTTTAAGGCAATGCCATTAATAGAAAGACTTAGACTGTCAGTTAGACTGGATATCCTTTGCCAAGAGCCAATCAACATGTATTCAGTTTTAATAATATTCAATGTGAGTTTATTAGCACAAGCCATTCCGTCAAACATTCAATATCCTTGTCTAACATAGTTTTAATTTCAGAGATACTAGAACCGGATGCAGTTAAGTTTGTGTCATCTGCAAACATTCTAGTCGAACTATGTTTAATACAATTTGGCAAATCGTTGATATAAATTAGAAACAGGAGGGGCCCCAGAACAGTTCCTTGTGGCACTCCACAGCAGAGTTGCTCTGGGTCTGATAGTCTTCCATTAACCGTGCACATTTGTACTCGTTTACTGAGATAGAATTTAAACCACTCAACTGCAGACTGATTTAAGCCGAGATATTGCAATTTCTTTATAAGGATTGTGTGATCCACTGTATCAAAGGCCTTTTTAAGGTCTAAGAATAGGACCCCATTTAAGAGTTTTCTATCAATGTTGAAACACCATTCATTGGTTAAATCTAGCATAGCTGTTGTGGTGGAAAACAAAGATCGAAAACCAGATTGCCTGGGATTAATGAAATTATTGTTGGTAACATAGTTCTCTAATTGTTCATACACAAGCTTTTCAAAAATGCGAGCGACCGCTGAGATAACTGAAATTGGTCTATAATTGTTTCTATCGCAGCGATCACCCACTTTGAAAATTGGAGTTACCTTGGCAATTTTCCAGTCACTTGGAACAATATTAGTTTCAAGTGACAAATTGAATATGGCACTCAATGATTCATAAATATATGGTGCACATATTTTAAAAATTTTGTTGGAAAATTTATCAATACCTACAGCTTTTGCAACATCACTGGTTTGCAGAAGCTTCAGTATGCGAGAAGGTAAGATTTTTGTAAAGCAAAATGTAGAATCAACTTTTTTTAGATATTTTTCAAATGTTTTACCTTGGACTGGCGGTGGAATTTGTGATGCCAGTTTTGGCCCAATCTCTGTAAAATGGGTATTAAAAGAATTTGCAATGCCTTTGGCATCAGTAATAGATTCAGATGAGTTTCAGCTTTATCTTAGGTATTTCTGAACTTTTTGTCTTTTTGCCCATCAAACTATTTAAAGCCATCCATGTACCCTTAGGATTTCCTGAATTGTTTTTAATTTCCTCTTGATAGTAAGACTTTTTTGTCTTTTTTCACCAACTGATTAACTGCATTTCTCTTTTCTTTAAAAAGCAGCCAATCAGCCAGTGAATTAGACTTAGTTGCTTTTTTCTTTAATATATCCCTGGTATACATCTCTTTTTTGAGATCTTGGTTGATCCAGGGGGATGTTGCATTACGAACTCTTTTGACTCGACATGGTGCATGTTGATCCAAAACAGTCCGCAATTTTGTTTTCCAGTCTTCCCATACATGGTTAATTTCATCAGAATCTTTTGGCATTGGCCAACTAGTGTTTTGAATATCTTGTATAAATTTTGCTTCATTGAAGTTTTTGAAGCTTCTAGTTTCAATGTATCTTGGAGGACCTCTATGATGATCGATTTTGCGTTATAGCAAATACTAAATTATGATCACTTATTGAGGTAGACAAGACTCCGTGGTGAGTTAAATATTCCTTATTGTTGGTGATTATATGGTCAATCAATGTTTTTGTGTGTTCAGTTACACGAGTTGGTTCATTTATTAATTGAGAAAGTTGATAAATATCAAAAAAATCAATTAATTTTGAAGTATGTGAATGAATGTTACATGCAATTAAATCGCAATTTAAATCACCAAGAATATAGAATTCTTTATATCTAGAATCTACTTTCTTTAAAAAATATTCAAATTTGTCAAAGAGATCATCAGAACTCTTTGGTGGTCTGTACCATGTTGTAAAGAGAAAAGGGGTAGAATTTGGCTTTTTTATTTCAATTGAAATCATTTCTAAGTTTTTATCTTCAAAGGTCAATTTTCGTGTAAAATCAATGGTGTTTCGAATATAAATACAAACACCGCCTCGATCTTTTCGAATACAAGTATAGCCGGTTAAGTTTATTATCGAATCTGGATCATATTCACCCAGTTTTGTTTCATTTATGGCTAAAACATCAAAAAGACCATCCTGCATATAAATCTGAAGTTCATCAATATGTTTTGAAAGACTGTTTATATTCAAACAGCCCATTTTAAAGCCTCTAATTTTTGAAATGTTGTTTTCAGGAAATTTTGGAATTGTGGGATTTTGAGGTGGTAAATTATTTGCATTGACAACATTATTTCAATAATTAATATAATTTCTAAGATTGCTGGCAAGATTATGTATACCTTTCGGATTGAGGTGTAAACCGCCAGCATTCAGACAGTTCTCATTAATATTGTCATTATTTATAAAATCTAAATTATTCTGTTCACAGAATGTTTTAAGGATAGATAGATAGATAGATAGATAGATAGATAGATAGATAGATAGATAGATAGATAGATAGATAGATAGATAGATAGAT